>CM068368.1:47364750-47964750 GCA_034769895.1 Magicicada septendecula
GTAAAAGGTTGCAGGTAAACTACCCCTTCCCCTTAACCGATCTTCACCAAAATCGAAAGTCATTGAGACCTCTACAATTCAGGGACGTATGCAAAAAATTATTTCATTCTGTTTGAATTTGCGGCTGTTATCGTTTGCCATAGAAAATACGCTTGATAAAAAAACGTTGCAGGTAAACTACCCCTTCCCCTTAACCGATATTCACCAAAAACAATAGGTCTTGAGTACTCTACAAATCAGGGCTGTATGCAAAACATTATTTGATTCTGTTTGAATTTGCGGCTGTTATCGTTTGCCATAGAAAATACCCTTGTTAAAAAAACGTTGCAGGTAAACTACCCCTTTCCCTCAACCGATCTTCACCAAAAACAATAGGTCTTGAGAAATCTACAATTCAGGGCTGTATGCGAAACATTATTTGATTCTGTTTGAATTTGCGGCTGTTATCGTTTGCCAAAAAAAAAAAATTTCCCTTGATAAAAAAAACCGTTGCAGGTAAACTACCCCTTCCCCTCAACCGATCTTCACCAAAAACAATAGGTCGCGAGTACTCTACAAATCAGGGCTGTATGCAAAAAATTATTTGATTCTGTTTGAATTTGCGGCAGTTGTCGTTTGCCATAGAAAATACGCATGATAAAAAACGTTGCTGGTAAACTACCCCTTCCCCTCAACCGATCTTCACCAAAAACAATAGGTCTTGAGTACTCTACAAATCAGGGCTGTATGCAGAAAATTATTTGATTCTGTTTGAATTTGCGGCTGTTATCGTTTGCCATAGAAAATACCCTTGTTAAAAAAACGTTGTAGGTAAACTACCCCTTTCCCTTAATTGATCTTCACCAAAAACAAAAGGTCTTGAGAACTCTACAATTTAGGGCTGTATGCAAATAATCTTTTCATTCTGTTTGAATTTGCGGCTGTTATCGTTTGCCATAGGAAATACCCTTGTTAAAACATAAAACGTTACAGGTAAACTACCCCTTTCCCTTAACCGATCTTCACCAAAAACAATAGGTCTTGAGAACTCTACAATTCAGGGCTGTATGCGAAACATTATTTGATTCTGTTTGAATTTGCGGCTGTTATCGTTTGCCAAACAAACAAAATTACCCTTGCTAAAAAAAAACCGTTGCAGGTAAACTACCCCTTTCCCTCAACCGATCTTCACCAAAAACAATAGGTCGCGAGAACTCTGCAAAACCGGGCTGTATGCAAAAAATTATTTGATTCTGTTTGAATTTGCGGCAGTTATCGTTTGCCATAGAAAAAAAATCTACAGACAGACAGACACACAGACACACAGACACACAGACACTTTTCGGAAAACGACTTTTTTTCATGTTTTGAGTGTAGTAGAATCAGAATCTGCAATAATCTCGAACACGATTTTTTTTGCCATCACCATACTTCCATTCCTTAAGGAATATGGAAGTAAAATCGTATAGGGCAAATGAAACAAGAGACGAGACAGCATGGTCGTGGTTTAGGACTTGATAATGATGGAAACACTGAAAGGCCTCGTCCGGAACATGACAAGTTTTCAGCAAGCATGACAACTTTACTTGCAAGTAAACACGACAAAATTGGAAAAAGTTATATAATGGCACATTGGGGCAAACACTAGGACTAAAGTATTTTTAAAAATATAAAAGTTTTAAAATATAAAATTATAGAAAATTTAATTAAATATAGAAAATATAACAGAAGCAATGAGAAAAAGAAGACTATTATTTTTTGGACATTTATATAGTATAGACGACAAAATAGGTTAACAAAGCAAATCTTCAAATATCTGTGGGGGAAGAAGTCAACATCAAGTTGGATTAAAGAAGTCCAAAAGGATTTAGAAAAAAATAATATACACGCAGAAGAAGCAGTTGAAAGAGAAGTTTTACGGGCAAAGGTGTTAAAAATGGAAGGAGTCCAGGGTAGGAGAGAGAAAAACACAGGTTCAAAACGGACTGAAGACAGGAAGAAGAGACACAGTGAATAGATGAAAGAATATTGGAAAAAAAGAAAGAAAAAAGAGTAAAGAATTGAAATTGGCATGTGGTCCTTAGATGGCCGATACAAAAAAATAAATAAAATATATGCATTTTGTATGTTCACATAATGTCAAATTTGTAATAACCAATGTGCTTTGAAAGCAAATACTGGTTGGTCTAGTGATGCATAACGCTGTCTATATCAAAAACGTGTATGCATGCATTGAAATACGTAGTAAACCGTCTGCTTTTTCAGATCAACATATACTTTGCTAGAATGTTACGTATCTTCTAGAGAATACTAACATTTATCCATCTCTGGCTGTGGATGTCAAGATTGTTAACAACTTTTAAGAAGAGATTATCCGCGAGACACGACATTTTTAATAAAAGATACGAGTTAAATATTATATATGTTGTATGCATCCGTATTGTTTGAATTAAAAAATAAACATAATTTAATTTAATTATTTGTTAATCTGAGTTTGTATATTTGATGAAAACATACAAAATTATATTATAATACTAGCAAAATACCCGTGCTTCGCTACGGAGTTTCACGTTGTACGTAATTGTACAATTATTGCTCGCTTAATAGTATAGGATTAGATAGATTGTACAGATTCTCAACTCTTAGTTTGTTTATTTACATTCATAGCAACAGCTATTTATTACTTATTTCGAGAAAATCGTTAGAGCCGTTTCCGAGAAAAAAGGACATACATTTATTAATTAATTGAACTTCGAAATTTTCTCGACTATAAGAACCTGCAAACAACGAAGTTTTTTTCAATTTAAAACAAGATTAAAAACTCAGGACTAAATGTATTCGGGGTTTCCAGTAAACTGAGATGTCAACCACTTACAGTGGATAAATTTCAGTATTTGGTATTTTGCCCCTTAGGAGTGAAAGTTTGTAAAACCGTTTCTTAGTGAGCACCTAAGACCTATGGTGAAGCTATGTTCAAAGTTTCATTGATATCCATTCAGAGGTTTCAGAGATGTCGTGAAAACAGAAGGTTTCAGAGGTATCGTTCCGGGGAAGGCCCGTCGGACGACTCCCGCGCTATTTCCTACGCGGGAGACTTCCACCGATGCTATGGTAACCAGAATCTATTCTATTGGGTTGCCATAGTAACCAGATCTAATAGTTTTTTAAGACCCAAAGGACCCCCCAGAGGATCGTATCGAAAAAACACCTGTCCTATGTTGGTTCTCACGTTGCGTAAAATATTTGTGCCAAGTTTGGTTGAAATCGGTCCAGTGGTTTAGGAGGAGATGTGGAAGACCCCAAAGGACCCCATCGAAGAAAACACCTATCCTATGTTGGTTCTCCCGTTGCGTAAAATATTTGTGCCAAGGTTGGTTGAAATCGGTCCAGTGATTTAGGAGGAGATGTGGAAGACCCCAAAGGACCCCATCGAAGAAAACACCTATCCTATGTTGGTTCTCCCGTTGCGTAAAAGGTTGTGCCAAGGTTGGTTGAAATCGGTCCAGTGGTTTAGGAGGAGATGTGGAACATACATATATAGATACATACATACAATGGGGGGGGTTTGCCCCTTAGGAGTGAAAGTTTTTAAAACCGTTTCTTAGTGAGCACCTAAGACAGACCTATGATGAAGCTATGTTCAAAGTTTCATTGATATCCATTCAGTAGTTTTTGCTCTACGTTGATTCTATGTCAGTCAGTCAGGCAAACTTCCCCCCCTTTTTCCCCCTTTAAAGGTCGAATTTCCAAAAATCCCTTCTTAGCGGATACCTACATCACATAAGGAACCTACATGCCAAATTTCAAGTTTCTAGGTGTTATAGTTTCGGAGATATCGTGATGAATCAGTGAGTCAGTGGTATTTCTCTTTTATATATATAGATTGAGGATGGCAGAATTGAGTCAGCGTTAGACATGGGTGTCTCCGCTGCGATCAAGCTTTACGACGGTGCTATCAACAGAAAGTTTCTGGGAAAACGTGAAGTGACAGAGAAAACCAAACTGGCGGTGTACAAACAGGACCGGTCCCAGCGTTTTTGCCGCCCTGTGCAGTATTTATGAGTGCCGCCCTCCTCCCTATTTCAACTCTGAACACATCCACGCATACTAGACCTACTCTAAAGATACCGCGATTGTCTTTAAATGACGACTAGGAATGTTTGCATTGTTGTGTTTATATCAAATAACTAGAACTTTTTTTCGCGTTTACGATGCGGTGAACGGCTGCAATAAAAATTGTAGAGACAATACAAGGAGTCGTGAGACAATGCCTACGTGATGACTTAAAATACTAACTATAATTCAGAATGACTGAAATATAACAAAAGTAATGTATCATAAACCTTAGTTAAAAAATATTCGTCAAAAATACAGCTAACTGATGTTCTATAGATATAGTCGCTAGACCACTCAGGCGAGTCTCGGACATACTCGATCTGAGATAAGTTTTAATAAGTTTGAGCTACGAAAAAGGTTTACGTTCACGAGTTTTCGACTCTTCGTTAAACTCCGCTGATTTTATACGTAAAAGTAATTCTTACTGATCTTACATATTGTGATGAAGTTAAGTGAATAATTTTATTTTTTCGTTCAATTTCAAAACTTAACATCCCGGCATCTGCCGCCCTGGGCGGTGGCACGGTTCGCCCCCGCCTGGAACCGGGCCTGTGTACAAATCTGTACATGTTCCAACATTGACGTACAGTTGCGAGTCATGGACTATGAATGACAGACATAAAAGGAGTGTACAAGAATAGAAATGAGATTTCTGAGGAGAATTGAGAAGGAAACTCGTAGCGATAGGATGAGTAACGTTAACATCCGGAAGAATTTGAAGATATTCTCCTTAAATGATAAAATTGAAAGCTCGAAACTGCGTTGCTTTGACCACGTCTGTAGGATGAATGAGGAAAGGTACTGTAATACACTTTAAATAGGCCTTACTACTTTAGAACTATTATTACTACGTTAGAACTTTTCATACTACTTGGCCTACGACCATGTATAAAGTAAGAGTTTATCAAGTTAAGTTACTCAATGACAATATTAATATTTATCATATAGTCTACTAATTCTCAGCAACAAGATATCACACTTACTTTTGTGTACCGACTCTTAAGAATTATCCCAGGGCGCCAGTAATAAATAAACACAATTTTATTGTTATTAATTAAGTTTTTTAATAACGGTTTGCATTCACATATTACAAAATTTATAAGTCAGTACTTCAATAAAATTACGATAAAATTTGTTCGTGCTTATTTCTTGGCAATGGATTCTTAGACTTATTGAGTCACCAAATATGATTGACATACATTTAAAATTAATAAGCAATATTAAAATGAGTGTTCTTTTTATTATTTACGTGTATGTTGAATTCACTCTGCGATGCGATGTCATCAATCCTGCGGGTTCCAGGCTGGTGATCTGACGTTGACCGTTGAACAGTTATCCTCGTTAGTTTGCACTATTTTACACTGGTTTCACAGGTATTACATAATTCACTTAATTAACTTGGTGATAATTACACATGTGCCATATACTAATACACTTGTTGAATACTCGGTATATCCTTATTAAAGCTAAGTGCGTCCAACACCGGATTGATAACTACTCTCGACCGACTGTCCCGTACAATGATGTTTGACACATTAAATTTCGCTATGTATTTCGACATTCAACGATTTATGTCGTACTAAGTAAAACTTGGATATATTACTCGATTTTAATTTATCTTCTCTAGTTACTTTGAAAATTATTCTTGTCAACGCTTATAAAGAGTTTATGATACGTAACTTCCACAAGGCTTAATATCGCGTTACCGTAACTGACTTTTCCGTTGCGATTGAAATATACTTATTTAATTTACTGACAAATTTCTTAATACACTAAATACGAGTCTTTGTATTGTAATCTCCCCGTAGACTAACTTAACTTCCTACACTTCGTTTTTTTATACATTGCTACAAACTACCCTCACCAACTATCGACAAAATACACGCCGATTGGTCTGACATACCGCTAATTTCAAATTTACCCAATCTGTCTAGTGAACACGTCCCGCGTAAAAAATGACGCTTTCCGTTATTAGTCAACTATTTGCGCGTGAAAATGTGGTAGGAAACATAGCGTCTCTCTCCATCTCGATCTTATCGCTCTCTGTCTAACCTAACGGTTCCTTTTGTTAGATGTACTTAACTTTTTACAATCTTAGGGAAGTTTTCTGACACCCTTGAAAATAATAGTTTTATGACGGTTCGTCCGCTATGTTACTTTTCATAGTTTTTAGCCGACTCACGGGCGTCAACGCAAGGTCGTCTTTATGAACAACTACCGCGCCCTGCTACAACATTTTAATATTTCTTACTTTGAAGTACCACCGCTCTAATCGGTAGTTTTAGTTTTATTTTCTCCCCGCTTTCTACGAATTTATATTTTTCCCTGGGTACAACATGACTTTGTCCCCGTAAAATTGTTGAGAGTACAATTTTCACGTTATAGTACCCGAGATGAGCATGGGAGGCAAAACCAGAAGGCAGAAGAGGAAGAGGACGGTCCAGAATGAAATGAGAGGATAACATCAAGAAGAGTGTAAAAGGCAAAGGAGCAGTTTGGTCTCGTGCCAGGGCTTTTTGGCACTGGACAGGACGAGATGGAGAGCTCTCTCGAGAACCTCAACACCCGACGGGTAGAAAAGGATGACTAAAAAGATGACGATATTATATTATTACTGTACTACGTATTATATTATTTATGTTGCATCGTTATAAACACTGATTATATTTTCTGCGACTTATTCATAATTCAAATTTTGGTACATTGTAACTTGCATGTTAACGGACAAACACTGTGTGACTAGCAGACGTCGAAACCATGGAAACGAGTTCAGCCAAAGAAGACTAATGTTCATTTAATAAATAACTCTGAATAGAAAAATGACGTTTCCATGCCCTAGCAGAGTCATTATTATCTAGATCATTAGTGTAGACTGAAAGTTATCATTAGCATAACTACAACTTTCTTTACTTTCTTTGTTTACACTCATTATAGTAAACAGATTAACACAAATGTTATATAACGCTGGAAATTACATGTTGCGTTTGTCATTTTACTATATAAAATTAATAAAACATTTCTGTATAGTTAGGCTGTGAAAGTGTGTGTGTGTGTGTGTGTGTGTGTGTTTGTGGTCGCTTATCTGAACAAATACAACTTCACTCCCCCTGGTCATCGTCGTCTGTCTGTCTCTCTCTCTCTCTCTCTCTCTCTCTCTCTCTCTCTCTCGCTGTGTCCAAGATGTATGTCTAGTATTTAGGAAAATGTCATCGTCATCATCTTCTTAACGTTTTTAGGCTTCAGCGGCCTGTTCCTATTCCACAGTCCACCTTTTCTTAGGTCTACCAACTTTTTTTCTCCCTCTAGGGTTGTAATCTTTCGCCATCTTCGGTATTCTACTTTCTTCCATCCTGTTGATGTGTTGAATCCATTTTCTTCTGTATTCTTTAATCCGTTCATTAACTGAAAAAATATCTAAATCACTTCTTATCTCTTCACTTCTTATATGATCTCATCTATTACACCTTTTAACCGATCTCGGAAATTTCATTTCTGTTGTTTGTATCTTCTGTTCGTCTATTTTCTTTATGACCCAAGTTTCAGAACGATACAGTATGGTAGGTATTTCCATTGTTTTACAAATTTTTTTTTCTTTTCTACATTGATTTCCCAATGTTCTCCAAATCGTTCCACACATTCTTGTGAAATTCGTCACTTTATTTTCTATATCTCTATCTTGATCGTAAGTAGTGTCCCATCTAAATGTTAACGTAGGGAAATGTTAAAAAAGTAATGTAGTAAAGCTTATTGAGGGTTATGAAATACCGGTTAAGAATAATACGAAAACTATTCAAAACTAATGGACAATTAAACACTAAATAATGATAAAAAGGTTGGACTGGAGCAGTTCATTTAGTTTTAACAATAGCTCCCGCTTGGCTTGATACGCAGTCTCAAGTAATATCACTGGTTTCTTCCGACTGCCAATTGTTTGCAAAGGTTGTACTGGAGCAGTTCATTTAGTCTTAACAATAGCTCCTGCTTGGCTTGATACGCAATCTCAAGTAATATCACTGGTTTCTTCCGACTGCCAATTGTTTGCAAAGGTTGTACTGGAGCAGTTCACTTAGTCTTAACAATAGCTCCTGCTTGGCTTGATACGCAATCTCAAGTAATGTCACTGGTTTCTTCCGACTGCCAATTGTTTGCAAAGGTTGTACTGGAGCAGTTCATTTAGTTTTAACAATAGCTCCCGCTTGGCTTGATACGCAATCTCAAGTAATATCACTGGTTTCTTCCGACTGCCAATTGTTTGCAAAGGTTGTACTGGAGCAGTTCACTTAGTCTTAACAATAGCTCCTGCTTGGCTTGATACGCAATCTCAAGTAATGTCACTGGTTTCTTCCGACTGCCAATTGTTTGCAAAGGTTGTACTGGAGCAGTTCACTTAGTCTTAACAATAGCTCCTGCTTGGCTTGATACGCAATCTCAAGTAATATCACTGGTTTCTTCCGACTGCCAATTGTTTGCAAAGGTTGTACTGGAGCAGTTCACTTAGTCTTAACAATAGCTCCTGCTTGGCTTGATACGCAATCTCAAGTAATATCACTGGTTTCTTCCGACTGCCAATTGTTTGCAAAGGTTGTACTGGAGCAGTTCATTTAGTTTTAACAATAGCTCCCGCTTGGCTTGATAGGCAATCTCAAGTAATATCACTGGTTTCTTCCGACTGCCAATTGTTTGCAAAGGTTGTACTGGAGCAGTTCATTTAGTTTTAACAATAGCTCCCGCTTGGCTTGATACGCAATCTCAAGTAATATCACTGGTTTCTTCCGACTGCCAATTGTTTGCAAAGGTTGTACTGGAGCAGTTCATTTAGTTTTAACAATAGCTCCTGCTTGGCTTGATACGCAATCTCAAGTAATGTCACTGGTTTCTTCCGACTGCCAATTGTTTGCAAAGGTTGTACTGGAGCAGTTCATTTAGTTTTAACAATAGCTCCCGCTTGGCTTGATACGCAATCTCAAGTAATATCACTGGTTTCTTCCGACTGCCAATTGTTTGCAAAGGTTGTACTGAAGCAGTTGACTTAGTCTTAACAATAGCTCCTGCTTGGCTTCATACGCAATCTCAAGTAATATCACTGGTTTCTTCCGACTGCCAATTGTTTGCAAACGTTGTACTGGACCAGTTCACTTAGTCTTAACAATAGCTCCTGCTTGGCTTGATACGCAATCTCAAGTAATATCACTGGTTTCTTCCGACTGCCAATTGTTTGCAAAGGTTGTACTGGAGCAGTTCACTTAGTCTTAACAATAGCTCCTGCTTGGCTTGATACGCAATCTCAATTAATGTCACTGGTTTCTTCCGACTGCCAATTGTTTGCAAAGGTTGTACTGGAGCAGTTCATTTAGTTTTAACAATAGCTCCCGCTTGGCTTGATACGCAATCTCAAGTAATATCACTGGTTTCTTCCGACTGCCAATTGTTTGCAAAGGTTGTACTGGAGCAGTTCACTTAGTCTTAACAGTGGCTCCTGCTTGGCTTGATACGCAATCTCAAGTAATGTCACTGGTTTCTTCCGACTGCCAATTGTTTGCAAAGGTTGTACTGGAACAGTTCACTTAGTCTTAACAATAGCTCCTGCTTGGCTTGATACGCAATCTCAAGTAATATCACTGGTTTCTTCCGACTGCCAATTGTTTGCAAAGGTTGTACTGGAGCAGTTCATTTAGTTTTAACAATAGCTCCTGCTTGGCTTGATACGCAATCTCAAGTAATATCACTGGTTTCTTCCGACTGCCAATTGTTTGCTTGCTCAAAACGTCGATCTTATAATTTTTTTGTGGCGGCAAAATTTCGTCATTTATGTTAAAATGTAACCTTTTGGTTGGATTCAATAACCGCGTTAGAAGGCGCAGCGAGTCTTTTAGTTGGCTCCAGGAGATTCAGATGATGACGACAGTGACTGGAACTCTGACGAGGAAGAAGACTTGGGAACATCTCCATTGGAATAGCTGTTTTAATGAGAGTAAGTAGACTTGGTATATTTATTTAGTGTTTTAATTATTTGTTTGCCTTATATTTCAAAGGTCAAAATGTTTGAGAAACGTTGTTCCAAAAGATATTATAAAAATATAGTACTATCTAAAATAATATTATCAAAGTAGGGTACTATTATGAGCTAAGTCATAATAGTAAAAAAAGATTAATAGAAAAAAATTTATTTTCATAAGCTAAATCATAACTGGTCTTATTTACAAATAATTATTTTCAGAAAAATGTTAGCATATGTTTGTTTTTTCCTAGGTTCTCTGGTGACTCGGATCGATTTCAACTTTGACCTGCTTTATTACAGTCGCTACCATAAGTCATTGTAAATATGTAAAGTTATTGTAAATTAAATAATACAAATAAAGTCATTGTAATTATTCAGTCATTGTTACTTTATAACGCCCAATTTTTAAAATTCCGTAGTCGTGTTTGGTGTCATTTTCATCGTATTATTTCGCTGATTTCACATATAACAAAATTTTACCAGTATTGGGCGAGGCAAAAAAAAATCGTTTCTTACTGGACGCACAGTGAGGTGACTCACGCGGAAATTAGCTGCTGTCGAGCCGGGGCGGAAGTATTACAATGAGGGAGAGGCAGCAGGTAGGCCAAGGATCCACACGCCAACCACCGTCATACAGAGCATAGTTCGCGCTCATTACAAACAGTGGTTCCCGACCTTAACATGACTGTAGACCACCCCGTCCTCAAACGATTTCAGACCACTAAAGAAATTTTTCTACAAAGGTGTTTGTTAAGTTTTATCTAATTTTAATTACACATAATTACGTTTGATATAAATAAGTCATCTGAAACGGTTACTATCTTATTGAGAATAATCAGTGCGATATATATGTTAGCGTTTGTTTTACCAGATGTCACATTCTTAGGCTGATGCTGTTGTTCAAAGCTACCCGTATGTCATCGCCTACGCCCAATCGATTTCTTTGGATATTTAAAGCAGTCATGGCTTTTACTCCCACACGCCCAATTCTACGCTGCACTTATGAGCTAGTCTAGATGAATATGTTTTTTATACTTATATTTTGGTAGTCCCACAGACTACTTGGGAAGCTTCTCACGGACCCATCTGTTGGAACCATTGCTTCACAGTTACATAGTCCGAAGTGCATAGCATATCAGCATTGCAAAAACCACAGGTAGCGTGTTCCAAAAATTAGTAAAAGTAACAAAATTGAATAATAATTTTGGGGGGCAGGAAGAGGAAATGCAATTTGCAATTCCGACGCACAGGGACAAAGCCCACATTGTCCGAACTCCGTTACAGGAGGGACTATCGACTAAAACGCTCCCCGTTCTCCGACGACATTAACCTGGGGCCGTTTATCACATTCCCTCGGGCTGTCTTTTCTACACTCACATGGTTTACTTTTAGACTGAGTGGATACAGTATAAAAACTAACCGGAAAATAAAATTTAACAAATAATTTGGATCAAACATTAAAATTTAATAACACAAAGTTGCATACAAATAAGTAAATTTACGTTTACTTATTTATTCAATATTTACGACTACCTATATTCCTCCACGGTCAATGTTACCCAAGAGTACCAGAAAATCATTGTGAAACCCGGTCCCACTGGTCCTATCCTTGGAGCAAAGTCTCCACGACTGTGTCTGGAGTGACGTGGCCCTACATCGACCGACAGCATTGTCTTCAACGCTGCGCCCAGTGATCAACATTTAAAGAAAGTGCGACGGGCGTCGTTCTCTCCTCGCGGGCAGTAAAAGCAGTCGGGTGATGCACCCTTTCCCATCCTATAAATGTAGGATCGAAAACCCATGACCATTTAAATATTGGTAAATAGACTTCGCCATTAAGTAAATCGACTCTCGGCCCACGATCGAACGTCTCCGATGGGTCTCTCAATTCAAGCTCCCAAAACGATTTCAATTGGTAAGCGGGCAGATCATCTCCTCCTTACTGGCTGTTCCTTTCCGACGTTGAATCTCATCCGATATGTATGTGTCCGAGATAATGAACTACAGCAAGTGTTACGAATGGCAAGACACCAGAATAGTGCGGACGCCCTGGTACATGCTTTCCAATTTGAGGCCGCAAAGTCAGCGTCTTGTTGGGCAAGATCATAAAGTACGCACTGAAAGATCGCGAAGGCAAAGACGATGATGAAGAAGAGAAAGGAACAGAGACCCAACGAGCGACGCCACAGATTAAAGTAAGAAAGAATCCAAGACCGAAGTGTTATCGATGTGGAAAACCTGGACGTCTACAATCTACAACGTGATTGTCGGGTTTACCAACCAATCATTTTTTGTTTGACTGACGCTCTTTGGCGAGGAAGAAGATGAAATTATGCCCGGCAATTACCAAGACAGCCCGCTCGGAAACTGTGCGATATCGCAGCTCGCCTCCGTACCTTGCCCAGCCGCTTCCGGTAATTTTCCCTGCTCACACATCCGCCTCTTAAAGGAGAACCGATTGGGCCTCGTCATTAGGAGCCGCTCTTGGTCCGACCGATAACATTGGGCATGAGTCTGGTAAGGGCCGTTACCGTCTTCGCAGTCTTATCTACGGTGCGTCTAATTTGCTCCCAGAAGTTCATCTTGCTGTCATGACTCCAAGATACCTGTCGACTGTTTTACACCACAACCTCGCCCCTTCAGAATACAGTGTGGTAAAGAATCCTTTTCTTCGTTAATCCGTTACGGTCATAGTCTCTGACTTGCTAAATGCCAACGACAGTCTTTGCTTTAGCCAACGACCGTCCATTCACTCGCCGCATTGCCTGATTCAATTTCATCCGGGCCTGTTCGACGCTAAGCACACCAATAATTGCCAGACTAAGAGCAACTCATTAGGCACGTCCAATCTTAGCCAACTACAGTAGGCAACGTTCCAAAGATCGGGCCCCGATATTGAACTCTGAACCGCTCGACCGTTACCGCAACCCCGCACTGTTCCTTCCGGTCGGCAGAGAAGGCTGCGACTCTGAAGTAGTTCCGACAAGCGGAAGATTATTTCCAAGAAATATACCCATAATATTAACATTAAAAACGTTAATTAAAATTACTTTTTAAAAGCGATAACTCTTTATTACCATTAATTTAAACATTTACGCAATGTTCGACGTAATAACTTCCTCAATCCTTTTGCGGTGACCGTCGAAATCGTGCCTTCTTCTGCCGTGCGAAAGATATTAATTGGTGACTAACGATATAATGTTTATAAACATAATTTTTCTAACGTTTATAACATCAACTATTACAGATGAACACAAGAAGTATATTGTAACGTGATTATTACATTCTCACAATATATAGTGCGTAATTATAGTTACAGTACTCATTAACAAGTGAAAGGGAGTCAGAAAGACTCAGATCTAGAAGTACGTTTAATGTTTCTTACTTTTTCCTTAATAAAGAAAAGACAGAAATTTACATCTCATAAGCTGTTTCTCTGACTTAGAAACTTGTAGTTAGCAGTTTCTCTTCCGTTCCGTCCTCTGCTACATTATTTCAGGTTTATTAGCCACTGCTTTTTCAGTCTTCTGGCAGTAGGCGGAGAGGACTGGCCTGCGTTTCCAACCGACCGTAATGTTTACTCCTCTTTTCTGTTTAATCTTTTGGTTTGTTGTTATTCGGAGACAGTGATGTAATACACGGTCTGTGCCATCAGCAGAATAAAAGCGTCACACGATTCTATTCACTCTGTCTACAGGGAAACCAGCTTAGGTTTTGCGTCAAATAATCCTGTCTGATTGGCCACCGACTTATAATACAGCTGCACAACGGCTACTAATAATAAATACTAATATAAACACTAATACAGGTGCATTACTTCTTGAACATCAAATGGGTTTAGAAAGGGTAGGTCGACTGTGGATGCATTGTTTGTATTATGACAGATAATAGAGAAAAGGCGGGAGTATAACTAAGAAACGCATATCGCTTTTGTTGATCTGGAAAAAGGATTTGATAATGTAGACCGTAAAAAGTTATGGAATATTATGGATAGAAGAGGATATACACAGCATTTAATAAATTTAGCTAACATCCTTCACAAAAGTACATCTGTAGTCCTGGATCTGAATAGTAGGCTCTCAGGTGACATTCCAATAAATAAGGGAGTCAGACAAAGATGCTGTGTTTCCCCAACCTCGTTTAATATATACTTTGACGACATGTCGAGAGCATGGAAATACACAGTGACTTCGGGGATACAGCTTAACAAATCAATTTGTAGGGGTTCCCTGCTATACGCGGATGACATAGTTCTTATTCAAGAAAATGAGGATGATTCACAAAGAGCTATGTTTCAATTACAAGAAGTGGCAAGAGAGAGTACTCACTAAAAATTTCAGTAAGAAAGACCAAAACCATGCCCTTTAAAGGTAAATATCCAGTGAGGACTAAGATAGTTATAAACAAACCACTTTAGAACAAGTGAGCCGTTTCAAATATCTCGGTTGTGCAGTAAGCTATGAATCTGAATATGATATAAGAGAGAAGATAAATAAATGTAGGAATATTTATGGTACAATTCATAGAAATCTTAGAAATAAAACAAGACTCAGCACAAGGATTAAATTTGTTAAGACAATTGCAATACCCACATTAACATATTCGAGTGAGGCGTTGGTCATGACAAAAAAGGAATGCGGCACGATTCAGAGTGCTGAAATGGAGTTTCTTCGAAATACATTAAATTATACACTGCAAGATAGAATAAGGAATGAAGATATCAGAGCCGAACTCGAAGTAAAGGACATAAATAAAATTATTTCCAATTTACAGAAGACAATGGTGAGATCATCTGCAAAGAATGACAGAGGATCGATTGCTGAAAGCACACTGAACTATAAAGCCATTGGTAGAAGAGAGGTGGGTCGTCCGAGGATAAGATGGATGCCAGAACAGGTTTATATAACCTAATACTTGAAGAGGAGAACAAGAAGAAGACAAACACTAATAATAATACTACTAATACTAAAAATGGTGAGCCCTTGTATGATTGTGTGCGTGAAACATAATTCTATGTGGCTTTGAATCTGCGTGTTGTGAACAGAACCAAACAACGAACAGAAGCTTACGAGACATGGGCCGGAGGAGAATTTAGAGGATTATTAGAAGGGAGCAGTAATCAATTAGAACGTTTTAGAGAATGCGTGAGAAAACCATCGGTAAAAGAAAATATCAGCCCCTATGAAACTAAATTAGATACAACGACTACTCGACTACAATACTGCAGTGAAGGGTCGACTGGGAAAACCGCTACGAAAGGCCAACAAAGAGGCTGATAGATCAAGTAACTGCATAAACAGGTTTGAACGGATATGGATATTCTAAACAGAAAAGACGATTAAAACAATGACTTGATAATTTATACACAGGGCTGGATTTTATACGGCCACCCAACAATTTCATCAAGGTACAACAGGAGGCATATAATTTTATTACGAGTTCAACGCATAATATTGGATATTTACAGTCTATATAAAAGCCATCCTATTATACATGCAGTGTGTAAAAAATTAGCTACTATAACGCTTTAAGAAGGAAAACGCGAGAGACAAATCTTATAAAATTTTATAAAGATTACGATGAAGTGATATTAGCTCCCAAAGGAATCTTCACCCTCTCTCCAGCCAAAACCGTACTGCGTGATGAAGTGCCACATTCTACAAGAGGCTGAAACGATACTGTATAACAGTATCATAATTTAATATGTATATAAATACCTATAATAAGTAAGCAAATTTTAATGATAAAGAGAACATATGATAAATTAAAGTATTGAAATGTACGTAGTTTTAAGTAAAGTTATAATTGAATAGTGAATCTAAAGAGGCTCGGCTGTGCGACAGACCGGCGCCGGCAAAAATATGTATAATAGACCTAAGACACCCTACATGTCGTAAACACATAAATTGTTTTGTAGTGTAAAACTAGCAAAAAACGCCTATATACCGTTAGGTTAACGGTACGGTGTCCTTCAACAGACAAAAGAGGCCACGCCAGTAAATATGACGATTTTAGAAAGTCGCGTCACTTTTTAGGGAGTATAACGAACACCCGCGTAAAAATATCGCCCGCACTTTGGGAACCAATCACCAATAGCGTCAGTAGTGAGCGCGAAAGAGATACGACACCAGACTGGATACATTCAAAAATACCGGCAAAATTTTGAATGTAAGACCAATAAGGAACGATCAACAGAAGATGTAGTGAGGGTAGAATTGAAGAAACTATAAAAATAACACGCGGAGCCCACAACGGGGAGTCTAAGTTGAATTTTCACGCAAAACACGGGAAACCTGCGTCACTCGATGTGAGCAATTTTAATACTATTACTCTAAGTTCAAAGCATTAGATGATCCCGGTTCAATAGTTGAGATAGAATTACAACCATCAAGAAGTTTATTTTATATATGTGCGCGATAGTACGTACGGACCAGAAGATGTTTAACTTGTGCGCGTAGATTGCAGCAAGAAGTATATTATTTATTTGTGCGTGACGTATAGTAATAACGCGACCGTGTGATGTGGTTAAAGAAAGTTAATAAAGCGTGATCAGTGAAAGTGTCGTGTGATAGTTAACGCAAGAATACAAGTCGTCATTCGCCTATCAGGAATCCTGCAACAAGTAACAATGTCTCATTTCTAAATTACAATATAATTGATTAACATAAATTTCATATCTCAATAAACTCATCTCATTTTAAAAAGACCCACGATGTTCAGATACTAAACATACAATTTATGCTAGACGACATGTTTGGGTGACTTATGATATAGCAAAGTAAGAAACCAATACTAATAATAATTAAAACGATAAATGAATTAAATAATTAAATATAGATTGAATAGTATAGAAGTCGTAGCCGTTAAGAATTGATGATAGATATACTTATATACACATATATGTTTGTTTTGACTGATAGCGATGATTGAAGTTTGTTAATGGAGTAAATTGAATCTACTAAGTACTCCTTTGAATATACTTGATTAATCGGATTTCGAAGAAGCTGTGAACTAGAAATATTAATAAATTCTTTTGTTGTTATTAACTATAAAGATGATAGTAATGATTAAGTCTAAGATGTATTCAGTAACAAGACTCTAACAATACAATTATTAGTATCTGAACAGCTTGTTGTTATTTCATAAACAAACCTGAGATCTCCTGCTCTGGCACCCAAGTAATAATTAATAATATAAATTTGAGTGGTGCAGTTCTCAATAAATCTTAATTAGTTATTAAAAATATTATAATATTTGTCGCCATCATTGTGGAGCTCTTTCAAAATAGTAATCATAATTAACGCCACAAAACGTGGAGCTTTAAGAAAAGTTATATTTGTCGCCCATAAAGTGGGAGCAATAAATAAATTCTTAATAATTGCCGCCCAACTGGTGGAGCTTAATTATAAAATTAAGTAAGCTCGGTAAAATGAGATGAGTAGAGAATAAGAAATAGAATATAAAAATTTAAAATTAATGTTAACTAGAAGTAAAACTAGAGAATTAAGGAATTTTAATAGACATATAAATAGTGAAGTAAAAATGGCAAGTAGCTATAATACCAATAATACCAATAATAGTGATGAAGGGGAGGTCGAAGTTAATAACCAGATGGGAGAGACGGGAATACTTGACGAACTAACCGATAACGAAACCGCACCGGTTCCTTCAGAGGCAAGGGGACGGGCAGAAGAAAACGTAACCAGCGCAACACAACATACAATAACAAACATAGACATAGTCAAAATGCTACAAAAATTAACACAACAAACGACAGAAATCAATAAACGAACGGAAAATTTGGAAGAAAAATTAACGCAACACATGACGGAAAAACTGGCAGAAAATACCAAGCAGCTAGAAAAAAGAATTGAAGATGTTAAAGAGAGCATGCATGAAAACAATATACAATTAAAGACGGACATTGAACAGTACATGACACAACAGTTAAACGAGCACAGATTGCAAGTAGAACAACAACTTAGGGAGATTAGGCGCGAGAACCAAGAATTATCAACAAAAGTGAGATCGGAAGCAAAGGAAGTAGTAAATGAAGAGATGAAAACATTTCAAACGCACGTGAACGAACAACTGGAGAGAAAAGAACAGATAATCCGGCACACGCGAGAAGAAGTCGCACTAGAAATTAACAAGCTAACTAAAAAGGTAGATCGAAATAATAAGAAACAAGAAGACCAAGTTCAGCAACACAGACAAGAAGTTACCCGTGAAATAAATGAGGTAAGAGATGTAACTACAGAGCAGATACAAAGACTCACAGAACGATACGAAAATAATTGTGTAGAAGTGGATGGACGATTAACTCAGGCAAAGGAAGACGTGAGAGCGAGATTTGCGCAGTTGGGAGCTGTACCAATGCAACGCAGTATCACGGTGGAGCATCTGAAGAGTGTGTCATTCAACGGGGAAGGGGAATACCCCATGGAATTCATAAAGGAGTTGGAGGAGATCCGGAAGGAGTATTACGCGAACGAGGGGGTAAACTGGGTCGCAAGACATCTAGAAGGTGAAGCAGCGATATGGTGGCGGTTGATACGAAGTGATATTAATACATTCCAAGAGTTCCAGAAAGCATTCATTGCGAAGTATTGGAACCAAATGGTACAAGAAGAGGTGCGTAACCGGCTGGAATTCGGGAAATACAGGTATGAGAGTGGATTGAGCATGGTTCAATACATGGAGAGATGTATATTACAAAATCGCCAACTGATTCCACCCATATCTGATCAACACCTGATAAGGAAGTTAGCACGCCATTACCACCACGATATAGCTGTCGCTACTATCACTAGAGGAGTCAGTAACATTGCCGAATTCCAAATGTTATTGATGGAGTTTACAGCAATGCGAAGTATGAATACAGTACAACGACAGCAGGTAAAACGAGAAGAAGAAAGTACAAATCGCCCGTGGCAGAATAGGAGGGCAGAAAGGCCGGCGGATAACGGTAATAACTCATGGCGGAACCGGGTGCAGAATAATAATGAGCACGGTCGACGGGACGTAAACAAGGGTCCACAAAAGCACGTATACGAGGCGCAGGTCAACGCCGTCGCAAGTACAAGTCAAGCTCAAGAACAAACAACCAGCCCAAATACACAATATCATAATTCAAAAAACTGAGTAGGGTTCCACGTAGTGATAAGGTAGATTTAGTAAGTAGTTATAAGGAAATTAGCACAACATTTGTAGATGTAAGGGATGACTTATTAGAAGAGGATAAAGAGACGATAAGAACACGAAGATTGAAATGTCCGGAAGTGGAGTTGTATCTAAATGGGGTACCGGTTATTTCTTTACTTGATACGGGGTCCCAGATTAATGCAATTTCCAGAGAATGGTTTAATAAAAACAGAAATAAAATGGGAAAATTGAATATACTAAGACTAACAAATACAATAGTGAAAGGAGCGGTTGGTAAAAAATCGAAGCAAATTACCCAACAAATATTGGTAGAAGTAAAATTCGGTGCGTGCGTGATCGATAGTGTGTTTATTAGAGTACCCGATCTTATAAGAGATTGTATAATGGGGATCGAGCTGTTACAAGAAGGTGGCTGTATCATCAATTTCAATAACAATCAAATAACATTTAAGAATCACGTCACGGAAATAGGTGTACCGGAAAGTTTAGAAATGCTAACACTGGAAATGAACCAGGGAGAGGAACATACCACTACAATGATCCGGGAAAAACTGGAGGAGGTGACTGGTATTAGCAAGCAAACGAAGAAGGAGCTGGAAGAGGTATTATTAAATAACCATAGAATATTTCGGGAGCAGCCAGGTAGAGTAAATGGATATGAGCACAAGTTCGTCGTAACGGATAACACGCCATATTGCATAAAGGGTTGGGCTATACCAATAAAATATCAAAGTGCCGTTGATCAAGAAATAAAAAAAATGGAGGAATGCGGAGTGATAGAGCGAGCTGCCAGCCCATATATAAACCCTATCGTGACTGTCATCAAGAAGGACCAGTCGGTACGGCTATGTCTGGACGCCCGGCGAATTAATTCGGTGACTATACCAGATTATGAAGGGGCGGTACCAATTAATGAGGTATTAGCTAACTGCGGTGACATAAGGGTAATGAGCAGTATTGATCTAACTAGTAGTTTCTGGCAGATGCCATTGGCCAAAGAATGTCGTGACTACACAGGGTTTTTATATAAGGGACGATGTTACCGCTACACTGTTACTCCGTTTGGAGTAAAAACCAGCTTGGCGAGCCTGACCCGTGGATTGGACCATGTGCTGACTGACGAAGTGAAGCGATTCACAATTATATATGTGGATGATTGCTTATGCGTATCCCGGAGCATTGAAGAACACATAGTCCACCTGCGATTGCTACTCGAAAATTTGAAACAAGCTAACCTCACCGTGAATCTACGGAAATCAAAGTTCTTCAGACAGAAGATAGATTATCTAGGGTACGAGCTATCTACTAAAGGCATCAGTGCGTCACCAGAAAAGGTAGCTGCAATAATGAACTTCCCTAGACCAAGGAATCCAAAACAGCTAAAAGGATTCCTAGGATTAACAAACTTTTATAATAAATTTACGAGTCGTTATGCCGAAGAGACTCAGCCACTGCTACAACTGCTGAAGAAAGGAGTAAAGTTTAAATGGTCGAAAGAGCAGGACGAACAGTTCGAGAAGGTGAAACAATTGTTCGTAAACACGGTGATGCTCAGACATCCAAATCCTAACAAAAGATTCTACCTACAAACAGATGCAAGTAAATATGCGTTAGGAGGGCAGTTGTATCAATTTGACAACGATAATCAGATAGGAGTTGTTGCATTTACTAGCCGCGTTTTCAGGGGAGCAGAACTCAATTATTTTACCACAGAGTTAGAATTATTAAGTGTAGTACACTGTTTAAAGAAATTCAGAACCTATGTGTTAGGGCGTCCACTAACAATAATAACGGACAACAAGGCCCTAACTTTCATGCAAAAATGTCAGTTAACGAATTCAAGAATTACGCGATGGATACTCGCTATCCAGGAGTACGACTTCGAGATCCTACACTCTAAGGGTAGTGAGAACATCGTAGCAGACATACTCAGTAGATATCCCGAAGATTCACAGCTGGACAGGCCCATGGATTATGATGAGGAATTAGAAATAAATGCGATAGAAATAAAGATCAACCCAAAGCTAAGGCAACAATTACAAAACATATCACAATTACAGAAAAACGATGAGAAACTGAAGAAAATCATAAATCAACTACAGAGTGATCCGTGCAGTAAACTACACAAGATATATACGTGGCTCAACCAAAAATTATACCGTCAGGAGAAGCGGAAATGGAGACTGGTACTGACGAAAGAGCTGGGTGAAGATTTAATTAAGGAGATCCACACAATATATGGTCATATCGGTATAAAAAGAACATATGAACTAGCCAAATAATACTTCACGGGGGACCACTTGTCTAAATTTACAAAACGATTGATCCGAAACTGCGAAAGATGCCAAAAATGTAGGGATCACCACAGAAAGGGAATTGGTGAGACCAAACCAATATTACCAAAGGCTCAAGGAGAGCTGGTCAGCATGGATTTCTATGGACCACTACCGACATCAACGAGCGGTGTAAAATATTTATTAATAATTATTGATAACTTTACTAAATATGTAAGATTATATCCCATGAAGAGAGCAACGACTGCCACAACAATTAATAAGTTAAAGGTATATATACAGGAGGTAGGTAAACCGACTGCTATATTAACTGATAATGGAGCCCAATTCACCAGTAAATCGTGGGTGAAGAACTTAATCCACCTTGGGATTAAACCGAAGTACACTGCTATTCGGAACCCATGTACAAACCTAGCGGAAAGGGTAAACAGACAGCTAAGGAATATGTTTCGAATACTGGTGGGTGGACACCACACAAAGTGGGCTAAATATATTCGATTGGTAGAAAAGTGTATCAACGAAACATATCACGATACCATCGAGATGACACCACATCAGGCTCATTGGGGTCGGAAACCAAAAAGAGTGTGGGAGATGTACGTTGACAAAGAACTGATGAAGGACGAAAGGAAGGTAAACCCAGATGAACTCTACCAAATTTTGAAAAGAAAGGGTGAGAAGAGAGCGAGGAAACATAATGAAGGGAAAATGCAGCTGAAGTTCAATATTGGAGACCTGGTGCTGATCAGAACTAACCCGATCTCTGAGTTAACAAATAAAATCACTGCAACATTTTGTGAGCTCTACGAAGGCCCATACAAGGTCAAGGAGGTCAAAGGGGGTGCAACATACGTGGTAGCTGAGATCGACGACCTTGAATCGGTGCGGGGAATCTTCAACGTCAGACAGATGAAGCCATATTACCACGAATGATTCGCTATGAAAAGGGGAATTTAAAGATAAATAATATTAAAATTCCTTAACATAAACAAATTTTATGTAATCAATTTAACTTGATATGGATAAAGTGTATTAATATTTATCTGTAATTAACATAACTTAAATATTATGTAACATAACTTAAATATTATGTATGTAAAGAAGATACAAAGAAATTTGATGTTAGAAATAAATGGACAAGTTTTTAAAAATAGTAATCGAATGTTATACGTTAAGGAGAGAAAGTAACTTAAATCTTAGAAAGGGATAGTGAGTGTTTAAAATGTGTGATAACGTAGCGAGTAAGCGAGGGTATGAGAAAGTAATGTTATGTAAATTAGAAGTAAGGGTGGTAAGATATGTAGCACCGCGTATACCCTTCGAGCGAAAGCGAGAGTGACTAGCTAAGGGGACCGGTTTTGACCGTATTGTTAAAGTGTGTCACACCAAAAGTGTAACTTTCATTGAATGGTTGTGCTGTTAGAGGCATACGAAATAATTCCACAAATTATATAAAACAATTATTGGAATTAGTTCGGGGGACAATGAAACGATACTGTATAACAGTATCATAATTTAATATGTATATAAATACCTATAATAAGTAAGCAAACTTTAATGATAAAGAGAACATATGATAAATTAAAGTATTGAAATGTACGTAGTTTTAAGTAAAGTTATAATTGAATAGTGAATCTAAAGAGGCTCGGCTGTGCGACAGACCGGCGCCGGCAAAAATATGTATAATAGACCTAAGACACCCTACATGTCGTAAACACATAAATTGTTTTGTAGTGTAAAACTAGCAAAAAACGCCTATATACCGTTAGGTTAACGGTACGGTGTCCTTCAACAGACAAAAGAGGCCACGCCAGTAAATATGACGATTTTAGAAAGTCGCGTCACATTTAGGGAGTATAACGAACACCCGCGTAAAAATATCGCCCGCACTTTGGGAACCAATCACCAATAGCGTCAGTAGTGAGCGCGAAAGAGATACGACACCAGACTGGATACATTCAAAAATACGGGCAAAATTTTGAATGTAAGACCAATAAGGAACGATCAACAGAAGATGTAGTGAGGGTAGAATTGAAGAAACTATAAAAATAACACGCGGAGCCCACAACGGGGAGTCTAAGTTGAATTTTCACGCAAAACACGGGAAACCTGCGTCACTCGATGTGAGCAATTTTAATACTATTACTCTAAGTTCAAAGCATTAGATGATCCCGGTTCAATAGTTGAGATAGAATTACAACCATCAAGAAGTTTATTTTATATATGTGCGCGATAGTACGTACGGACCAGAAGATGTTTAACTTGTGCGCGTAGATTGCAGCAAGAAGTATATTATTTATTTGTGCGTGACGTATAGTAATAACGCGACCGTGTGATGTGGTTAAAGAAAGTTAATAAAGCGTGATCAGTGAAAGTGTCGTGTGATAGTTAACGCAAGAATACAAGTCGTCATTCGCCTATCAGGAATCCTGCAACAAGTAACAATGTCTCATTTCTAAATTACAATATAATTGATTAACATAAATTTCATATCTCAATAAACTCATCTCATTTTAAAAAGACCCACGATGTTCAGATACTAAACATACAATTTATGCTAGACGACATGTTTGGGTGACTTATGATATAGCAAAGTAAGAAACCAATACTAATAATAATTAAAACGATAAATGAATTAAATAATTAAATATAGATTGAATAGTATAGAAGTCGTAGCCGTTAAGAATTGATGATAGATATACTTATATACACATATATGTTTGTTTTGACTGATAGCGATGATTGAAGTTTGTTAATGGAGTAAATTGAATCTACTAAGTACTCCTTTGAATATACTTGATTAATCGGATTTCGAAGAAGCTGTGAACTAGAAATATTAATAAATTCTTTTGTTGTTATTAACTATAAAGATGATAGTGATGATTAAGTCTAAGATGTATTCAGTAACAAGAATCTAACAATACAATTATTAGTATCTGAACAGCTTGTTGTTATTTCATAAACAAACCTGAGATCTCCTGCTCTGGCGCCCAAGTAATAATTAATAATATAAATTTGAGTGGTGCAGTTCTCAATAAATCTTAATAGTTATTAAAAATATTATAATATTTGTCGCCATCATTGTGGAGCTCTTTCAAAATAGTAATCATAATTAACGCCACAAAACGTGGAGCACTAATCTCCAAAAGTTATAAGGCGATCTTGTTGATGGAGAACAGTATGGATCTACAGCGGAAGGTCGATAAATATTCCTGATGGACGACAGTAGTAGCCACCAGCACCAAGTTAGGACGTAAGGGAATGATCCTGGACCGGCTTATCTTTGGAATATTAAGAACCGTAAATCTAGTTTTATTAAGGACCGCCTACGAAACATATTTTCTACCAGAAACCAATGGGTAGTAGAAAAAGGGGAAGACGCCGAAGTAGATTCAAAGACCAGATAGAGGAGGACCTGGGAAAGCTGAACATAAGAAACTGGAAAGCCAGGGCATGCAATAGGGATGAATGGAATCGACTCTTGGAGCAGGCCAAGACACATCAAGGATTGTAGAGCCACGGTTGATGATGAAATCTAGTTTTATTTAATCGGCTGTAATGCTGTGTACAAGGAAACCTAGTCTCTTTAGTCCGGTAAGACAGCCGGACAGAAAATCTGGCTGGACGTTAAGCTCGAATGTAACAGCCCCACCCTCTTCTTACCCTGTGAGTGCTAGTACATATTCAGGCGACATACCAGCAGTGGCGAAGAGTGACAAAATAATTTGGGTAGACATAAAAATACCAGTCAACAGCCCCTCCTACTAAGATTGTTGACATTTTTAATGAACCAGTAAAACTATGGAAAATAGAGATACCTCTACCTCTATCAGATAACAGCTAAGTGACTGTCGCATTTCATTATACGTATAATTAGGCCTAAATATACAGAACAAACTATATTATTGTTATTAGTGTCGTTTATGAATCTTAATTAGAAAATATTGTTAAAAAATAAATAAATGTTGCTCATATTTTTTGAATGATGACAAATCCGGATTACTGTAGGCATTACACAATCGTTCATATTTTCTTGTAAATGAGTTCCACACGCCGCGCCTTGAAGTTTGCAAAAATATCTATTACTCTTTCATTGAAAGTTGGGTCCTTTGTGGACTTAAATGTCAACAATGGACAATTTCTTTCAATGGACAAAGTACCCAATTGTGATAATCTTTTATTTTTCATGGCATTACGAAGGTACTTTTTGATCCTCTTCAATATACTCATTGAACGCTCAGTCGATCCCGATGTAACTGAAATACTCAGTACTAATTTCATTAACTTTAATGTTTGTTCATACACATTTTCTCGAGTTGATTCTCCACAATATATTGTAGCAGTTTAACACACGGAAGCATTTTATCATCACTGTTGTAGATGTTCAATAATTCATTGTGCAATGTTACCCAGTCAAAGAATTTTGGGAACAAACATTTCAGCTTTTGAAACTGGAGTTGAGGAAAATTCCTCCGAAATTCAACAAACTTTTTCTCATTTAGAAGTTCTACAAAAAAATCTATTTTCAAATTCGCCGAATCGGGTGTCTAGTTGCACTGTTACAGAATCAAGAATTTCATAAGCAACGCGTTTATGCACTTCACTTACAGATTCCAGCAATACATTATTAGGGTCAGAATTCATGCGCCTACATTCGTCCATACAGTTTTGCAGCACTTTATTTGCACGCAGTGCTGCGATATTTTCTTTCACTGTCCTAATTTCATTAGTGCAGAGATTTACATCACTGCTAGATTTTGCCTGGAGCGCATTAAACAGATGTTGAGTAAATACAAAAATTCGATCATACAGTATATGCACAAGTAAAACATGAAAGATGTCGACTTTAAAATATTTAGGAGACCAATTGCAGCACTCACAGACTCAGGATCCCAGTCACCACACTCGATAATGTGAGAAACCGCACGATATAGTTCTTTCTAATGTTTTGATTGTTGAAACTGCCCGCGAATGGTAATTCCAACGGGTTGATGTTGGGTGAGGAAGTTTAAATCCTTGTTCTCGGAGTAAATCAGATCTAGCAGCAGATCTATTGAGGAAGCTATGAAATGCAGTTAAATTACAAATAAACAATTTAATATTTTTGCACTGTGTAACAAGACCAAATTAAGTTGGTGAGCATAGCAATGCACAAATGTTGCCTGTGGACATTGTTGACGAACAAGTGTTTGTACTCCACCGTCACGACCAGCCATCACAGAAGCATCCTCATATGTTTGGCTTACTAATTTATTTTCAATGTTATATTCTTTCAAAGCTGAAATGATTTTATTAGCCAACCCTTCTGCGCTTTTGTTAGAAGAAACATCAAAAAAGCCTAAAAAGCGTTCCTCAGTTTCAAACCACGAACATATCGCACATTTATACTCAGTTCTGCTTTAACAGATACGTCGGTTGTTTCGTCAGCTTGAACGGAAACAAAATCAGCCTTGTTTATTTCATCACGAATTGTTTCATTAATAGCGATGGAAACAGACTCGATTAAATCACTCTGAATTTCAGACGATGTGCCTTTAAATACAGTGCTGGTTTCTATATGTTCCTTCATGAAAGACTCTTTCATTTACTGGAGACTGCTCATTTTCCTTATGGCCCCTAAAAGCTAACTCTTGCCTCCCTAAATAACAAACAACATCTATCAAACCGCCTACTATCCTTCGATTTTGAGCCACATTTTCATTGTGCTGCTCTGCCTGAATTCTAGCTGATTCGGATAAGCAATGTTCTATTCATGTCCTAGCATGTGAAATAACTCAGAATTTTTTGTATGAGTTTTGCTACCAGCATGTTTAGCGGCTTTAGCTTCAAAATTTGTTATAGTGCCTACTCCAACTTTGCTCCGTGGTTCCTCTCCATTAAACATCAAACAGTAATAGCAGTGCAGAGTTTTGTTTCGCTTACAACCAGAGAGCCATCTATATTTACTATACCAAACTTTCTGAAATTTTCTGACAATTTTTCCATCCTTCTGCGACAAATCTAAAGGCGGCCGAGATATTTTTGACTTTAAAAATACCTTTTGCTCTAAAGGTAACGTACTGATTTCGTATTTTAACAAACATTCTAGTGAATCAAAATTGTGAAAGTTCATATCAAATACTTCTGCGACAGAACTGGTACTAACTGTATTCATTTTGCTGCATTAATTCAATTAAACAGTATGCTTAAAACACTTAAAGGACGACACTTAAAAATGTGTATTAATAAATAATTAGTACGTAAATGATCACACACTTCTTAGTCTGTAACACTATATACAAAATTAAAAATAATTTGTAAATTCAACAAAAACAAGTATTCACTACTCGCGCACAATGAAACAAACACAGGCGGCCAGGCGAAAATTATGTACTATTCAGTCAGGGGAGACGTGTCTTTTAGAGGTGGGCCGATATACCCGTATTTTGGAACGATATTTTTGTGGAACGGGTGTAACTGTGACTGAAAAGTTGAAATACCTGTTATTCGCGGCCTCGCTGTTCCGAGTCGAGGCACGTTCCTACGCAACTATACACAAGTAACAAGTAAACGAATACGCCAAGGCCAAATACTAGGCGTATCACTGGTACACAAGGAACAGCAGTAATCGAGTATTTCAAATACTAGGGGTATCACCGGTACACAAGGAACAACAAGTAAATGAGTATTACAAATACTAGGCGTATCACGAGGAACACTAGTATTTTAGGAACAACTAGTGTCAGGAGTATTTCGAGTACGAACTAGTACGAAGCCACTTTTTGGTCCTGAATACTTCATTCTGCGCAAAGAGACGAAGCTGTTTTTAATAAATGAACAAAATTCATACTGATGTAACATTTATTCTCGTGTGTTATGCAGATATATAATACAGATTATAATAAATTATATATTATACTAGTCACAACTTGTAAATTTTGAAAAACAAGTTATATTGTGTTATAACCTACAGAGTGGCTGATAATAGTTGATAGGCCGCTAAGAGCAGATATCTAATGAAATTTTACTGCAAACTGCAAACTGTTTAGGTTCTGTTTTTATAAGGGTAATCGGTATAAATCATGTTTATTCTCATTCACTCTTGTAGCTTACATGTTGTTATTATGTTTTTGATGTTTTTTTTTCACATTATTTGTTGTGCTATACGTTATACTTTTGTTAATGATTTTAACTTCACTTTACACCTCACGTAAATGATGAGATTGTTGTAACGGGCATTTATGCACTTTATCTAGTCCTGTTCATTAAATCTTTATTGATCTGATAAGGCTACACTAAAAACAAGGTGTTTTCGTAAATTTGTTTCTTTTATCTAAACTGCTGAATTTGAATGTTTGTCTCTATCACTTTACTTATCATTTGACTAATAGTAGTTTCCACTTAGTAAAGAAATAAAAATAAACTCCATAACAGATAACACATTTAGGTGTAAATGGTCAAACTGCAGCCTAAGATAAATACATGATCTGATGAAGAGAAGAATTTATTAAACTTATTAGAAGGCCATCAATAAAACAAGGTAATAAGAAGAGAAAGCTACAAGTTTATCTGAATTTCTTGGAGACTGTAAAACATTCATGATTGATTTATGATATGGTTGGAAGTTTCCATTATTTGCCCAACTTGTGCTTTTGCCAGGACCTATCAGTTGCACAGTTGATCTGTTAGCAGTGGTTCCCAACCTTTCGGGACCCGCGTACCACTTCGGTCTTCCGCATTCTTATCGAGTAGGCCTACTACCTGATAAGAAAATAAAATAAGATAAGAGGAGATATCTAATGAAATTTTACCGCAAACTGTTTAGGTTGTGTTCTTATAAGAGCAATCGATTTAAATCATGTTTATTCTCATTCACTCTTGTAGCTTACTGTTATGTTTTTATTATATGTTTCTGATGTTTTTTCACATTATTTGTTGTGCTGTTCCAAATTTCATTGCCTGAGTTTCCCAACTGATTTGTCTAACCAATGTTAGTTTCTTTACTCATAGTGAAAACTTAAATTAGTATTCCCAAAGGGAGACAGGCCTATAAATTCTCTTGTTTCTTATTTTCTTTTAAACAGTAATAGTTTAATAAAGTCACAGTGTAAAGTAACACTCTTAATACTTTTAGTTTCAATTTTTCTTATAACAAATTATATAATACAGGTTATGTAATATCTTCAAATAAATACACTGCAAGTAGGTTTATTAATACATTAGTAGGTGTATCTAGGTGAAAATAAACCTACTTGCAGTGTATTTATTTGAAGATATTACATAGGAGACCTGCAGGACACTCAACGAGTTACTTACAAAGGAATAATATAGGTTATGTATAATTAGTATATAATAACAGGTATTTGTACCTGTTATTTTTTTGGAACGGTATTTTGATACCTATTATTTTAAAATAACAGTTTAGCCCACCTCTAAAAGTGTCTTTTGACGTGATGTACTGGACATATGATTATGCTGCGCGCGCAGGTCCCTTCCCGGTGTCATCCAACAAAGCCCTCATCACCACCCAGCCATGTTGAGAAGACATTCCAAGTAACGTCTACCCTGACATTCCGCGTACAGTTGCATCTCACAGCAAGGTTCCATGGATCACGCGGTCGCATCATGTCGCGTAATACTTAACTTCTTAAATTAGTTTTATACCCTTTCTGAGTATGTTACGCATCTTAATCCATAAATAAAAGTTAATTACTTTATGAATAAATTATTTGGGGGAGACACTGTCTACCCTGTCTCCCCTGACGCTTTGCCACTGCATATTAGTTAAACTGTCGTAAATAAGATGTAATCGGACGGATCAAACGTTGCCGCCCATAACTGCAAATATATATGGTAGTAATTGAATATTACGAGTATACTTGATAGGACTGCCCAATATCGAGTAAAATGGTTGGAAAATCCTAAACGACTGGCATCCTCAAACAACTATGGAATTATAAGGCGAAAGGACGGAGAGGTGCGAGGCGTCCGAAAAACGTTGGAGTGACCAGCTCTAGTCTACCTGCTTAGGACCGGAACAAACCATTTTTGGAAGGGAGCAACTTCAACAAATTTTGAAATAAAACGCAATACGCTCGAGCCTGTGTTGACTAGGTATCGTATAGATGATACCCTGTATATAACTCTGACCTGCACGCCAAATTGGACTACAGTATTGTTTTTCTAAGTAATAGGCAGGCAAAACTGCATTGATCGACTCAATTCTTTAAGTAGCTACAGCGAGTGAGCGTAGTGTCAGTCGGACTTGCAAGTACTGAGCCACCCCGCCACGAAGAATATTATCTTCCCATCCCTCCTCAGCTGTAATTTGTATCAAGAATAAGTGCGTTAGTTGGTGAATTTAAGCGTTTAGCTATGCTACACGCTCATAATGAAAGATGAACAGAATATGTAAACAGCAGAAATGAAATTTCCGAGATCTGTTAAAAGGTGTAGTAGACATGATAATATAAGAAGTGAAAAGATAAGAAATCATTTAGATATTTTTGTAGTTAAAGAAAGGATTAAAGAATACAGAAGAAAATGGATTCAACACATCAATAGAATGGAAGAAAGTCGAGTACCGAATATGGCGAAAGATTACAACCCTAGAAGCAGAAGAAACGTTAGTAGACCTAAGAAAAAGTGGACGGTGGAATAGTAATCCAAATAACGGTGATATTCGCGTCGTGGTGTGATTTATTTTTAATTCGTTTTGTAAATATTGAAGTCGTTAATACAGAAAGACTCATTTGATGAAATTCAAAACACGAGAGCGCTATGCGATCCCGCTTCCGAAGATTATAAAAACAAAATTTGAAGAAGGAACAATGGACTGAAGCACTGTCCATTTGTCCATATATTGTAGTTAATAGGATGAACTTCTTTTCCTCCTTCTCTTCAAATACAACGTACACCGATCCATTTTCAGTTCTGATGATGGCAACGCTGAAAGAGTTTGTTCACACCCACTTCCGATATATTTGACACACGATGAAATCGGAGTCAAATCGGATGCAGAACTTATCGTACGAGATTTCATCGTACGATACAAATCGGATGCATAAAAGAAGCCTTAGTCAAGGAAACACTTATTTATCACGTATAGACACTAACCAAATGAGAGGGTTTATCTTACTGAGAGATGTTAACGAATGCCAAAGTTAAACTCGATAAGCTTGGTTGTATATTACACTACCAGTTTCCTATATTTACCGCTGGCTGACCTCTAATTATTTTCAGAAAAAAAAACAATATTACTAGAAAACGGTAGTCGTAGTTTCTACGGTTTTATAAAACTACGCTACGCAAAAAGAAGCTCTATTAACAAGGAAACGGACGCAGTAATCTCTACAACCTGAAAGAGAGAGTGTAATGTTCGTCCATACTAATTAATTACCGTTCATTTGTTTTTATTACGATTAAGTGAATTAATTTTTTGGAGAGAAATAGTACGTGACGACGACGAAGACTTGAGATCATGTTGTGTATATTGAAGATGCGATTCGCTTTACATCCTGCAACGCGCACAATGAAGAGACTAGAGTGTTAATTAATTTTTACTTGCTCCTTATTTCATATCTTGTGTTTTCATTAATATCTACTTGTTTTATTTATTACACGTTTCTGTTAACTGTTGCTTGTTTCAGATAGAATTAAATTGTATTTAATTATTTTTTCATATTTTTTACAATTAGTTAATTTCTAGCCTCGTTATGCGTGCGCAAGAGCGTGTGTGTGTGTGTTGTGGTACAGTGAACTGGACAAGCCTTACTCATACGAGAGATCGGTGGAAATTACATGAGAAACATTCGCTCACCAGCAGTGGCGTATCTAGGATTTGGCATGGGGTGGGGGGGTCCGAGGTAGGGTCGACTTCATTCAAAAGAAAAAACAAGTTAATACTAATCAAACTTCTTCTTCTTCTTCTTCAAGGATTACGTTACATAAATCTGTTCCGGCACCCATACCATCCTCGGACGACCCACGTCTCTTCTACCAATGGCTTTATAATTTAGTGCCGCTTTCGGCAATCGATCCTCTGTCATCCTTTGCAGATGATCCCATCATTGTCTTCTGTAAATTGAAATAATTTCATTTATGTCCTTTACTTCGAGTTCTGCTTTGATATCTTCATTCCTTATTCTATCTTGCGATGTATAATTTAAAGTATTTCGAAGAAACTGCATTTCAGCACTTTGAATCTTGCCGCATTCCTTTTTGTCATGACCCACGACTCACTCGCATAAATCAACGTGGGTATCGCAATTGTCTTATAAAATTTAATCCTTGTGCTGTGTCTTGTTTTATTTCTAATATTTCTATGAATCGTACCACAAATATTCCTAAATTTATTCATTTACTCTCGTATATCATATTCAGATTCATAGCTAAATGCACAGCCGAGATATTTAGATATTTGGAACGGCTCATTTGTTGTAAAGTGCTGTTGTCTATAACTATCTTAGTCCTCATTGGATATTTACATATAAAGCCATGGTTCTGGTAATCAAACATTACAATCTTTCAAGTCGCTGAAATCAGTCGCATTACAGTATACGGTAATAACACAATAAAAATGCGCGTTAGTGAAACACTGTTTACAAGATACTTATTGACTGAATTGATTTTCCCATATTATTCATACTTCAAACGTATACGCTAACGCTGTGTTTAATAGTAAACCTGTTTGTACAAGTTAAAAAAGAGTTACTACTACATTAGCGTACACAGCTGAAAAAATACTAAAACAGCCTAAAAATTAAGAGCTTAACCAAATTTATCAAAGTTTTCGACCCTCTAGTCTCCTCGTTCGTCTCCCCCCCCTTAAATATGCACCTGATCACCAGTAGACAGATAATTACTGATATTAATGAAGATAACTAGAACGACAGATGATAACGGATAACGTATAGTATCGCCATTTTCACACAGACACACATACACACAATCACACAAAATTATATGAAAAATAAATCGTTGTCTTTCAATTAAATAATAATAATTTTTTATATAAAGAGGAGGGAAAATGTCTTTGCGCTCGACGTTTGGGCATCGGACTCCCCACTAAAACCTCTCCTCCGTCCCTGGGACCATTTATCACACTACTTCAGACTAGGTCAGTGGGCTCACATCTACATTTTTCTACTTTATAGACGATGGAAATCCTCCTTCTTTGTCCGAAGGATGCCCTCTGCATAATGTCTCACGCATTTCCCCTCTTCTTAGAATGGCTCCTACGATGTTTGGAGCTATCATTTCTATATCCGCAACCAGAGACGCTCCTCTCGTTGCCCACCAACCACAGTTGAAGAAGGTGTGTTCCGCGTTATCTTCTATACCCGGGTAGTAACAGGCACCAGTCTGCAGACAAGGCTTTACCTATCTTATGGATCAGACTTATCCATGACCGCTCAGAACCGCATCAGATAGAAACCGGCCTAACCATACTTAATAAATCCACGGCCTCACGTGTTTGATCAGCATCGCGGTCCAGCCACCTCTCGTCTCCTCTTCCCAAACTCTTTGTCACCTCTCGAGGAAGCGGAGCCTCTCTTGGTGTTTTGCCGTCTCCTTGTAGATATCGGCTTTCTTAAGGTGCACAGCTCTCCGCTCCTTAGCAAGAAGATAGACACAACCCCAGCGATCATCGTAACAGTGATTCAGAGATGGTGCGGTAAGCAGAGGCTACTCTCAGCACTCCCCTCCTCTACACCTTTCGGAATACCTTCTCGTTCAGGGTATTCGCCCACACTTCTGCGCCGTACAAGAGGACTGACTGGCCCACCGTCATCAGCAGGCGACGACTGCAGGGTCATTAATAATTAAAATAATATTTTTAGAGGGGAAAATGCTTTATGCGCCGTCAGAGGAGGCCGTGCTTCCTCTGCTGTGGTGGGACTCTCGCCCACTAAAAAACTCACCTCTAATTCAGGCATTGATATCCATCCTGGAACCACTTAGCGTATTACTTCAGGATGCAGCCCATTGAGCCCTTGTCGGGCTCCTTCTAGTTGTTCCTCATCTTCTACTCCACGTTGGATACAACTTGGCCTTGTCTTTAATAATAATAATAATAAACCTACAACAATTAATTCGATAATAATGATGGTGATGGTGGTAGTGGTGGGGTTGATGATGATGACGATGACGTAACTTATATTGTACGCTCGCGACTATCCGGCCTAATAAGCCGGCTCCAGTGGGTCGGCCGAGCCAGATAAGTCGGAGCGTTTACGATAAATAATTCCTTCTACACTACAGTCGCTGACCGGTATTTTTATACGTATAAATTAGTAGCGTTTCTTAATGAAAATATGTGTGTGTGTGTGTGTGTGTGTGTGTGTCTAGTTTGCATACTTTTTAAAGATAAATTACATTTTAATTTGACCAAGCACATACAAAAGTTAAATACAAATTTACAATAGAGTGTTTACAAAACGTTGACATTTATTTGAAGAATACTGGTTATTTTACGATAAAGATTACATATACGGGAAACATTTATTCCAAGGGTTGGTTTACAAGTTTACTTGAACTATTATATTTTAAATATAAATGTAACAATGCTATTTATATAATTAATTAAAACATACGAACACATACAAAATTGTAGAAATTTTCAATATAGAAAACTATAGCTTAAAAAGTATTTGACTGCTCTGAATTTCTCGATTGAATCAGGCGCTTACAATTGAAAATTACGAAAAATCAGTCGCTTTGTACGCTCGATTTGAAGACCCGATTCTTTTTATTAATTATGCCGAGGATCTAGCCGGATATCAGGGTAACTGAGGACCGGATATTGGCAAGTTTACTGTAAAATATATTCAATCAGTTCCAATTTTTCGATGAAACTTCTTCCTCCTCCTCCTCCTCCTCCTCCTCCTCCTCTTCTTCTTCTTCTTCTTCTTCTTCTTCTTCTTCTTCTTCTTCTTCTTCTTCTTCTTCTTCTTCAGCGGCGCGACAACCCATTACTGAGCCAAGGCGTCTTTTAACAGCCTCCGCCAGTTGTCCCGGTTAAGTGCACACAACTGACTGGCTGAGAAATTGATAGGTTTCTGCACATAAAAGAGTTTCGCAGATGGGATATGTGAATTCTCCGATCCAACCCCCAACCTGGACGATCAGGAACTTTGATTTCGGGGTGGTCTTCCCCTAGAGAGTTGCTTTCACCTCAGCTGACGAGCTCTCTCTCTGCCCGGTCGCAGTAGGCTAACTGACCTATAGTAGTATACTATATGGGCTACTACAGCCTCCTCTGCCTCCACACTAGATGCACACCCTGCTCCCGATGTGCACCATCCTGCCAGGCCAGGGCCCAGGATACCTCCAGTTTTCGATGAAACTTAAACGATGAAATTAAAAACAATCAAAATTACTTTATTAATAATTAACCCATCGGTACTGTGGTATGGTTAAACCACAGAGATGCAACTTGCAAATTTAAGCAAGTAAATCAATTAAGCAAGTAATTAAGGATGACCTGTAATCCTGCATACATAGCCTCACGCGCATTCATGACCTGTAATCCTTCATACATAGTCTCACGCCGCGCTGGTGCGGTAGGACAGAGGATAAGCGCGCATTCATGACCTGTAATCCTGCATGCATAATCTCACGCCGCGCTGGTGCGGTAGGACAGAGGATAAGCGCGCATTCATGACCTGTAATCCTGCATGCATAGTCTCACGCCGCGCTGGTGCGGTAGGACAGAGGATAAGATTCGATTCCGCTTGTAAAATATAATTGAACGAGGGAAGCGAGTTCTCTGTTTTAACTCAACCGTTTGGCATTTGTTTGTCTGTGTATCGGGGATTGTCTCACGATAACTTTTAAAGGCATCATCCGAGTTTCCTAAAAACTGGGAGTCATGTCCACAGAAGTAGAAACTGAAACCGTGGAATGTCCACAGACAGTGGAAACCTTTACTCCACAGAATCCTCTTATTTTTTAGGTTGATCCCCCCCCCCCACAGAATAGGGAGGCACGGAAGAAAAAGGTGAGGGTCAAAATTTTGAAAAAATCAGAAAATATTTGTGGTTATCAAATAAAAGATAATTTTAACCACAGTCTGAATATAGTATTCAGTTTTTAAATTTCAAAATTTGGGGACATCGGGGTTCAAAATTTACTAAAACGAATTTTAGCCACACGCTAAAATAATGTTCAGTTTTGGAACTTAGGACCGAAAAGTGCACAAAGTGTGTCGACAGTTCGAAAAAAAATCAAAAATCCATGACGGATATCAAATTCCTGAATATGATTTGGTTACTAAACCAGTGATTCCTAAACTTTTCAGTCTGAGGACCCCCCCAAAAAAAAAAATTAAAACTTCACGGATCCCGTACGAGTTATGAAATAAAACAAACAGTAAATATGACACAAACTCTTATAGGCCTATTTAAAAAAGAGGGATTAAAATCATAATTCTCTTCACTTGCAAAATTATAATACTAATCATATCAAACATAGTTTAATGTGAACAATGAAGCTGCTTTTGAACAATTAGCTCTGTAATATTAGGTTTAATGTCTGATAATTTCAATATTAAGTCACTCTCGACATCAAGTTCATTTCTTAACTTTGCCAACCTCGGCTCAATCTTTCCAGCCACACGTGTCGAAATCCAGCTATTTAGGTGTTAAACCAGCTACACGGAAAACGATATGCTTAGATACAGTGCTTATACGCGAGATACAATGCTTATAAGCAAGACACAATGTATATAAGCGAGATACAGTGCTTATACGTGGACTAAAACAGCGTGATCAGTTCTGCGTTGATGCGGCGCTGTAGTCAGTTCGACAAACAGATCTGCTACACGGCATGATTTAAAGACATTATTAAAACCATTAGTTTAAAATTACTTTTACAATTACAATTAGCTTGAACCAAAAAAAAAAAAAAATACTGGAATCTTCTACTAATTGTTTCAAGATTCTAAAATTTAGATTTTAGACTATAAAAAATCTGAGAAAATTAAAGTATAAGTTATTCTTGTTTTCTTAAAACTGTCCTCGAACCCCACTTTGGGAACCACTATGCTAAACCGTCCTGGAAATTACAAAATTTTAGGACACTAGAGCCCACAAAAAGGTACAAACATTTTCAAAATATTTTTAAATTCCATGCTGGGTATCAAACTGAACGGAATTTTATCTCGACTCCAAATGGTGTTTAAACTGAATTTTTTTTTATCTTTATGCATACAAACTTTATATATTATTTTCATTTATGTACATTTTCAAAAGTAGTATGTGTTCTATGGAAAGGATACATACACTTAAAAGCTAGGACCCAAATAAGTTGTACAAATCCAATGCGGTAGTTAGAAATTTTTAGTGTTTATTGTACTAACAAGCACTACGCTTGTACTGTGGCCAACAGTACGCTTCAGCGCCTATATTTATAACCTTAAGTAAGTGTTTCTACAAGGTAAGTCGACCTGTCGACTATATGGTGCGCCTGAGAAAAATAGTTAGGCCAGGTTCACATGGCAACAATTCGATACGATATTTTCACCTATACGGTTTTCTCGAATACGAGATAGTATTTCACACGGCGACAGTCCAATACGATTTTTTAACGTACAGATCGATTTCTGTCACTACAAGAGAGCCAGTTAGCTCAGTTGCTATCATGGATCCACGCATTCCACTTCTCTTGTATTGGTATTCTAGAGTGCGCAAGCAACGTTCCAGGAGGTTCTGGGTTCATCCTCTACTGAAGACTGGCCCACACAGAGAAAAAAGATTTGGAAAGTTTTTCATCAACCTGAGAAATGACGAACAAAAATGTTTTTAATTATTTTCGTATGTCAATAGCTAGCTTCGATGATTTATTAGCAACACTGGAAGATTCGACCCTGCCGCGTCAGGATACAAATATGAGGTTATGCATCAGCACTAAAATGAAAGTCGCCATTTGTTTAAGGTATGTATTTTTTTATTTATACATTATTTATTACTTTCATAAAAAAAATAAAAATTAAAATATAGTGTAATCAATATTACCATCATCTGAATAGCTGTTTGATAATAATGAATCTTGGGAACTTATGGACGCTGGACTTGTATTTGGAAGATAGGGGTAGCTTGTGCTTGGAATACCAGATGTATGATCTCCAGAGGACTCTGTCTCCATAGTTCCTAGTATAATCGCCTGTATAGTATGGTGAACAATCTTGAGATCCTGGTGCCATGTGTCGTTGTGTTGTACTGCTGTTTTTTATTCCCTTCATCAGGTTAAGATCTCCTAGTTGAAACTCTATTACTTGATCGTCATCGAATTTGTCTAGTGTCGGAATCAAACCGTTAAAAATGAAATGTGTCTGCTGATTGTTACAGCTTGAGATGGGAAAGAATCCATAAATTTTATCATTTTTGCGTCCACAGGAGATAACTTCGAAGTCGATGGTCTTTTAGGTAGGGGTTTATTGAGTTGTGATGGTTGTTTATTTAACGAGTCACTAGAATGCACGGAACTCGCGTCTTCATCAGCACAATCTTCTTCAATAGTTTCTGCCGTAGTTTCCGACTCGCTCATACTACTGACTGTTTTATTAGTTTGTGCAGTTTTTTTAAGAAACGAAGTTGTTTGTGGTATACATAAGGTTTGGCAGTTTTAGCTCCACTTCCAGACATCTTTTGGCCTTCTATTTTCTTTTCCGACTTCAAGTAGGTGTCCCTAATGTATGTCCATTTTTTAACTGTCATTGTTGGCTGTAACAGTAAAAATCACACTATTAGTGCAATCAATATTTTTAATGGTGAAAACTGAATATTGAAAAACGTTTGCATCAAATCTATTCAGTTGCTGGCGAGGTTGCCAGTGTACTTGTTTAATCTTACTTTTATTTTTTTGTTTAAGGTACTTGGCGTCAGGTTGTTCTATGAAAGATCTTCATTATACGTTTAGAGTGGGTACTTCAACAATAAGTGGTATTGTAAATGATGTATGCACGACGCTATGGAATGTTTTACATGAAGAATTTCTACCAATACCAACTTAAACACAATGGGAAGAAATCGCAAAGGGCTTTGAACTAAAGGCCAATTTCCCACATTGTCTCGGCGCTATTGACGGAAAGCATATACGGACTAGGAAACATGAACACAGCGGATCTTTATATTTTAATTACAAGGACTACTATTCTATTGTGCTACTTGCAATTGTAGATTCAGAATATAGATCTGTGTACGTAGACATAGGTTCTTACGGAAAACATTGCGACTCTTACATTTTGAAAAACTCTGTTCTTTGGAAGAAACTAAATGACGGTTCATTGCAAATACCTGACCCCAAACCACTTACCGAGTCTGGAGATATTGTGCCCTTTGTACATGTAGGAGATGAAGCATTTGCCTTGTATAATAACCTATTACGTCTCTTCGGAGGTATCCACTTAAATGAACGTAAACAAATTTTCAATTATCGCTTGAGCCGAGCTAGAAGATATGTCGAATGCGCGTTTGGAATCATGGCAGCAAAGTGGAGAATTCTACAAAGGTCAATTGATACTAAAACTACTTTAACCGTCGAAATTGTAAAAGCTTGCATTGTACTTCACAATTTTGTCCGCGAACACGATGGTTTTCATTTTGATGATTCTAATGTAATGTCAGAATGAACAATGTGTGGAAAGAGCGAAGTCCACGTGGAGGGCTCCAAGCCAATAATATTCAATCAACATTTGCTGATTATTTTGTCTCTCCTGAGGGGTCTGTACCATGGCAAAATGAATACATTTAATTTTTCAATTGAAGTTAATTTTTAAAGGCAATATAATTTTCTTAATAAAATTCTTTTTAATGTAAATTTTCTTAAAATTATGTTATAATAATAATAATAATAATTCAAAATAAATTTTAGTAATAATAAAACTTTCTACTTGCCATATTCTTGTCTTTTCTTTTCATCCCAAGTCTCGAAATCTAGATAAATGTTTATTAAAATTTCTTTCCACGAATTTTGCGTAGCAACTTTATTTTTGTAATTGTCTAAAGACTTATCCCATAAATTACCTCTTTCTTCAATTAAAGAAATAAATAATTCTGTTGAAATTGGAAATTCGTCCTCCATATTGCGTTCTCAACAAGTTTCGGCGGTGAACTAACTTAGTTCCCTGTGAAGCCTATATTTATCTTTATTCGTACAATAATATAAATTCAAACACTTTTCGCTACAGTCTGTTTCTTGATGCATATATAATTTACTTAATATTTATAATTTCTTTTCCTCAAGATGTTTTTTCCTTTATTCGGAACATGTTTCGGGAATCCTATTGTTCCCATCCTCAGCCTTCTTAATTGTGTATCTTGTTGAGTATTTGTGTGTGAGTAACGTTGGTTGGTTGTTGTTATGATGTCCTGTTGCTTTTTGGTATTTTAAACCGATATTATTGTGTTTGATTGTGGTGTGTGTATATTAGATTTTTGGGTATTTTTGATGTTGTGTGCTTTGAAAATTGTGTCATGTTTTGTATTGATTTGTATTTGTTCAGGTATTAGTCTGTTTTGTGTTTGTATATTTATTGTGAATGCCAAGATTGCAATAAATGTTACATAGAACAAACAAAAAAACAACTGAAAAAACGTTATTTTGAACATCTAGACCAATACAAAAAACCAGAAAAATATATATCTAATTTGCCCACACATACAATAAACACAGGACATGAATTACCAGACATAACCAACATGACACTAATAAAACACATATCACACAAAGGCACCATAATGAAGATATGAGAAAATATACAAACACAAAACAAACTAATACCTGAACAAATACAAATCAATACAAAACATGACACAATTTTCAAAGCATTCAACATCGAAAATACTCAAAAAGCTAATACATACGCCACAATCACACACAATAACACCAGTTGAAAATACCAAAAACCAACAGGAAACCATAACGACAACCAACCAAAACACAAGTACTCAACAAGATACAAAATTAAGAAGGCTGAAGATGGGAACAATAGGATTCCCGAAACATGTTCCATAAAGGAATAAACATCTTGAGGTAAACAAATTATAAATATTAAATAAATAATATAGATATATATATATATATACAGACACGTACGCACATTCATGTGTATAATAAGTACACTCACAGGCACGCACCACAAACAGTAAACCTATGGGCGTGAGAATGCCTCTGTGTGTGTGTGCGCGCGCGCATGTAAAACTGCTCGGTGAATTAGGAGTTCACACACATAACACCGTTCACTTTTACCCTTGTCAAACGAGAAGCCGAGTCATTTAAACGTTGCGATGGAAAAAGAAATCTATTATTATTTCAGTGAGAGCAGCGCTTCTTCTTTTTCTTCATCTTGGGAGGAAGAACGTAATTATCAATTTAGTGAAGAAGACGAGTTGCGACTGCACAAAAGATGAATAAACAGGCGGCGCGCGAGACAGTATTACGCGTGCGAAGGTGGGGGGGAGGGGGCCGCCAGTGAAAGTGGGGGTCAATCACTAAGACTACCTGCTGTAGGTATATATATAAATCGCTGTGGAGGCCAAAGCCAAACACCGACAAAACAGTGTGAGAAGTGGTCGTCAACATCTGGTTGAGAGGGAAGAGTGTTACCATGAAGTTGTTGGTAAGTGTGTGGAGTGAGACGGGCCCGTGGACAAACGATTTCTAACGGTATGCGCGCCCGCGGTAAAAACACGGAAGTGATACAGGAAGTCTTTGCTAATCAATCTAATCGTGACTTACAACATTATTAGACTGAACCTTAAAAAAAAATTGTGTAACTCAATTTTTTATTTGTCAATATTAAAATTTTTGTTTATATAGTAAATATTTTTAAATTTATAATTCAATAAATTTAATTATTAATTAGTTTTTGCTTCGACTTTCGTATAATTAATTAATTGATTAACTTTTAATTAATTTACTTGTTTGCATATTTCTATTTTGTTACGTACAAATTATATGTAATTTTAACGTTTTACTAAAATAAATTAATAACATTTTTTAAATGTTGTATTTTTAAAGATTAAAATGTTAAAATAATTAATTAGAATCGTGATACCTATATTAAAAATAATTGGTTCTACAATATTAAAATAATGTACTGCTTTACTGATACGTTTTCTTATTATCATTATTCCATTTAATAATTTTTATTGGTTGTTCGCTTATAATAAAAATTAATCAAATATAAATTTGTTAAAACATGTCAGCTTACTTCACAAATATATTAGGTGTTATTTCTTCTCAAACGGATTTATGACAAATTTAAAATTATTAAATAGGTTTCAGTAGAAACAATAATAAACATTTGTTTAGTAAAAATCCCAAATGTTACTTGAAAAGGCTTTTCAGGTTATAAGATCCCACAATGCACAGACTAAAAAAAGTAGAGCCAAATTTTGTTCATATTTTTTAAACGTTTTAAATAAATAATACAAAACACACGAATAGTTTCAAGAGACAAATTTTAAAACTATAATCCAATAACACAATAATGTTTCTTTACAAAATTTATTACGGAATTTAACATCAATTAGTCGCTACTCAGTAAACAGAAATAAAATAATTTGAACCATCATTTTTTGAACGAATAACAACTATTTAAAATTTAATTGTTTGGAAAAGTTTACAATAAAATCTGCAAATGGTTATAGTGCTTTCAGAAATATTAATAGCTTAACAATTAAGCACTGACTAGTATCATTTTTCATTATAATTTTAATAATGCAAGTATAACAATAACAAAATAACAAGGGAACTTTTAGTCTTATCTGTGTCGAGTCAATAGAATGTCTGTGACAATAAAATGAGACTTCTTTGGTTTCTTAACCCTTTTATGCTATTATATACCACCAAGTATTAGCGATAAGCAGAGGCGTATCTAAAATTTAGCTTTGGCGGGGTCGGGTCGGCTTCATACAAAAGAAAAAAAATACTAATTAATTAATTAATTAATTAATAAGTTAAGACTAATTAACATTATTATCTTTAAAGTGGCTGAAAAACGCATAATAACGTCCTGAAAACCGTCCCATTAAAGTAAACGGTGATAACACGCGTTATTGACTGATTGAATTGAAAAGATACTTATTGACTAATTGATTTTCCTATATTTTATATAACGAACGTATATCCTAATACTGTGTAATGAACCTGTTTATTTAAAAAAAAAAAAAGTTACTAGTATATTACCGGACACAGCTGAAAATTTTAAATAAAACAGCCTAAAAATTAAGAGCTTAACAAAATTCGTCAACTTTTTCGAATCTCGGGAGGGGTTTGGGCCCTTCGCACCCTCCCCATAAATACCCCCCTGGTGATAAGACAAAACAAACAATATTAACAGTAAATAATAATAATATCAAGAACATTATAATACTGTCAATGAATCTCGCATGAGAAATTAATAATTAGCTTGTTGGTACATCCTCTTCATTCACTTATTAATATTTATATATATATATATATATATATATATATATATATATATATATAGAAATTAATACCAAAACTTTTGGGATTACTGACAAGTAAACCAAAGATGGCGTTCAGGATTAATATATGTTAGGACCCCCTGTAAAGTGATTAGATTTTCTATTTCTAATCCGATCCACTTGTAAAAAGGGCGTGACTTTAACCCCAGAAAAAGAAAATCCATAGAAGGGCGCATTTTTCTTGTATCCATCACATTACCATCACCATATTACAAAATAATAATAATAATAATAATCAATCAAATAAAAAATGCATTTTTAATTGAATGTCGACTTTAAATTTAAGTATTACTTTATCAAAAATTATGTTACACGTGTTATAATATATTTTTAAGTTTTATCCACACCTCTAAGTTGAAAACATTACGCTAATAACGAATACACAACTCCTAATTATTACCGAAATAATACCGACAAAATGAACAAACTGTTTAAAGACACAAACGACAACAACAAAAATGTTATAACATGAAAAGTATATTTTTTTTTTTAAATTATATCCAGTATTCATTATAAAAATTGGAATATACAGAATAATGACCTGACTGTAAAAAATATGTATACGAGAAACTGTATTTAGTCTAAGGTATAGAAACACTTAGTTGGAGAAAATCCGGGCTATTGAGCCGTGGTCCACTAAAATTATTATTTTCAGATATTCCGGCCTCACCTCTGCAGTGAATCGGAGACGAACACCGTGTCAGTTGTGTTGAATCGTTTTATTCACTGATGGTGGCCTCCAGAGGTGGTCCACTAACAACTTTAGTGGACAATAGCCCGGATTTTATTTCCAACAATGTCGGCCCCGGCCGTGACGGCCTTAGAAAAATAGAATAGAAATGCTTATTGGAAACAGAAAACATACGACTGTAACATAAGCACACAAGCACTACAGAACAAACATAAATTTCCCATATGTATAAGGGGATAGCACAATTACTATAAACATGATCATTGGTTGGTTCGCAGATAACGTTTTTCATAATCGGAGCAGCGGCGCATTGCGGATGCGGGGAGAGCACGACGCACGCCAAAGCGCTGGACTCCAAGACGCAGGGCAAACGCGGAGTCGCGTCAGGACTGCACTCGGACAGCGGATCCGACTCTACGTCTGGGTAAGACTACTACGTTGTTGCTGTTGAACTTTAGGCGTTGTCTGCCCCGTTACCGTAACGAGAAGTGTATAATTCAAACCGGTAAAACCTGACCGCGGCGGTCTAGTCCTTCGCGCGTGAAGATTCCTTGAAGCGGTTAACGCAGTGGTTTGATACGATCTTCCGCTTGCGAAGCGCGTAAACCGTTGGTTTCGCGTACACTTCCCTACTGACAATCAATCAGTGTACCAGGCGGGCAGCGTGTCGTCTATTGACAATCAGTGTGACACATTGGCGACTTAACGTATTTAACAATTCGTTAACGTTACAAACCATGGTACTCCAGTCGCTAAATTGTAATCAAACCGCTTCTCGTCCTTATCGGTAGTCCTATATAAAACAACACACCATCAAAATCCGCGGGCAGTAGTGGAATGAATTTGAATACTATAAATACGATTATAATAAAGTAAAATAAAAAGTATTTTGTTACGTTTATTTATGTGGTCTGTTATTACAAAACAATAAGTCTGAGGCTTTCACGGCCGGCTTCAATTATATGAGTACTTCGACTTGCCGCCGGGCTGTAAGGCCGTGCTCCATGGTTGATTAGTGCTAACGTTTCGGCCGTGCCTTCCACACGGTCATCTTCATTGCAGAAGGCTGCAAAACACTGACAAACGTTTCGTAGTCAGTGACCACTGAACTGTCAGTGTAAGCTTTAATCACAGTTCAGTGGTCACTGACTACGAAACCTTTGCCAGTGTTTTGCAGCCTTCTGCAATGAAGATGGCCGTGTGGAAGGCACGGCCGAAACGTTTGCACAAAACAACCACGGAGCACGGCCTTACAGGCCGGCTAGCCGAAGTAACTGAATACATGACTTGGAGAGATCTTGAAGAGAAGCAGTACTTGAAATGAGATTTCGGCTTCTCGTGACGTTTTTATAAGAAATAAAATAACATGTTCGGCATATTTTCCCTCTGTAAATATTTTTAAAAGTTTGTATTTAATTTCATTAATATGATTTTAAATATCACGAAAAAATAAATTATTCGAATCACTCCAACACAGTTGTAGTGACTGTCGCAAAGTGGCAAACGAGGTTCCCTGGTTGCTTACGAAATAAGTTGAAAGTAAAAACTACACAGTAAAAAAAAGTCGTATAATACTGAACATAATATTTTCAATTGAACGTGAATTCAAATCATAAATATTAATTAACATTTATGATAGAACTTTTGGGAAATTCGTGTTAGAAAAATCCATGTTGGGTTTTGGAATAAAAACGCACGAGTAACGAAAGGTCAACTAATAACAAGTGCGAAATGATAAAAATTGAATTATTAGAAATGTGTAAAGTTTTAATGTGTAGCAATAAATACCAATAAATAGCACAGTCGTTGTTTTAACTAAAGGCTGATTTTGAACTGGGGAGAAAGTGATTTTTTTTGTGCATCTTCTTCTGTGTGCACCCCCCGTAAAAATAATGCTGACGATGGCTATCAACGGGAGGATACGTATGAAAACAAAGTGCACACAAACAAAACATAATCTAATCAACTTTTTCACGTTAAAACTGGCAGAAACCGTTGACTTAATACATATAATCTAACCCTGGATGGTATTACTTCGGGCATGTCATGCGACATTATTAACATTTTTTATTAATATTATTAATATATCGTGTGAAATTTTTACACAAAATTTCATTAAGAAAAAAAACAGGTCAGGTTCATACATATAGGAGAGTTTTAATTATTTAATAATCTATAAAACAGACAAAAAATCGACTACCTCCCTAAAAATCAACTACCACGCTAAAATATAAAAAAATTTAATTGTTACAGGATTTAAATTGTTTACCGTCTCTTAGATTTGCGACCCACGATAGGAGATTCAGAAAAAATTTAATATCAGATAACATCTAAGCTTATTACTAGAGCGTGTCATAATGTTATTCCAGCTACTCGACCATGTCTGTTCGTGGTTCACATACACGCACAGACACATACGCACGCGCGTTGTTTGCGTACTGTTTGGTAACAAATGTGGTAAGACTAACTGTAAAATAATTGAAAATACTTCAACTCGCTTGATTTATAAAAGATATTAGCGAGACATCCAAACAAAATTGTTTTAAAAATTTTATAAAAACAAAATATTTTATAACTATTGTGTGTGTGTGTGTGTGTGTGTGTGTGTGTGTGTGTGTGTGTGTGTGTGTGTGTGTGTGTGTGTGTGTGTGTGTGTGTGTGTGTGTGTGTGTGTGTGTGTGTGTGTGTGTGTGTGTGTGTGTGTGTGTGTGTGTGTGTGTGTGTGTGTGTGTGTGTGTGTGTGTGTGTGTGTGTGTGTGTGTGTGTGTGTGTGTGTGTGTGTGTGTGTGTGTGTGTGTGTGTGTGTGTGTGTGTGTGTGTGTGTGTGTGTGTGTGTGTGTGTGCACTATAACTATAAGCATATATCCTGGTCTTCTTCAGCACTATACAGCCTAACGTGAGCCTTGGCTTCCAACATCAATCTTCTCCAAAGTCTCCTGTCCATTGCCATCTCAGTGTAACGCCTCACATCCATTCTTCTAAGATCTAGTACATCATCCAACCATCTTATCCTAGGTCGGCCCCTCTTTCTGTTTTTACACACTCGCGCCCTCATAGACTGGCATACGCTGATCAACCATCCGCTCCAGATGACCTAGCCATTGTATTCGTTGAGCCTTCATGAATCTTACAATGTCCTCATGTTTCAATAGCTCATCTATCTTTTGGTTGTTTCTTATTCTCCATTCGTCGTCTTCTTTAACCGGGCCATAAACACGTCTTATGATAAGTATCTTGACCTTACAATATTTCCGGAAAATGTTATTTTCGTATCGTCGCTAGAACCGTTATCCTCCGAGATAATTAACGTGTAAAAGACCCAATGTATTTAAAAACGACCCTTCTGTATATGTAGTCATTTACTACTTGACCTTACCGCGTGTCCACTCGTCACAACAAATTCGTTGTCGATATTTCACAGCCGCTTTCTTCGAATTCAAGTTTCCAAACGTATTACGGGCTTGGTTGCATGGTTTAACAGACACATCTCCCTTTCCTTCATACTTCCGTTCAAAACAACTATCTTTTTACTTAAAAACTACTTATACGCTTAAACGAATTAATCTCGCGTGTCGCTGCAGAGCGTGTAAATAGTAAGGCATAGCTTTCCACGAGTTTGGTGGTCTGATGTACACGTTACTGAAGGCGCCTAAGCTTCGACACTTCACAATCACGAAAGCTGGTCTTGTACTTTAACCAAAACGCTACATTTCTTCCCCATGTTGTGAGATTCAAATTCACATACTAAAGAGGTAGATATGTTGTTAGAGGTTAGAAGGGGTCAAAATCGTCAGGGGTATGTTCGACAGTTCGATACAGAAATTCTGATATCTCTAGAGTTGTATTAAAATTGTCCATGCTGGTTTCAGGACCTGTCTATAAAACAGCAATTTACCGTAGGCCTATACTGTTAACTTGGATTTGCGACCTAAAATCCAGTACATTTTTATACTTCAATCTGAGTCCGTCTATTTTTTTTCAGCGCATACTCTTCCGTCGCTAAAGAATCTTATCGTATTGGAATATTTAACAAATAATACATTTAAAATTAAGGGAGTTTTTATCGACGGAACATGTCTACGCTAAATTCAGTTCCTCACAGTTTGATGATCCAATAGTTTACACGTGGTTACCACTTCACGATTTCACACCACAAACATCGCAATATCATTTATAAACTATCGTTTCGGTATTGCTCAGCTATTAAATTTACAAATACTCGTGTTAACAAGCAGATTAAATATCACAAAGCAACAAAATCTCAAAAAATGAACAGCAATTTAATGTATACTGTTAACTTTGATTTGCGACCTAACATCCAGTACATTTTTACACTTCAAACTGAATCCGTCTTTCTTTTTTTTTTTTTTTTTTTTTTTTTTTTTTAACACATTCTCTTCCATCGCCAAAGAATCTGATCACAGTGGAATGTTTAACAGGAAGTCCATTTATAATTACTCAAGTTTTTATCGATTAAATACATCTCCGTTAAATTTAACTTCCCATTTCGTGGTCAAATAGCTTATACGTGGCATCCACTTCACTGTTTCACGCCAAAAACATTGAAGTGTCATCTATAACTATTTCTTCAGTATTGTTCAGCTATTAAACGTATGAATACTCGTGTTAACAAGCAGATTCGAGATTACCTCACTTTCAGCCACAAGAGCTATACAATTTATGATTTTGACATCCCGGACATGTATTACAAAATACGATTTCTTTTAAATTCCTGGACGACCGGTAAACACTTGAAAATTTCGAAAAACTATTTAGTAGTTTTATTAGATAAGCTTAGTCTATTTTGAATGGGCGTAGCGAGCGAATAGAATAGGGTGTTACACCCTCTGCATAACGTTAAGAATATAGAGGTCTCCGGACACCGATATTCTTTAGTCGTCTATCAGTTCGTACAGTAGTGGCGTTAACTATATAAACGGAGCCACGATGCTGTAACCACACGACTGTGTTGCCGTGTTGGGCTTAATAATATTTACTTTATAAATACCAGTTTGTTATACCGATTTGTGTTTTCTAGATAGGCCTACTTGGTAAACCTTAACAATAGTGATGTAAACTAGAAGGAAGAAGGGAAAAGACAAATGAAATAAATGATACAAATGTTGGGCAACAACGAACAGCGTAAAATATAAATTCAACTTGATAGTGTGTCGTTGAGGCAGGTTGTGAATTACTTTCAAATATTCCGTCTCGGTGAAGACGGAAGCGGCTTACAAAGTATAGTGAATGGTGGTGATTATGGAGGCTGCGCCAAATTCATCTTTCAGCAATATTGGTACAAGACATCCTTTCCCCTTGGAGAAGGCAACTGTCCTTGAAGGCGGTCGAATCTTAGTAGGCTAACGGCATAGCATGGGAAAGGCAAGTAAAAACCACTGTGCATTACTACAGAGTTCTGGACAGAAATGGGGAACTACAAGTTAAGTGTGGATAACTACAAAGAAACTATAAATCATTTATTAGGCCACTGGTTGAAATATCCGGTGGTGATGGAGGGTGTAGGGGAAGGCAGGAATTAGAGTGCGAAAACGTTGGCTGAGGGTAGGACGAGCTGGAGAAGCGCATAAAACCAGTTAGGGGACTGATATCAAGGATAGAGAGAGAGAGAGAGAGAGAGAGAGAGAGAGAGAGAGAGAGAGACAGCTAGAGACATTAATATGTAATCATACCAGTGAACCCTCACGACAGTAAAATTACAAAAGACGTGAAAACATTGGCTGTTCCGCGGGGCTAAAGACTCATAAATGATTTATACCTAAACCATTTTGTTACGATTTTTTTAAACAATGGAAGCTCTATGCTTTTAGTATGTATCTGCTCTTTTCAAGACTTTCTATCACGAGGCAACTGTATTACTTAGTATAGTAAACTCCCTTTTGGTTCCTTAAGTCTTTAGACCCGTCTTATCGAAGTTTTGCCTCTAGTTCTTCTACAATCCGTTTAGGTTCGACTACAAGATTTCATATTTCGCCCGTTCTTCTGACTATGTTCACATCACCTTAACATGATTTATTAGTCTTTTCAGCTACCTATTTTTTTTTTATCTGTAGATGTAATACAGAAGAGTATCGGTCTAAGAATCTTTTGTGGCAATGGGTTTTGTAATCTGTCTGTATCTCTCAATGTCCAGATTCCAGACGCACAAGCGACTTCTACTAGGAATATTAAAGGACTAACCAGTTCTCGTAATAAAACTGTGGCTTGTTGCAAGAATCAATAATGTCAAAAAACAGTGTTCTGAGAAAATGGATTTTTTAAATTAGTCATTTTTCTGAGTCATATTATGGTGTCATGTTTGATGTTTTAATAAATATTTACATACATATGTAAGAGCATGCCCCATGCAAGTTTAATAATTGTGAAAAACATCTTTTAGTTTCTAAAATAAATGTGACATTGGTGGTTCTGAATTCAAAAAAACTGTTCCTGACTTTGGCAACCACTGATGCTATTAACTCGTAAAATATCGCAGATTGACATTGGTGGTTTTTACACATGGAAATACCTTCAGGAGTGTCAAGAGCCACTATTGTCATTTTCACCAGAAACTGACATTGGTGGTTGTTGCACCATGCCACAGATAATATGTATTACTATATTTGTAAGCAGATATCGCGGTAAAAACCGAATATCGAGTAGGAAGGGAAACAGTATCTAATTGTCATAATCTTACCGAATGGAAACAACATTCAGAAGACTATAACCACAAATTATATAGCAAACATATTGGTAATTTTTTTTTTTACCAACACACATAATAAGTCTGTTACGAAATAAATTGCGTAATTCTTGTTACAACAAAACCGACACAACGGATATCGCCTAAATTGCAGTGCTGGCTGCTGCGCACTGCTAATCGTTTCCCTGTTTAGAAAGTAAAACTGGACTATTAAAGTAAAAGTAGACGGGTTACGATTTTCAGTGTCATTACCGTAGCCGCGACCGGTCTCGGTCGTGAAACCGGTTCCCGTTATATGCGCGATTCGCGCGCTCTGAATATTATTTTCCTGTATCTCCTGAGACTGCCGTTTTCTCTCGCCGTGTTTGTTAGTTAATTAAAACAGACGAACAAGATAATTATAAATATTATTCTTGTATACATGTCCCATTAAATACAGTTGTTTCTTTAATTGCTATGTAGAATTTGAATAGTTTGCATATTTCTCTAATAGATTTTCACCATTTTCTCTTATCCTCTTCTTCTTCTTCTTCTTCTTCTTCTTCTTCTTCTTCTTCTTCTTCTTCTTCTTCATCTTCTTCATCTTCTTCTTCTTCTTCTTCTTCTTCCTTCAGGGAATAGGCGAATCGCCTGTTCCAATCTCAAAGGAAATACTTTCACTTTCCCAATGCTTCCTGGGTTTTCCCATACTTCTTTGTCCAACATACTTGTACTGCCAAACTTCCATAGGCAACCTGGCAGCTGGTATCCTATTGAGATAAACAATCCATCTCCCTTCGTTTTCTGCAGTACGATCTTTGATATTAAAAATTATAAACTCTTTCAAAATTTTCTCTCGTTTAAATTTTAAATTCTTTTATCATTCTTCTATAAATTCTTATTCTACTCCTTTTTTTATTCACATTTCTTGCACTGATCAGATTCATTTTTCGGAAGGAACCCATCGCTTTCTGGACCACTCCCCAGGCTTCTGTGACCGTCCAGTCTGTAAACGTGGATTTTTCAAGATACTATCCAGTCCAGTTTATATTCAGTTATATTACTGAAAACATTCAACACGTCTCAAATGTCACTGTTTCTTGATCAACCCGCCTTATCTATAACCCTTCACCGTGACAGGGAATCCTACGTACACAGTATGTACACGATCCTCGTAGCGTATGCTCGGCGCTTAGGTTAAATGATGGAACAGCCACCTCAAGGTTTTCGTTTTCCTCAGCTTTCTACTACCGTGTGTTCCCTATACATAAGCTGTAGGCTGTCTTCCTCCAGATGAAAAACAAAACTGAAAGACATTTTTCCCCTCGTAAAGTTAACAGTTCAGGGATGGAAAAGACTGCAATATTGGCTAAGTGCAGCCGGACAGAAAAAATAGAAAAATCTAGGTTGATAAAAGCAAATGGAACCAAGATTTAACTGAGATTACGGCCTGACTGTCGTCATTCAAGAGGCGAATGCTTTGCATACATTCCTTCCTCTCGTTCTTTTCACTATGTCTCGCTGTTTTCTTTTCTTATAAATCATCAGTACATTTCCTTCTTAATGTTTCAGTTTTTTCTTTTAACAGTTTTCATCCTTTCTTTTCTCCCGTCTGTTTATCTCTTATATGTTTATTTTTTCTCCTTGTTACCAAGACTGGAAAAGAAATACTTAAATTCAAAACTAATCTAATTAGCTTTTTCAGTGTACCTTCCACAAAATGAAATTGTATTAATTTTTATTTACAGAATAGTTTTGTACTAGACCAACGTGCTTGTTTTTCCTTCTAGGGAACAGTGATAGTTTCCAGTACAGAAATAATGAATCACTATCTTCGCTGTTTTTTTTTGGGGGGGGGGGAAAGGGGGGAATCTTTTGCTTCCCAGCTATTGGTCTTACTTCCGTGAGAATGTTTTTTAATCTTCGTCTTCTTTTCGTAACATTAGAAACAAGTGGGCTGCTTTCTCATTAATTGACGTTTCCTTTATTTTCTGTTCCCCTAATTCTCACTTGCTCAGTTGATTGTTCCTTATCCTTATCATCAGTCTTCGTTACTTTAATCTTAGTTTTAAATTTATTTTATCCGAATCTACTTATGATTTAGTGGTCTACCACTACCATTAGTGGTAATTTTAATTATTCCAAAGCGATGAGTATTTTCCGTTTGCTTTTACTTTACCTTAGTTTGTCTATACTGAGTTTTTATATCTTTACCACAAACTGAAGTATCGAAAGTATTTACTGTGTTGGGAACAATATGATTGATTAAACTCCGGGCTGTTGGGGCGTGGTCCACTCCTGTTGTTACTAACAGACGTTTCGGCTTCTCCTCTGGAGACCATCTTCAGTGTGCAAAAAACGATTCGCTGACTGACACGGTCTTCGTCAATTAACCACAGTACTGTGGCAAAAGAAAGATTGCAGTACTGTGGTTAACTGACGAAGACCGTGTCAGTAGCGAATGGTTTTTTGTACACTGAAGATGGTCTCCAGAGGAGAAGCCGAAACGTGTCTGTTAGTAACAACAGAAGTGGGCCACCCCCCAATAGCCCGGAGTTCAGTCAGTTTGTTCCCAACACTATCGACGCCGGTCGTGAAAGCTTTAGGTACTGAAGTATTCACACTTCACGTTAACTGCGGTCTTTCAGTAAATCTCACAACTTCCAATGCACCGAAGAACATTTGTATAAGGTAAACCCTCTACTCCGGCTGCTACCATCGTACTATTCTCCACTTTCACGTTTCGTTCCCTAGACTGCGAAGCGTCACTGCCTCCATCATAATATTTTTTCACTTGACGTTTCGATCCACGATACTAGTGAAAAATCAAGTGAAAAAATGTTACGACGGAGGCAGTCTGAGTATAGGGTATACCTGTTAGATATCACCCGTCGCTTAGGAGTTTTAAAGAACACTTGTAGCCTATACTGAAACTAATTTTATAATTTTTAGTATTATTATTACTATTATTTTCTAACGTAGCATCATGCTGATATGTTTGCAGTTACGGCAGCAGTGGATACGGCGCAGCGGCCAGCAGCGGTGACGTAGGCGGAAGCTACGGTACCAGCGGTTCCGCCGTCGACAGCGGAGCCAGCAGCAGTGCCAGCGGCGGAGACTACTCCGGTGTCGGTGGGGGGTACAGTGGCGGCGGATACGCGGCGAGCGGAGGAGGCGCAGCAGATGGAGTCTACTCCAGCGGCTACTCTGGTGGCGGAAGCTATGGTGGCGGCTATGGATTGAGTGGCGTCTCTGGCTACTCTGGAGGGTATCCCTCTGGTGGAAGCGTGGCCTTGGATAGTGGATATTCGAGCGGAGGGTACGGAGGCGGATACGGAGGTGGATATTCCAGCGGTGGATACGGAGGTGGATACGGAGGTGGATATTCAAGCGGTGGATATGGAGGTGGATATTCAAGCGGTGGATATGGAGGTGGATACGGAACAGTCGGTAGTCTCGGAAGCTACGGAGGCAGCATTGGAACCATCGGCGGAGGCTACAGCAGTTATGGAAGCGGAGGATACGGAGGAGGCTATTCGACCTTAGGCAGTGTAGGATACGGAGGTGGATACGGAGGTGGATACGGAGGCGGATACGGAGGTGGTTACGGAGGATACGGAGGCGGCGCCAAACTCATCTCCCAGCAAGTGGAAGTCGTCAAGAAGGTGGCTTATCCTGTCATCAAACCGGTAGCCATCCCTATTCCTCATCCCGTCGCGGTCGCCATTCCCCATCCCGTCGCCGTACAGATCCCGGAAGCCGTGCCCATCCACATCCCTGTGCCGATCCCCGTAGTCAAGACTGTCGGCTATCCTGTGGAGAAGCCGATCCCCGTCCCCGTGGAGAAACCGTACCCCATACACGTGGAGACCAGCGTCCCGGTGCCCGTGCCGAAACCGTTCCCAGTTCCAGTACCTGTTTACAAAGTAAAACACATCTACCACCAGACGCACGGATATCATCATTAAGGTAAATACAAAATATATACTTCGTTTATAAAGATTAATTTATCCAAACGTTTTATTTATTTCATAGAGGCCGTCCGGTGAACCATTATGTATTGCCAGAATTAAAAATTATTACGTAAATAGTAAAATTACTTACTGAAACACAACTTATTAATAGTGTGCATCAGTGATAAAGACAAAAGCGCTTAAACCTTCATCTACAGTATATACTTTTTCATTAAATATTCGTTTAGTTACGTTCTACAAACTGTTGAACTGTTTACAATGGTATCCAAGTCACTCGAATGTATAGACAAACTAACCTTTTTCAAACCGCCTTGTAAGTTCTTGTTTATATTGATGACGAAGCACATGTTTCATAATCATATCATAAAATACCCGTCGTAGGAGGTCGCCATCGGTTGAAAATCCAATACGCGTCAGTAGGTGCTCGCCTATTCACGTTTGGTCGATCGTATAAAAAAGAAGTCTCAAGGCGGATTGAAAATGGTCAGTTAGTCAAGGAAGGATTCCTGCTGTGGTTGCAACGTAAACCACAGGAGGAAGGACCACAGTTTACGTTGCAACCACAGGAGGAATCCTTCCTTTCTCGAATGGTGAGTACTGTTTTATTATTTTATTTTCTACCAATATAATTGTTTAACTAAGATTTGAAGTTCTGACGATGTCTATTTGTTAGTGGTAGATTTATCTTTTTTATTAATTTTTTGTTCGCCTGATGACGACCTCTAATTCTATAGAGGTCGAAACGCCGTGTTTCTTAATTTTAACTCACGATGGCTAACGTCCGAAACCTTATATTGCGCCATCGGTTAATAATAATTGTAAGAATCGCACTAACAGCCTACACCAGTCTATACTGTACTGTACTGTTTGGTTATTCCTTTGGTACTCACACCGTATTACTCTGTACTCTGTTGATACTACTACTGTTACTGATTTTACTCCTAATTCTTGTTATTCATCATCTCATCACCACTCCAAGGATTAGGCCCTAGACCTGTCCCGGAACCCATCTGCTCCTCGCTGTACCGACATCTCTCTTCCCAGTAACCCAAGGTAGCCGCGGGTAGACAGATATCAGATTCAAGTGTTCACACCGTCTCCTTCTGTGGTCTTCAATCTTCTGGTGCAACGATACAACGTTTAATTCTCGTCTAATAACCTCGTTCCTTCTCCGATCCAGGAGAGAACAACCTTGAGTCCCACTTAGAAATTCATTTCGGCTGCCTGAATCCTATGTACGTCCCTTTTACCAAAAGACCATGTCTCACTAGTATACAAGAATGTGGGGACAGCCACAGTTTTGTAAAATTTCATTCGGGTATCCTTCCGTGTTGTATTTTTGAGGGACCTATGAATCGTTCCACAGATACGTTTAAATTTTGTTAGCTTACTATCCCAGTCAATATCAGTTCCATATAAGATATTACAACCCAGGTAATTAAAACGTCTAACCTGATCTTATATAAGACTTCTTGTTGTATATCATAATTGGTCAACCGTTCTAGTCTTTTTCTAACTTTTTTCCCGACATCCTTATTTTCACCCCGATACTGTAAATCTTCGGTTCTGTTCTTGAATGTTTGTGTTGTATGTTGAATTTGATCAAAACATAAACATAATCGTGTACCGTAACTAACAGTATCAGTGACGTCGTAGTAATCACGCTGTTTCTCTAAATGTTTCAGGTCGACTGCCACAGAGAGTTAGCGTAGTCAGTCAACGGGTTTCATCCTTAGATCGCCTAGTTATCATCCACACGTCATCTCATCTTCTACCTATTGTTACTATTGTTAAAAGACTTTGTTATGTTTTATTTTGTATATATTTATTGTAAATATGTTGTTATTGTCTTTAGTATGCGTTAATAAACATATATTTGTTTATGTTTACATATGTTTTACACATTATTTTCCTTTCGTGTTATTATTACTCTCCTTTGATTTACACATTAGTCTCCACGTGGTAGTCAATCCGAGTATGCCTACTCGTTGACAGTCACAGCAAACCTCTCCGTTCGCGCCTTGACTCCACCCAGAGACGGATATCCGCCTAGGCAGCTACATGGAAATTTTTTCGAGGAAATTATATTATTTAATATACGAAATCAATAGGCTCATATTTTATTATGTTGTCCTTAATTTATTTTAAATAATCACGCATAAAAGTGGCGTGGCGTGGCGTGGGTACATAACACCTGTTCTCTGTTGTGATAGGTCTAAAACTTAACCTAAAAATTAATTCGAACTTTTTCTTGTAACAAGTGTTGTTTTAGAGCATTTCCTATCGTTCGCCGGGAGGAGAAGAGGGTCCCGGTTCAACGGGGTTTGACTCTCATTATACTTACGCAGAATAAATCAGAACACAAATAATCGAATTAAAAATAATAAAGACAAACAGAGAAACACATGGCTAAACGAACAAAACACAAATAGGTACGTAGTATCTGCTGCACGTCGGTTCCGGAAAAGAACTGCTAACTGAGCGTTTCGCCGGTTTATACAGCGGCAACACATTGGACGGACGAGTGTATTCCCCTCCCTCCAAAGTTTGTACAGTGACAACTAGTACAAGGTCAATAACCGTACGCAGTAAAACATTGCCGATGTCTGAGCCGGCAACACAAGACGGTTGCAAGTGCTCAGCAGTTCGAAAGGAATGCTCGGTTTTCTTCAAATTTCCCTACTAATATTGTTCAGATTTCAAATTATTCAATAACTAAAGTACTTATTCTGTGATATAATTAATATTATTTTCTCTTATTTCCAGTACTGTTGCCGCCGGCAACAGCGGTTACGTGGGCGCCACGCTACTGCCGGCATAAAGTTTCAGAAAAGTATCTAATATAAAACACATCTTAAAATAAAACATTTTCAGTTACTTTTTACTGAAATAAAAGATAAAAATAATGACTCAAGGAGGCGAGTGATACAGAAGTGTTAAAAATGTGCTAAAATGGGATACTAAATTTTCGTTTTTAAAAAGGCGGGTCTTCGAGGATAAACTGTCTAGGGCGGTAAAATGTCCAAATCTGCCACTGTCTCCACCAGCTGTTTCTTATTTTTAAATGAAAGTTTTCGTACCAAATCTACCACCGTACATCGACAGCAGAAAGGATAGATCCAATGAGACGGCCTAAGAATACAACTGAAGTGCTGGCACTGAATAATATAACTGGAATACTTATTGACCGGTAATTCTGACACTTTTATAATATAATGTACGAGGTGTGTTCATCAAAAGACCGAACTTTCACAATACCACGGCGGTATACGCAACCAGCGTGCTCCGACAAGTGGCGCTGACTAGCGGTAACTTTCAGAAACATCATCCAATATTCCCTTCTTTCGACCATTGTTGTAAATTGTCGCTACAGCAGCTGAAATTAATACGTGTTCTAAGCTCCCGACGAAGTTTTCCCGTAGTGAAAATAAAAGAGCTTGAAGAAAAACGTGTTTGCATAAAATTTTGTTTCAAACTCAGTAAAACTTTTACATAAACATTAGAAATGCTTTAGCAAGCATATGGGGATGATTGTATGAGCCGAGCGCATTGCTATTACTGGTTTACTTGTTTCAAAGCCAGAAGAACCTCAACCGATGAAAATCCAAGACCTGGTTGCCCTTCAAAGTCAATAAGTGACGATAAAATCGATGAAGTTCGCACTATGATACGTGAAGATCGTCGTCTAACTGTACGTGAAATTGCCGAGGAATTGCATATCAGCGTGGGAACATGCCACAACATTTTAACTGGACATGTATCGCATCTTAGCAAAATTCATGCTACGTTTGTTGCCCGCTGATCAGAAAGAGAATCGCGTTAACATCAGTCAGGAACTACATGACCGTGCCGATGAAAACTTTATCAAATACATTATAACAGGGGACGAGACGTGGGCGCACGGATACGATGTCGAAACGAAGGCACAGAGTTCGCAGTGGGTGGGAAAAGGATCGCCTCGATGCGTCGGTGAAACACAAAGGTGATGTTGGCGGTGTTTTTTGACTGGAAAAAGTTGGTTCATCATGAAGTCGTATCACGTGGTCAGACAGTAAATAAGGACTATTATAGGGAAGTTTTAATGCGTTTGAGGGAAGCAGTACGCAAGAAAAGGCCTGACCTGTGGAAAGAACAGACTTGGGTGTTACAATATGACAACGCACCAGCTCACGCGTCACTCCTTACCGCCGATTATCTGATGAAAAACTATACGACTGTTCTGCCCCACCCACCCTACTCCCACAGACTTAACCCCAGCAGACTTTTTCTTGTTCCCAAAAATTGAAGGCGACCTTGAAAGGACATCTTTTAAAACAAAAGAAGAGATCAAGAAAAATACAGAACAGCTGCGCGCCATAACAAAAAGTTCATATACAGTGGAACTTGGTTATTACGGCCTCGGCTGTTACGTCAACTCGGGTGTAGCTTTTTTTTTGTCATAAGTCCGGTCAAACTGATATCTTTAACATTATAAAAATTCCCGGTTTTAACGTCACTAAATATTGTACTACTCTGTTATAGCGTCAAATATTTCTCAGATATTTTACTCTAAATTTCATATAAACGTATATATGTGCGCGCGCTACGTCTATGGCTACAGACATACATTGTATGCCTAAAGTGTTACTACTGCAAGCAACTTTTAAAAAAATTATTTTCTGTATGGACACGGCGCAACCTGCCACAATTTCACTCTTAGATGCAATACAATTCCTAGACGACTCTTGGAATTGTGTAACATAGAAGACGATAGCAAAATGCTTTAGTAAAGCACAACTCGTACATGAAAATTTACCCAATGATGACGAAGACGACGACTTGCCGCTCTCGGAGTGGATTCAGAAATTCGAAGTAAATGAATTTGGAAATGAACTTGATTCCTATGCATCAGTGGATGACCAAGTAGAAACATTCCAAGTGTTGAGTGACGCAGAAATTATCGCGGAAGTAAAAAACATAGAAGCAGAAGATAGTGTTGAAGAAGATGCTGAGCAAGAGGAGGATGCCGACATCGTTTGTCCGACAGTACAGGAAGCAATGAGAGCCGCCGAAACTCTTTCACGATTTTACTGCTTTAGAGAGACGTCTGACGACACGTTCAATGCAGCGCAGCATCTCAACAGCACAACAGAAAGAATTTATTTTTCAGAAAGGAGCGTTCAAAAGAAAATTACGGATTACTTTCGACAGTAAGCCTAAATGTAAGTTACATGTACTTTCTTTTTGATCTTTTAAAATATTCTTCATGCTGTTTGTATAAATGAAATGCAGTTTGTAAACTTTAGAATAAATATCACGAATAATGTTAATAATGCAAAGATCTTTTTTTTATTTCTCCTTCCTTACTAGTGATTAATAAGGGTCTTTTATAACGACTCTTTTATAACATCACTCGGATATAACGTCATTATTTTTTTTGGTCCCTTCAATGACGTTATAACCAAGTTCATATATATATATCAAACGCAAAAACTGTTAGCGCCGGCGAGACTTTCTTATAAATAGGTTAACATCCGAGCCAGAACCTAAATTTGTTCCAAGTACTGTATATATCAAAATTTGTTGTGTAATTTTTTTCGCAAATAATAGTACATAACTAGTAAGCTCATGAGCTACAGAACTCGCTCACTATTTTGAACGAAGTACACAAATTATAGTATTAAACTAAATTAGTAGACTATTTGTAGGCCTAATAATAAATATCGGTATTAGGAATATTAAATTAACAGGATTTCTTTTAGTAAAATAATAATCGTAGAAGAGCCATACAGTAAACATTAAAAATTCCAAACATTCGGATTTAAGCTTTCACGGCGGCCTCGTAATTAGGCCTATTACTACTTCCCGAGCTATCAGGCCGTGCGTGGTCTTATGTTGTTAATTCCAGGCGTTTCGACCACGCCATTGGTTGCCATCTTCACTGTCTGAAGGACTTAAACTTGTACTGACACGGTTTCCAACAGTAACATCACAGTACTGTGGCAAGTTTAAGTCCTTCAGACAGTGAAGATGGCCACCAATGGCGGAGTGGTTGAAACGTATGGAATGAACAACATAACACCACGGCTTGAAACGTCCATTATGTACAATAGAGCGTACGTTGTCATTCCTTAATCCGTTGATTTTTGTGGTTTTCCATTGACCATAAATATTTGTATTTTTCAGTTTACATTTGCTGTTGTAGATTTGTTAATTTGTTAACTCAAATACGTTAGGTTCTTTATTTTAAGTACTACTGTGTTATAAATATTGTATATACACATCAAAAGTTATGTTTTCGTCAACCAAGGCTTTTATTTATTTCAGCGGTAAACTAAAACCGAAAAACCGTTGTCATCTAACCTCACAAATGAAAACAACACGTATTTCCGCTTTGCATTAAGAAGTAGGACAATTTACAGTTAGTACACTTCTTATTTTTCACGTCGTAATATATCGATACAATTGCATATTAAAAACATCGAAAATGTACTGCAGGAACGGATAAAGGTACAGCTCCAAAAATAATTTTTACCACACCCCGTCCAACGAGGACACCGAGATCACCGAAGCCCGACGCTACTGGTCAGCGCGTCGCCTAATGGCTCAACAGCCGAGGGTGGGCGATGGCTAGTAAGTAAGTAGTAAGTAAAAATAATTTTCGTCGTTGAAATTTTCAATATGAACATTATATTTAGATGTGGTTTGGGACTTTGCGATTTTTTTTCACAATTTTGCCCTCCTGACATTTTTTCCTCCCCCCCCCAAATTTTGATGGATCAATCTAAAAACCAATAGGATTATATAGGGTATAAAAGCAATAGGATTCTATAGGGTATAAAACCAATAGGATTCTATAGGTTATAAAACCAATAGGATTCTATAGGGTATAAAACCATAAGGATTCTATAGGGTATAAAACCAATAGGATTCTATAAGGGTATAAAACCAATAGGATTCTATAGGGTATAAAACTCGGGTGTTGTTTGTCTAACATCTGCCGTACGTGTTCTCTTCCGCTTTGCGATTCGGGAGAAGATTCCCAGTGGCTGGGATCGAAACGTTAGCCGTCTATGTCTCAATTTGTCAGCAACCGACCGCCGGTTTTACATCAACTTAATAACGTTGTCACCAACTGTGTAAACCTACGTTATAGAATAGTCTTGCGAAACATTGCAGACATGTCTGGTACGCAGTGGCGCATTATCCATAACGCTAGGCTATGCTGCAGCACCGGTCACCAGAACCTCAGGTGTCAGAGAGGGCACCAACAAGCCCTAAATCAAAAAAACTGTTTGAAGACAATAAATGTGAAAAAAAAACAAATGTCCTCAATCCAAAATCATAAAAAAGACGTAATGATAAAAAGACGTATGCACACTTTTCGACGATCTTCTAATAGAACTGAGCACTTTGTGCCACGAGTAAAACTGCAAGAAAGAGGTTTTTTTTCAAATCGTTCGAATGAAGATTATATATTCCATGATACTACAGTTTGTCCGCTTAAAGTATTAAATTGGATTATTGATTGTAAAATGATTGATGTATTTCCGAATGTATACATTGCTAATCACCTGCTATTCACGATTCCAATAGCTAACTGGGAATTTGAAAGAGCATTTTCTGCATTAAAACAATTAAGATATATTGAGTTCAAGTATGGGAGATGAGAGATTATCGTCTTTAGCAAGGTCGAATATTGAGAGATACTTGAATCGCTCGATTTATAAAAAATTGTACAAGACTCCGTTAAGGCAAAATAAAGAAAAAAATGGATCCATTAGAATTTTCTACGCTTAAGTATTACTATGCTCATTGTAATCACTATTTAGCTAAATATTTTTGGTAATCTGAGACTTTAATAAAATAATTTTTAACTTTCGAAATTGTGTATTGTGCCATTCGAAGAAGATTTCGAAATTGTACCATTTATCAGTATAAATAATGGATAAAGGGTTGAATTTATAATCGAGAGGGGCACGAGTCTGATGGCAGCATAGGGCACCATGCGCTTCTAATTCGACCAGGCTGGTACGTATCAAATTCAGTGCAACGCGATTGGAACGTATAAGTGTCAAACATAGCGAACGAATTGCAGTACACCCAAACAAACACGTTTATGGGCACCACAAAAAAATCTTACAACGGAAAAGAATTAAACACCCTGACTCAGCAGCAAAATTTGCTGTAAATTACCAGTGTCATTACTAAGCAAAGACAATATGTGTTACATACCCAGTGTGTTTACAACCAGTCATATGTGTAATACGAGAATACAAAGGAAGAGTATTCAAAGTAGTACCCCCCTTCAATACAAATAATGACACACGAAATGTATTTCTAGTCCAAGTGACTCAAGGGCGTATTTACGGGGGGAACGAACGGGACCGGGCTCCCCCCCCCCCCAGAGGGTCGAAAAAGTTGACGAGTTTTTTTAATCTCTTAATTTTTAGGCTGTTTTATTTTTTTTCAGCTGTGTTGGCTAATATAGTAGTAGCTCTACTTTACTTATACAAACAGGTTTATTACACAGCATTAGGGTACACGTTTGAAATATGAAATAGGCCTATAGGAAAATCAGTTCGATCAATAAGTATCTCCCAACAACGTTTCAATAACGCGTATTTTTATTGTATTATTACCGTTTACTTAATGGGAATGATTTCAGGATTTCAAGTAGTCCTAACTTCTTTTTTACTTCCATGTTCCGTAAGGGAATGGAAGTATGGTGATGGCGAAAAAAAATCGTGTTCGAGATAAGGGCTGATTCTGATTGTACTACCCTCAAAACATGAAGGAAAGTCATTTTATGAAAAGTGTGTGTGTGTGTGTGTGTGTGTGTGTGTGTGTGTGTGTGTGTGTGTGTGTGTGTGTGTGTGTGTGTGTGTGTGTGTGTGTGTGTGTGTGTGTGTGTGTGTGTGTGTGTGTGTGTGTGTGTGTGTGTGTGTGTGTGTGTGTGTGTGTGTGTGTGTGTGTGTGTGTGTGTGTGTGTGTGTGTGTGTGTGTGTGTGTGTGTGTGTGTGTGTGTGTGTGTGTGTGTGTGTGTGTGTGTGTGTGTGTGTGTGTGTGTGTGTGTGTGTGTGTGTGTGTGTGTGTGTGTGTGTGTGTGTGTGTGTGGAAGTTTTCTATGGCGAACGATAACTGCCGCAAATTCAAACAGAATCAAATAATTTTTTGCATATTTGCCTGAGTTGTAGATGACTCAAGGCCTATTGATTTTGGTGAAGATCGGTTGAGGTTAAGAGGTAGTTTACCTGCAACGTTTTATATTTTAACATGAGTAAAGTATTTAATTTTTATAAATACAGTATCCTGAAAAAAGACAATAATCCACTGTAGAAATGTATATGAAATATCTATAAATGAAAAGGGTAGTTGAAGGGGGAGGGGATAATTTTACGGCAACAAAGAAGTAGAATTTTGTTAAAATTCCTTCCCGGGCTGTTTGCCGTGGTCCAAAGTTTTTATTGCAAAACCAGACGTTTCGGCAGTCCCATCGACTGCCATCATCAGTGAAAATCGAGTGCACTAACGTGAGGTGGTATACGTTAGTAACCACAGTACTGTGGTTAAGGCTGAAGAAAGAAGTAGTTTCTATGGAAATATTTCATTTCGAAAATGATTTTAAATATAAATCTTAGAACATGGAAGTCATGTATTCGATTTTTATTGTATTATTACCGTTTGGTAATGGGAATGATTTCAGGTTTTCAGGTAGTCCTAACTTCTTTTTTCTGTTGTACGAAGCCGATCCGATCCTAGGACCTTCCCCCAAAGACAAATTCTAGGTAGGCTACGCCACTGAAGTGACTGGGCAGACTGTACAATAAATATGTAAATAAACATTATTTTCCTATACTACGTATTGTCAACAACACTTTTCTACTGCAAGGTTAAAAACTTTTGTTCAGGCTTCACCTGAAACTTTCTAATTTTCAGATCGAACCTTTACTCAACGTCCTACGATTACTTTCAAGTTTGCTTACTATGATTTCAAGCAAAATAAGTAACTTTGGTCAAAAAAGTAAAAGTAAAAAGTCACTCATTATGCAACAGCACATTTTTTCTCGTGTTTTACGCTTCTTATTAATTATCGTGGAAAGTTGTTTATGACAAATTACCAAGAGAAAATTGTTCAAATAAACAATTCGATTGAGTGCTGAATCGATTCAATTTCATCTATTGTAAATATCATTTCTTGCGTTAAAAATATTTCGCCAGCCGTTGACAGTCTTGTAACAGGAAGAACGTGAAAAAGCACTTGGTAAAAAGTCGTTTACTTTTTACATTTTGAAGTTACGGTAACGGTTCTGTTAATTTTAATAATTTTGAATGCAACATTATTGCCTGTCTAGCCATTTCACTTTTTTTTATAAACACTAAAGAAAGCTATTTAGCCTATTTTTATAGTATATTAAAAAATTCCTTTGGGATCGTTCTGACTCCCTAAACAATAAAATTACTAGTTTTTGTTTTTACTTCCATGTTCCGTAAGGAAGTGGAAGTATGGTGATGGCGAAAAAAATAGTGTTTGAGATAAGGGCTGATTCTGATTGTAATACCCTCAAAACATGAAGAAAAGTTATTTTCTGAAAAATGACTGTGTGTCTATCTGTGTGTCTGTCTGTGTGTAGAATTTTTTCTATGGCAAACGATAACTACCGCAAATTCAAACAGAATCAAATAATTTTTTTCGTATGTGTCCGAGTTGTAGAGGACTCGAGGCCTATTGATTTTGGTGAAGATCGGTTAAGGGGGGAAGGGGTAGTTTACCTGCAACGTTTTACGGTTTTACCTTTTAACAAGAGTAAAGGACTTAATTTTGATAAATAAAGTATCCTGGAAAAAGGTCATAATAATCCACTGTAGAAAAGTAGATGAAATATCTATAAATGAAATTGGTAGTTGAAAGGGGAGGGGGCTATTTTATATAAATGAAATGAAAGTTGAAGGGGAGGGTGTAATTTTTTGTATGTGTACTTACGTTATCGGCAACAAAGAAGTAGTTTCTATGGAAATATTTAATTTCAATTTGTCAAACATAAGACCCGATTTATAAAGTGGGGGATTGTTTTATAGAAATTATCGAACCGAATTCAAGTAAATTATCTCAAATATAAATCTTAGAACATGGAAGTCATGTATAGTTCTCCGTACCGATTTTTTATGTAGTCACCTCATTGCAGTACTATCGTGAAAAATGTAACCTTAGTACACGCACATGAAATTTAAATAAAACACGCATAGGCCTACGAAAATTTAAATTTCAAAAAAAGAATCGTATCACATATTTTTGGTATGTTTAACTTAAATTTAAATAATTTAAGATGTGCAAGATATTTATAATCCCCATCTATTGTTCTCACATAACTTTAACAAAATACTAAATATAAAAATTACTGTACGTTTAAAACTTTTCAAAAGAATATATAGTAAGTCTTTGTTTCAAATGTATTGTGTTGTCATAGTTTCATGCTGTATAAACGTTATCGGGTTAACCTGTGTTGTGTACTGTGCTGCAGGTTCGTTTCAGTCGTCCAGTTCTGGGAATTTTATTTCTTGCAAACTCAAGAAGAAGAAGTACGCATTTGTCTATTCTGGTTTCACGTTTCTGCGACGCTTGATTTTCGTTGGCAACCAACTTAGTTTTTATTTTTAATTAAATTCCCTTCAAATATACGTATGAAATTACGATTTAGTCCTAGTTTGTTAAATACATACGAAAATAACAGATAATTATTAACATAATCAGTTTTCTCACTTCACAATACCCAACGGAATAAAAATAATAATTCACTGATAAATCTTTCCTAATTTCATTGTTTATTTTCCCGAAAATTGAATACCTTTATGTTTTAGTTATTATTAGAATCCAATTACTGAATCATTTCTAAACTACATGATTATGACGTCACGTTTAATTGCAATAGGTTCGCTATTTAACAAAGGAAAATTTTCACAAATTTTTTTCTAATATAAGTACACATTTTATGAGTACCTAATGAACAATTATATATGTGAAATTCCAGAAACACACACGCTTACATACAAAATTAACTTTACATACTTAAACATAAATTTATTGAGAATTTAAATTTTAAGACGTACGGCGTACGTTTTAAACAATGATCATAAATCAATATGGCTACCAAGACTATGTTAAAGCAACTGGCGAGCAGAAGCATAATTAAATACAATAACTAAATTATAATTTCAAAAATACTTGATTCAAAAAATGCTGTTGAATTGAAAGCAAATATGGCTTAAAATATATTGTCTTTTTAAAAATATCGATTTAATATTCACGAAACCTTTTGTCACGCTTAATTCTTAACAGTTCTTTGTTTTAACACTTAGTGAAATTACGTGTCTACAAATATTTAAATGTATACTTAATTCATCTAACTGTAATAAGTATGAACTTACATGTGTTGCAAACAACAGACGTATTGGTTTACAAGTAGATGCGTAAAAAGTTTCTAACTTTTAAAAATGTAATATTAAATCAAATGAATTATTGCCTGTTTCTGCAATACGCAACTAACGCTACGACAACCACAATGACCCAATGACCAAACTCAACTAACTACGCAAATGGTAAGGTATCGGACTCCTCATCTACGCCGAATTCAATGTCGATCCAGAAGGCGCAGGCCATCGTCCATCTGTTCTCAGCTTTGTTAACTTTGAGGTTATTACGAAAATTATCAAACTATTTTTATTTACTTGTTTATTTTTTAGTTGTAGATACCATACATGAATTATAACGACGAAAATTAAATTATTTTAAAAACAAAAACAAGACTGTGGACACTGAAATCGAATTTATTAAATAACTTACATTAAACACTGTCAACGAATACAATAATTTGATGTATTTGTAAATTATATTGGTTAGGCAGATACAATGATGAGTGTACCACAATTTATTTATGACATGAAGATGCTTGATTGGTTTTTCTAATTGGCCCCTAGACCGAAGTATGGGTTTTTATACTTTAAGACCCTCCTCACGCCAGTTTCCGTTATTTTTACGTTAGGCAACTATAAAGATAGACAACATTTTTTAAGGAATATATTGTGTCATTTAGAAATAAAGCACACTCAAACACAGGCGTAGGAAGTGTGGTTGTAAGGTTCGTGTAGTACACCTATGTAGCCCACATAAAGTGGGCATTTGTGAATTTCAAGACTCCTCTGGTTCATCGTTCAGTTGGGTACTGTTTTTACTGCTTCAAATTATTTTACGGCAGTTCTTCCTGCCTGCGTGAAGTGATGCTTGCCACCGTTCTTCGATGGCCTAATGTGTTCATTTCCTCTTTACGTCTCCCCCGTTTGGTGAGTCCCGGAGTACACATCCGGGATTTCAAATAGGATATGTACTGACGATATTTTCCATTTTCTAGCTAAAGTTGAATATAGTGTTAACGTCGTGTCTCCTCAGGGTGATGTGGTCCGTTGTTCCTTTTTTTGTACAGCAAAATATCTTTTCTCGACCTTCAGTGTTATCACCTTTTTTAAGTATTCTGTTGCTCTTGTGCTGTTGCAGGGATGTATTTAAGGGAGAGGCTGAACGAGCTCTACCTGCCTCCTCCATCTATGGCACTACAGCCCGAAGTCGAGCCTCCATATCTCTATTAGTAGCAAAGGACTTCCATCCTCGCACTCCCAGCATCTCTCTTGCATTCACAGCGACAGCACCTTCCCATATTTTCTTTGGACGGCCTTTTGGTCTTGTGCCATCCATACTCCCCATAAGGACTCCTTTAGGTGTTCGTTTGTCATTCATTCTTACGAAATATCCAGCCCATTGCAGCCTTCTCAGTTTTACGTACACTTCTACCGTTGGTTCGTTGAAATTACAATATATTTCATCATTATGCCGTATCCTCCATTCCCCATTTCTATATATGGGGCCCAGGATCCGTCTTAGGAGTTTTCTTTCAAATATCTTCAGGCGATCGATTGCTCTTTGTGTTAACATCCAGGTTTCACTGCCGTATCACAGGATGGATCGTATGATAGTTTTGTGTATGCGCATTTTTGTCTGCCTATGAATAATTCTTGACTTACAGGTGGTGATAATCATGAATTAGGCCTTGTTTGCTAGAGTTATCTTTCTCCTTATCGCTACCTCTTCATTCACATCTTCAGATATCGTCGCTCCCAGGTATGTGAAGCCTCTGACTGCTTCTATACAGCCTTCTTCTATAACCACATATTTCCATTTTTGCCTGGGTCGGATATACCTTGTCTGACTTATTAGTTTGAATTTTCTATTGTATTGTATTTATTGTTCATAGCCTAAAGGTACCATACATACAATTTGAAATAAAATTTTTATTACTCACATTCTTAAAAACGATCGATTTCGGTCACAGACCATCATATACACGTATACGACGGTCAGGTATAGACGGTCATATACAGCACACTTGCGGTCACAATATCGTAAAACAGCAACTATTTACAAAAACGAATTCGTAGACGTTGATTAATGAACGTGATACGTACGTCGTTGTCCAAAGTTTCCGTAGAACTCAGGACGATATTGTGACCGCAAGTGTGCTGTATATGACCTGACGATGGTCTGTGACCGAAATCGATCGTTTTTAAGAATGTGAGTAATAAAAATTGTATTGCAAATCGTATGTATGGTACCTTTAGGCTATGAACAATAAATACAATACAATAGCAAATTGAAATTATAGGTACCATTAGTAAACAATAAGTGTGTGTATATTAAATACATCACGTTATCATTGGTTATTAGTTTGGTTTTATCCACATTTATTGAGAGTCCTATGACTTTTGTACTTATCTTCAGGTTTAAGTGAGTCTCCCTTGCACCCAACGAGCTCCACCCACCCTCGAAATTTTGAACATATATATTAATCAAGGCATGAATATATATATAATATTACATTTAAAAATGTTGAAAGACATTCTCTTTCAAAGTCAGCTCAGTCTATGAGCAACTGACATTAAAACTCTCATGACTGTAGTCAGCTTCGCTAAAGTTGTTTTCCGGGCTGTTGCCCCGTGGTCATCTTCTTATAAAACCAGACGTTTCGACTAACGATGCGGTCCTCATTTTCAGTGGTTCTTCTGTTTACCGTATGTACTCTTGTGTTTAGGTCGTCTTCGTGTGAAGCCGTTTCAGCGCATCGCTCACTCTTTGCCGTTTCTTCGTCCGTATTCTGTTAATAGACTGTTCCTATAACAAACATAAACTTGTAAGTAATATTACGAAACACGATTTCAGAATATTTCTCTCTAGCAAAACCTTTAGCTACGTTTAATTAGCAGAAACATGTTTGGGACTACTTTGACAGTATGTTTTGTACTTCATCGATTTTAACAAAACCAGGTTCGTTTAATCTTCCCATCGACGCAAATATCCTAACCTATACAATTTTTTGATTAAAAAATGGTTTTCCCAAAATATATGTCGAGGGGGTTAAGATCTCTGTACTCTTCCTGCAAATTTTGGATCATGTAATTGCAGTCATGTTCGTCCAATGTTACCGCGACTTGATCGCCAGTGATCATAAGGAAGCTTTATTTCTTACGTCTAAATATCAATAACAATGTACACAAATGCACTTCTTTCTACCAAGGGCGTATTTACTGGAGGGGGACGAACGAGGCCCCTCCTCAAAGGGTCGAAAAAAGTTGACGAAGTTTGTTAATCTTTTAGTTTGTTAGCTCTTTTATTATTTTTTCAGCTAGTAACTATTTTCTAAATATACAAACAAGTTTATTACACAGAATGTCCGTTTACTTTTGAAGTATGAAATATAGGAAAATCAATCCAGTTAGTAAATATCTTGTAAACAATGTTTCATTAGCGCGTATTTTTATTGTGTTACTACTGTTTACTTTAATGGGACTGATTTCAGGATGGTAAAACACGTTTTTCAGCCACTTTAAAGGTAGTATTGTTGATTAGGGGTATAAGGTATGGGATGCGTCTAAAACAGCCTCTCCCATACTACCGTCAACCTCACCTTCCCGAGCGGTGTCTTTACATCCGGCGCACCCTGTTACCACTGACGAGGCTCTGACAATCGAGTATTGGCGGTATAACCATAGTTCATAGTAGAGAATTGTAAGAAATTACATTCTTTTTTCATCGAAAACATCACGGTTGAAAGTAAGTGCTAAGGCTTAGAGGTGGCAGCCCCACCATGGTACTAATCCCCCATATGCTAATAACCCGCAGAGATCTAAAATTCAATTATTATGGAAACTAAGACAACCAACCGGACTGAAATTAAGGCAACGACATTTGGCATGAAAAAGGACACGATTACTGGATTTTGGAACATTCGTACTTTGTATCAGATACGAGGAGGACCAAGAATCTCGTGGAGGAGAACTGTCGAGATGGAAGCAGAAAAGGAGGGGAACGCCTTTGGAGAGCTCTTCAAATATCGTAAAACAGCAACTATTTACAAAAACGGATTCTTGAAACGAGTCCTCACCTAAAATACAGTCCGTTGGCGTAGCTTCGTCGAGGCCCTACGCTGTGCAGAGAGCGACAGGAATTAATAGCAGTAGTATTGTTGAGTAATCTTAACTTGTTTTCTCTTTTATATGGAGCCGACTCGACCGGACTTCGGACACCCAAGACCAAATTCTAAATACGCCATTCCTTTCTACTACTTGGTATAGCAAAATTTATGTTGGTATAGCAGTGGACTCTACAGTAATAAAAAAATAATACAAAATATGTTATGATGATGCTGAACGGTCACTAGTAAAAATAACAGGATGCGTGAAAATAATTAATTAAGCATTGAATGTAAACACACAAGGAACTAAAACGCTGAATTACACGCACTTGAATATTTTAAATTTACAATAGTGATCTGACACAAACTAAAACAATAACGGTTAATAATCCGTACATGGAACGTCTGACAACTTATGTTACTGGGTCACTGACTTGAACCCAACTACCTTGCTTCAGTTAGTATTGTTCATGTCTGTTCTCCCGTCTCCTGCTTCTAATTGTCTCCTTCCTGTAGCCTCATGTAGCCTACATAGGTTTTCATGCTCTTCCTAAGTCTCCTTCTCTAATCTGGTGTACGCTGATCTGTTGGGCCTATCCTCTCTCTTATTTATCGGAAGAATTCCATTTTTCTTACGTATGCCTAATAAATGTATGCATAGTACCGTGCCTTTCTCTAGTCACATTCGTTTCTTGATTTCCTTATTAGCAGTTCTGCCCGTCCTGCTAACTTTACAACTTCTCGGAAATTCCGTTTCTACTTTCTTAATTTGTTTGTGCTTTTCGTTTAACATCCAAATTTTCACTCATACGTACCATACACAACAACTTCTAAAACTCACACACACACACACAATATGGATATCGTGGAAAGAAGGAGTTGACTCAGGAAAATAAACAATCGTGTACACGTAAATTCCTTGCTTTTTGTGGACATAAAATCATAATGCAGAAAACAAGAGGCCAGTTAAAAAAAAAACTATATTTACGATTAATAGCATCCTATAAGATTATGGGCTAAAGACCTCTTCCCTCTGATCTTCGAAAATCAAAAACTACGGCACCTGTGGGTAAACTTCAGTTGAAACAAAGATAGTCGTGGACAGTCAAATTTTTTCATAAAATTTATTTTATTTATTTGGAATATGATATATCATTACGAAAACAAATTGGCTGAGTTAATAAGTTACCAACATGTAACAGTAGCCATAGAAGCATAAAAAGTGAAACAAGAAAGGACGTCTACAGGAAGTTTTATAAAACATTAGTTATTCCTGAACGCAACTGAAACACGGGTCCTCGGAAATAGGAAGAAGAGAAAACTGAAGGTACTGAAATGAAATTTTTAAGAAGTATGGTACACAAATGCTTCTCACTCGTAGACTGTAAAAGGAATGAAGATATTAGAAGAGTGTTGAAAATCGAATCTTTGCTGAGGAAGATTAGTGACAGTAGAAGAAGATAGTTCAAACGCTTGAACCGCGTGTCGAATAACAGGCTACCAGTAGTGGCCTTGAGATATCATCCTCTTGGAAAGAGACGTTAGTAGACCGAGGAAGTGATGGGTTCGAGAACTACGGCCTAATATTCGATTGAAGGTGATTACAACATGCCATACCAATGCAAGTTCTCGTGTTGGTGGTTTTCATGCCATGTCTGTCCGACAAAACAGAATTTAACTGTTTAATGTAGTTCTGAGTTTTTCATTTTTTTTTTTTTTTTTTTTTAGCGACTGATGACATTTCAAAACCTCCTTCTTATTCTTATTATTCTCTACCTGATTTTAGTATCCTTATTTCCGTTAACATATTAACTAACGCGAAAACGCTTCGTGGTCGCGGATTCGAAGCCGATACTATTTCCAGTGCCATTCTCATCACGTTGACGTAATAAATAACAGAAACAAATCAAGCTTTCCACCTCCTATGTTCCACTTTCTCACATTCCTACAATGGCAGTCGTATAACTTCAAAGGAACAAACATAAACCATGCGGTTGTAACAGTAATTGGACAGTTGACAGACCAAACAGTAATCATTTACTCATTGAAGACTACAGCTCCACTGTTGCATATTTGTCTTTGTTAATTAAGATAAAGTAAACATCAAATCTAATTACTGAAAATTGCCTTAAAAGGCAATTCATTATTTAAACATTGTTAATCAAGTGGTTTATTAAATTTAAAGTACACTTTTACTCTAGGTCATCAATGAAAAACACGCCTTGTATAGGAATCACTTTGCGCACTAACATTCCAAGACGTAGCGAAGACCGCACCTGTGGCAGTCTCTATTACTCTCTATTAGGTAGTAATTATTTGTTAACCATACTGGAACACAACTTGCAATATTTTAGCGCCAACAATGGCTTCAAGCCGTACAACTTAATTTTTACTAACGACCTTCATAGTACTAACCTTATATGTATTTTTCATCACATACATGGGTTTGTATTTTAAGGGAACTCGTAACCGGCTATGTTTACCATGTTAAATTCATCAACTTTGAGGCCCCTTATCTCGGAACCTATAAAAGATATAAGTATGACATTTTTTTTTTGTAAGTAATTTATCCAATACAGACGCTACTACAGTTATGAAGCTACCTCAATTTCCTGATTTTTTAATAGTTTTTTATGTTTTGCTCTAAAAATTTGCATCCAAAAATCACATTTATAATTTTTTTACGTGTTTATTTTTCAGTGAAACTGTGTAGTTCTAGTAGTGTAGATATATCTGCACTAACTCAATAGCCACAAAAAAATTCAGCTTGATAGATCACTTTTTGGTTTCTAAAATAATGGCTCATGGATCATTTATGTAAAAAAATAGATTTTCAGAAAAACGCATTTAAAGTTTTTGAAACAGATTTTTATTGTTTTACCTTATTTAAAACTAGCAGGTACCAGCGGCTTCGCACGCGAATATTTGTATATGATTGTTGTGGTAACTGTCGAGTTAGTAGTTTGTAACCCAATCTGAGGATCGATTAATTTTAATGTAAAATGATAACCATCTTCTCCTCGGCAAAACATTAAAGGGTACTGTAAAGCATCATAAGCTCGATGCGTTTCTGCAATTCGATGTAGCTTATGATCCCTCGCACGGATTATTATATCGAGTTTATCGCATTCCTGGTTAACTAAAACTACTGCCACCTCATTAGTTGTCGGTGCATTGTAGCGACCCCTGTGCTCTTCATTATTTTCTGTTCGATCAGCATGAATCACAATATTGTACTGATTATTATTCGCAGATGTTACAAATTCAAACGCATTTTTCAGTTCACTAACATATGGGTTGATTGCGTGAAGTAAATTTTGAAGTTCTGTTACTAATGGCTTATCCAAGCGAATATGATCCATTCTTGTTTCAGATTGCTGTAAATAATCAGCTATGAAATACACCTGTAGAAATTTTGTTACTTCGTTTTGTGTGGGGAGTAGCCTAATGATCACATAACGTGATATACTTGCCCTTGAAGTTTGAAAGTAGGAATGAAGCTCCCGTCGACGATTTCATTGACTCCGAATGATGTAAATTGAAAAGCTGAATTGTACGATCTTAATGCATTCAAAATTTTTTTCGATAAAAGATGTTCTCCATTTAATAATGATTTTAACGGTTCTGGAGGAGGAAGTATGGGATCTAATCGCATTTTTCCTGCAGAGCAACATAATCCATGTGATTCATTTTTCCACTTTAAAGCTTTGCAATGAGGGCAAACCATACTCGGTAACCCGATATCTGTTTCATTCGCGTAGTTAATAACTGGATTATAATTGAAACCACTATTTAATTTTGCATTCCATCGTAAAGTAGGACCTCGTGATCTGAGTCGCTTGCCTGCGTCTTGTGCCGCTAATCTATTTTCACGAATCGTAGGACTTTCAACCCGTGAGACTTCTTCTAATCCAGATCTTTCTGAAGAGTTTCCAGGAGCTGATTGCACTTCGACTCCTTCGACGTCATTTTCAGATGCTCTAAGACGCCTCTTTCTTTCCGCAGCAGCAATAGATCTTCCTAAACATGATCGTCTTTTTGGCATTGCAAAGCTAAAAAAAGGGAAATTTATTTATTTGATCTATACTAATAAATCTGTAGGGGGCAATTAATAATTTATACAATACAATACATATTGCACATATTACTTACCGATGACATAAAATTAACTACATCACTGACGCTCATCGCATAATTCTCGATGAAGTAGGTTAAGTATAATTCTCGACAATTAATTATTCCTACTGCACATAGGCCTACTGAATATTCAAATGTCGAAGAGTATGGTTTGTCAGAATCAACGTGTACCATATAATCAATGTTACAATATAATCAAACAATGACTTATTGTATTGTTTATACGAATTCCATATGCTGATAAGAATTCCATAAGAATATTATTAATACAGATGTACCATTAGCAATTTACCAACTCGACAGTTACCACAACAATCATATATACAAATATTCGCGATCGAAGCCGCGGGTTTAAAAAAATGAGTTTTTTTGCTATAACTTCGGTTCTTTTTAACCTATCGTTATTCGCGATCGAAGCCGCGGGTTTAAAAAAATGCGTTTTTACTTCCATATTCCTTAAGGAATGGAAGTATGGTGATGGCAAAAAAAATCGTGTTCGAGATTATTGCAGATTCTGATTCTACTACACTCAAAACATGAAAAAAAGTCGTTTTCCGAAAAGTGTCTGTGTGTCTGTCTGTCTGTCTGTCTGTGTGTCTGTGTGTCTGTCTGTCTGTCTGTCTGTAGATTTTTTTTCTATGGCAAACGATAACTGCCGCAAATTCAAACAGAATCAAATAATTTTTTGCATACAGCTCGGTTTTGCAGAGTTCTCGCGACCTATTGTTTTTGGTGAAGATCGGTTGAGGGAAAGGGGTAGTTTACCTGCAACGGTTTTTCTTTAGCAAGGGAAATTTTGTTTGTTTGGCAAACGATAACAGCCGCAAATTCAAACAGAATCAAATAATGTTTCGCATACAGCCCTGAATTGTAGAGTTCTCAAGACCTATTGTTTTTGGTGAAGATCGGTTAAGGGAAAGGGGTAGTTTACCTGTAACGTTTTATGTTTTAACAAGGGTATTTCCTATGGCAAACGATAACAGCCGCAAATTCAAACAGAATGAAAAGATTATTTGCATACAGCCCTAAATTGTAGAGTTCTCAAGACCTTTTGTTTTTGGTGAAGATCGGTTAAGGGAAAGGGGTAGTTTACCTACAACGTTTTTTTAACAAGGGTATTTTCTATGGCAAACGATAACAGCCGCAAATTCAAACAGAATCAAATAATTTTCTGCATACAGCCCTGATTTGTAGAGTACTCAAGACCTATTGTTTTTGGTGAAGATCGGTTGAGGGGAAGGGGTAGTTTACCAGCAACGTTTTTTATCATGCGTATTTTCTATGGCAAACGACAACTGCCGCAAATTCAAACAGAATCAAATAATTTTTTGCATACAGCCCTGATTTGTAGAGTACTCGCGACCTATTGTTTTTGGTGAAGATCGGTTGAGGGGAAGGGGTAGTTTACCTGCAACGGTTTTTTTTATCAAGGGAAATTTTTTTTTTTTGGCAAACGATAACAGCCGCAAATTCAAACAGAATCAAATAATGTTTCGCATACAGCCCTGAATTGTAGATTTCTCAAGACCTATTGTTTTTGGTGAAGATCGGTTGAGGGAAAGGGGTAGTTTACCTGCAACGTTTTTTTAACAAGGGTATTTTCTATGGCAAACGATAACAGCCGCAAATTCAAACAGAATCAAATAATGTTTTGCATACACCCCTGATTTGTAGAGTACTCAAGACCTATTGTTTTTGGTGAATATCGGTTAAGGGGAAGGGGTAGTTTACCTGCAACGTTTTTTTATCAAGCGTATTTTCTATGGCAAACGATAACAGCCGCAAATTCAAACAGAATGAAATAATTTTTTGCATACGTCCCTGAATTGTAGAGGTCTCAATGACTTTCGATTTTGGTGAAGATCGGTTAAGGGGAAGGGGTAGTTTACCTGCAACCTTTTACGTTTTAACAAGAGTAAAGTACTTGAAAATTTATTTAAACTTTTTGAAACAATGGTAATTGTTAAAAATAAAATAATTTTGTTGCCAGGCAATAAAATTATAATTTTTTCATTTTAATGTAATATAATATTTTTCATTTAATACAGCAATAAAAAGGCAGGTAAGACACAGCCTGGTTGTTTGGCTGAAAATGATTTTAAATATAAATCTTAGAATATGGAAGTCATGTATGGTTCTCCATACCGATATTTTTGCAATAACTTTGGTTCTTTTTAAGCTATCGTTATCAGATAAAGTGGAAAACCTTCCGTTGGGTACCTGCTATCAGCGTGCAAAGTTTCATTGAAATCGGTTCAGTAGATTCTGAGATTATATTCGATGCCGGTAAATATCATTTGTTTATTTACTTGTTACTATGGTAACATACCGATGACGGACACACTACCTAGCGCGTTATATTATAGATAGTCCAGGTCCATACTCGGCGTCTTTATTTATGTCCATTTGGTCCTCTGGTTTTCTCTTCATATTTATAGTTGGCTGTCTAACCTTTTTCAATTCATGTACTGCTGTCTCTGCCTCAAGGATTTGTTGCAAGTCATTACCTTACCCATATTTGATCCTCGTTTGATCCCTCATTTTGGTAAGACTTGACACTTATTTATATTACCTAAATTTAAAGGTCAACACAGCACCTTGTATCTAGCAAACACAAAGAAGGGTATACAGCAACCCAAAATCAAAATATCTAGTCCAACAAATATATTTTTTGCAAACTATTCCAAACCAAATAGTTCAGCGATTCGTTTGCATTCCGTGCACTACCATAAAGACGTTTTGTTAACAAATTGGGATGACTCAGATCAGGAAATATTCGCTTTGTGACAGACATTGGTAGTGAATGCTTATTGACATTCGCTTCCAACGGTAAAAACTGCATACCTTTAAGATTTGTTATAAGGGAGTTACAGATTTGTAAAAAATGGTAACTATATCGGTACTTCTGAGAGAACGTTTCCTACGATCTCAATTTTTTTTAATCATAAAAATTTTATTATTAGGCGTATTCACATAAATTTTGTGTCAAATTACTCAGAAAGTACGTATTTAAAGACAAAAAACAAAATGAGATTTTTTGATCGATTTGCCGGTTACGGGTGCCATTAAATGCACTAAACTACCATCACCGATTTGTAAATATCGAATATTAAGAGCTTTTTACAAATCACGCCAACTAACCCGCGACCTTCCACTGAACAGAACGTTCTCCGTAATTTACTTTCCTTACTTTAGTCGTATTCCGCACAATCTTATTGTTAGCATAAGACGTGGTTATGCATAAGACGTTCATATCAAATAACCACTAAAATTTTGAAGTGTACAGTAGAATTTAAGCCAAAATCGATACATTTTCATGTCCAAATTATGAGAACTATATTATATTGTGACAGCTGGTACAAGTCACAAAGGTACAGGTCAATTGTTCCGGTGAACTGTTTTATAACTGTCGTTATGGCATTCGGTGATTTGTTAAGACGCACGCGGCAAATCCCAAAAAACAGAATTTCTTTTTCTTGTTACCTTTCACATCATTTTAAAATAAACCTGTATTAAAAGTAAGATACCTATACTGAAAAGTAATATTTGAAAATAATATATGACACATTAGGTGCTAGATCAAACCTATAAATTAAATAAATGATTGGGGATTATTTATTATGCTAACCGTGATTTAATTAATTAATCTGTGATTGCCGAGCCCCACGTTCTTTGGGAGCCATTTATAAATGTCAATTTATAGGTGTGTATTAATTGCACAAATATCTTATTGATTTTCACATGTATCTGGCCTCGAAGTTGGACGCCATTTATAAATGTCAATTTATGCAAAATAAATGTAAATGAAGAATTACCTTTGTGATAATTAATTATGTAATTGTGTTTGCTATTAAATATATAAATTTATCGATCTCTCACATGTATGTGTGTAATTAAATTTTATTTATTATTCTAATTATCTATACCAACGTGTTGGAACGCAGTTTATATAGTGAATTCTATATAATTCAGGTGCAATAGATAATATGTATTCACTTGCTTTAATTGATTAATTTCATGCCGTGTGTGAAACAGCCATTTAAAAATTATGTATAACTATTCTGATTCTCATCAGCACATACGTGATATCACTTAATAGATTAACATTATCAATTCATTTACTTTATTTGAACACATGAAACTCTTAAAATCTATTTGTATTCCTTCAAACTTTAGGTTAATATTTGGGTTGCATTTGGTAATAATGAACGCATATTTATGATCAACTTAAAGTACTAATTAATTACTTGATTAATTATCATTCATAATACATTATAATTGTACATATGATACGTCGCTGTACCTGAAATACATACATATTTTATAATAACAAATACGTGTTTCAATATATGCTGAAAACAAAGAAAACATACATACATATATAAATCAAACAATATAACAATTCATATTACTTATTTGATGCGTTCATTAAATCCCAAATAAGCTTTTGTTAATACATTCATTAATTACTTTATTCAGATTTATTCATTACTTTTCTTAATAATTTTCTCAGGTGTTAATTCTTTGAAAGAAACCAGGTCAGTAGAAGTTATTAATTAGAAATAATTATAATAATGGTTACTTGGTTATCGAATATCCATTAATTGTTGTTGAAGTCGAGTTCCAGAGATGAAGATGGCTCGTAGACCCATTCCGTCGTATGCTGCTTTCTCACAATCACTTAACACTTACTCTTCCGGTCACTCGCGTAGGCGTTCGTATATGTGAATAATTCAAGTTCAGTGTTCAATAGAATGTTTCATCTTACTGTGTGTGCTGTGATTTCGTTTTAATGTTAATATACATGTCTAGTTCCACTTGTCGCTGCTTCATTAAACATTCGTATTGTTCATTAATTTGTTTAATGTTTCGTGTTCATTATGTTGTTAATAATGTGTAGTACACTATATTAAGTTCAACTGTTTTGTATATCGTTAAGTGATGATGTCTGTTGGTGTAACGGTCTGATTGTTTACTTTGTATAATTTTAACTCCGGACTCGAGTTAATATTCCGCACGATTAATGTACTCTTCTGAAATTTAAATAATACTAACTCCGAATGATTAGAATAAACTGTTGAAAGTTTATGATATACCGTCTCTCGCACTTGAAGTTAAAACTATTTGAAAATTTGAGTGTAAAAACTGTCTGAAAACTTTAGTATCACTCGTTTCAAAATTTGAGTGTAAACTGTCTAAAAATTGAGTATCACTGACTGTCCCTGTCTTGGGCAGATAGTTTTTATTAATTCGTCCCTACTCAAAATTTTGTCTCTGGCGCGCTACACGCCTACTTCATTTCGAGATTGGTCAGTTTTTAGCTTTCTTGGAAAATACTGTCCCACCATGTCAAGATTCTACGTCATAGTTCTCCCGATAGGTCCTTCGTTTCAGTTGCTATGGAAACACTCCTTACCACCAAATTTCTCGCTGGCTGAGGGCATCTGATAGGCTCTTACGTCTCCCCGATTTTTGCTCTGATGAACGTTGACCCGTTTCGACGAAACTATGGCTATTAAACACTTGTCGATCAATCTATTGTCTGAGTAAACTCTGTGTTTCTATAGATTCCCATTATCTGTACTTTCAGTCTTCCTGGCGCATTGTTCCAAGTTCTAACCCCTTTTTTCTGGCTATTAACAATTTTGAACATCTGCCGGCTGGTGAAGTCACCCCAACTTTCCCTTCGTAAATTCTTGTCTGTCAATTAGACGATAACTCCAGCTGCGTAACATGACTTTAGTCTTTGTCAGGCCTATCTTACTGTATTGTTTCTTAAGGTGCAGTGCAGTCGTTCCATTGAAATATGTAGTTTCACTCGTTTTTGTCGTTTATCGTATACTGACGTAACATGGTCAACATCTGCTACAATTCTCGGTACGGGTGTGAATGTCCTCGCTTACTTTGTTACAGCTGCAGAGAGCAATAATTCTGGACGAAACTTTCCCTGTCATCTTACGCCACCAATTTCTATAGTTGGATCAAACTTAATGTGTTTCTATTGTCAAGTCAGCGACGCCTCACTGACATCTTCTCATTACTCCTTATTTATTGCGCCAACTATAAGTCGTTGACACTGCCTCGTGTGAACGTACTCTGCCGAGGTGAAAATTTAAAATTTTTAAAATTTTCTGCTCGTTACAAACCCACATTACATAGTTTCTTTACTCGAAAAATTAAACAACATTCTGATGTGCTTAATGTAATCTGTTTTTCTTTTTACCAATTTAGGAAACAAAAATAAAAATATACAAGACAATAGTGGAATAACATATGAAGTGTGGGAAACTACAGAATATATGAGGAAAAGATTACGAATCATGGAAATGGGATACTAGAGAAGGTGCTGAAGGCTTACATTGCAAGATAGGGTTAAAAATGAAGAAATAAGAGAAATAATGAACATATGTATCAGTATAAATCATGCAATTGATGCAAAAAAAAGATTAAGTTGGTACGGCCATGTGAGCCGTATGGGCAATGACAGATAGCTAAAAAAAGTACTAGAATGAACGCCTCCTGAAAGACGGAAAAGAGGGAGCCCGCGAAAGGGCTAGACAGAAGGCATAAGCGTGTTCCCATCTTCAGACTTCCTGATTTTGAGTCTAGTGAAGTACTTGTGTGTTGGTTGGTTGTTGTTGTAGTTTCCTGTTGGCCTCTGGTACTTTAAATTGGTATTATTGTGTGCGATTGTGGTGTATATATTATTATTTTTTGTATTTTCTATGTTGAGTGCTTTGAAAACTGTGTCATGTTTTGTATTGATTTGTATTTGTTCAGGTATTAGTTTGTTTTATGTTTGTATATTTGTAAATTTTCCCAAATGTTCATTATGGTGCCTTTGTGTGGTATGTGTTTTATTATTTAGCCACACATGCAATAAACACTGGACATGAATTCCCAGACATAACCAACATGACACTAATAAAACACATACCACATAAAGGCACCATAATGAACATTTGTGAAAATTTACTAATAAGGAATTAGGATAGAATAAGGAATGAGGATATCAGACAAACCTCGAAGTAAATGACATAAATGAAATTGTTTCAATTTACAGAACACAATGGTGGTATCATCTGCAAAGGATGACAGAGGATCGATTGCGCACTGATCTATAAAGCCATTGGTAGAAGAGACGTGGGTTGTCCGAGGATGAGATGGGTGAAGAAACAGTTTTATATAACCTAATCCTTGAGGAGGAGGAGGAGGAGGAGGAGGAGGAGGAGGAGGAGGAGGGGGAGGGTTGGAGGGGGAGGGGGAGGAGGAGATGTATTTCCTGGCGCAACTCCATAATCCTATACCGTATATGCATACCGGTGAATGAAGGAGTCTGTTTACCAAGGAGAGTTTAGATTTTCTACCAAATAGCTAATATAATACGGTCATCCTCAATTCAATCTGCCTACGTTTTTTTTATTATATGTTCCCTTCAATCGAGTTTACTATAAGATGAATTCTTAAGTACTTGACGCATAATGATCTCGGAATTTCTATATTATTCATATCAACTGCGGACATTGATCTTTTCGTAAAGTGAAAGTTACATGCTATGATTTTAGATTCGTTAACTTTGATTTTCCACTAAATAAAGTACTTAATACCGTAATAAATTTGAAAAGGGAGAAGAAAAATCATTGTCGTTCCGTTAATGCGAAAGTAACTGTTTCTTTACAAACTATCAAATCACAAATGCATACTTTACATAATAAATAACTTATTAACCTTGAGAAAAAACTTTCAAATAATTTTGAAAATCGAAAAGTAATGATGGCAACTGTCGAGTGGTGTGGCTCGATAGACATTGACTGTCTCCCAGTTAATCTTATAATGACGTGAGGTAAAGTCGATTAGTGTTCCTCGTAGGCGAAAGTATAGCGTAACCGTGGACAGACACACACACACACACACTTACATGTGCACTACAAACTAATACAACTAATACTTTCGCTCTCACCTATAGATAGATAACAAACGCCAAAAACGATTTCGTTTCTTTTCACAAATGCTAACATAGAAACTTAATGTCGGTGATATTTGAAAGTCGTGCGAGTCTCGTGTCTCCGAGTCTGAAAGTAGCGTAATTATTTCGGGCAGAATTGTCACCGTACGTAATTACACGTAGTCTATTTGTACTGTCACCATTTTTAAATCTGACTTCGTGTACAAAAAATGCGTACAAACACGCATGCGATGCCAATCGGCAGGCGGAAAACACCCCCCCCACACACACACACACACACTATAATAAAGGAGAAGAAACAGATTTTTATAGAACTATTAACTGTGAGTGTAAATATTACTCTGTTATAAGCATTGTATATACACATTAAACGTTATGTTCTTCCTAACCATGGCTTTTATTTCTTGTTCTAAGATTTATAATTAAAATCATCTTCGAAATGAAATATTTCCATAGAAACTACTACTTTCTTCACCCTTAACCACAGTACTGTGGTCACTAACGTATACCACTTCACGTTAGCGCACTTGATTTTCACTGATGGTGGCAGCCGATGGCACTGCCGAAACGTATGGTTTTGCAGAAAACATTGGACCACGGGCAAACAGCCCGGGAAGGGATCTTAACAACAAACTGCTTTTTTGTTGCCGATAACGTAGTACACATAAAAAATTATCCCCTCCCCCTTCAAGTATCATTTTCATTTACAGATATTTCATCTACCTTACTGTAGTGGATTATTATGACCTTCTTTTCAGGATACTTTATTTATCAAAATTAAGTACTTTACTCTTGTTAAAACATAAAACGTTGAAGGTAAACTACCTCTTCCCCTTAACCGATCTTCACCAAAATCAATAAGCCTCGAGTCCTCTACAACTCTGGCACATATCCAAAAATTATTTGATTCTGTTTGAAATTGCGGCAGTTATCGTTCGCCATAGAAAAAAAATCTACACACAGGCACTTTTCGGAAAATGACTTTTCTCCATGTTTTGAGGGTTGTACAATCAGAATCAGCCCTTATCTCGAACACTATTTTTTTCGCCATTACCGTACTTCCATGTCCTTACGGAGTAAAACATTATTACCTAACCTCACAAACAAAAACATTACGTATTTTCACTTTACGTTAAGAATTTAAGTAATTTACAATTAGTACACTTCTTCTTCTTCTTCACATCGTGCCGTATCGATACTATCGCACATTCAAAACATCGAAAATGAATTGTGCATACACGGGATATTGGGAAAGCACCAAAAAATAAATGTTATTTTCTTATGAACCACGTTCACATGCAGTGAGGCCCAATGCGTTTTTTACACATAAAAAAAATAAAAATCATCGTGTAGATAACGAATGGAAGTAAAAGATAGTAAATTGTATTGTTGATGATGAGGGGCAAATGCATAGAGATTAGCTCGTAGCCAATCAGGAAGTACTCGGTGCGCTGCCGAAGAGAAAGTTCCGATACCATCCGATCAGGAAACTGTTAACGTAATTGGAACACCAAACACGAATCAATTATGATTGAAAAGAAACAAAAAACTAAACATTACTTTTTAATTTACAAACATCGTATATTTTAGAATTTTAATAATCGCCTACAATTTATCACATCACCAATGTTACCGCTCCGTTTTTACTTCCATGTTCCGTAAGGAAATTGAAGTATGGTGATCGCAAAAAAAATCGTGTTCGAGATAAGGGCTGATTTTGATTGTACTACCCTTAAAACATAAAGAAGTCATTTTCCGAAAAGTCTGTGTGTGTGTGTAGAATTTTTTCTATGGCGAACGATAACTGCCGCAAATTCAAACAGGATCTAATAATTTTTGCATATGTACCCGAGTTGTAGAGGGCTCAAGGCCTATTGATTTTGGTGAAGATCGGTTAAGGGGAAGGGGCAGTTTACCAGCAACGTTTTACGTTTTAACAAGAGTAAAGTACTTAATTTTGAAAAATAAAGTATCCTGAAAATCCCAATTTTTGAAGGTCATAATAATCCACTGTAGAAAGGTAGACGAAATATATATAAATGAAAAGGATAGTTGTGGGGGGAGGGGTAATTTTCTATAAATGAAAAATATTGGTTGAAGGGGAGGTTGTAAATTTTTATGTGTACTACGTTATCGGCAACAAAGAAGTAGTTTGTATGGAAATATTTGATTCCAGTTTGTCAAACCTAAAACACGATTTACAAGGAATACGCCTTACTTGTTAGAAATTATCGAACCGAATTCAAGTAAATGCCTTTAAATACAAATCTTAGAACATGGAAGTCATGTATGGTTCTCCATACCCATTACTTCCTACCGCGCACTACGAAAATACAGTAAAAACAATATGGCCAAGGGGTGTTCTTCAGGAAAGTAACTTATTCTGGGTCCAGTCTTGGGGTTTTACAACCTGCGAGCGGAGGTCAAGAAATCTAAAAGTTGTGGGTATACACCTGCGAGCCATCGTACGAGGATGACAAAAGTTCGTGCAGTTCTTGTTTATTTTAAAAATTATGCCTTCATTCATCGAAACACTTCAAAGTAGTCTCAGTCTAATCGTAGTTATACGATTAAGCCAGCCGTTTTGCAGTCTTCAAAATATTTCAAGCATGCACTTTTTCGTACAGCCTTGAACTCGCTTAGCGATTTTCGTTTTACGTCTTCGACGGCCGCGAAACGTTAGCCTTTCGTGGAAACGTATCACTACTGGGAGGAGGAAAGATCGCGTTGGGACACATCTGGTGAATACGGCAGTTGCCGTGTCGTCATTATGACGTTTTCTTCTGCCTATCCTGGAAAAACTCTTAACAAGCAATGACGTATGTCCACGCGCATTATCGGGCTGCAATTTTCATAAATTATTCTTCCGTAAATCTGGCCTTTTTCTACGAATAGTATTCTTTACTTACTACTGCGCCTACCGATAAAATTTCGTAGAACACAAAAACATAATCTTCACCTGACAACCACGATCTTCAACTCATATACGGCAGTCTTTGAAGCCTGCAAACCGCTTGTCCACAGCAGTCTCGCCAGAAGCCTTCTGAACACGTTTACCAGGACAGACCAGTTTACCTCACAGTTTACACAAAATGTAATCCACATTCTTCAATCTTGCATTGTAGAATGACAAAAAAAAATCGTCTAATACACCCAAGGACGACTTACGCGATTAGCTGTGAAATCTAAACTATCCATCGAATAAGACTAAAATTTTAGACGATTGTCATTAGCATGTGTACCAACATCACATAAAAACAGAGTTTTTTAAATCGGGAACTTGTAGCAGGGGCGGATTTGCTGTACTGCCGCCCCCAGGCATGGCAGATAATGCCGCCGCCTCCACCATCTCCTATCTCTCTCCCTCATTCCGCCTCCCTTCCTCTCTTCGATTTCACATTCTCTTTCCCCCCAGTTTCATTGCCTGCCTCGTTTCCTTTGACTGTCAAGTGAATTATATTTCATGTAAAAATAAATAAACATTGATAATATAAATATTTACTTGTCAGAAGAAAATGATTAATTTTAGTTAGAGATTAAGGGAAATGTAAATAAAATCACATAAAATATGGGTACAAACATTATTTATTAAATGACAAACGGAAAATACTAAAATACTGGTACAGTTATATATGCAAATCAACTAATTTTATCGTATTCAAAGATGTTGAAGAGTCCACAATGCAACTATAAAACCCTGTACTGAATAGAATAAGAATAACTTCACTAATCGCGATACCCGAGTGGCAAAATTACGACAAGCGAACGCTCCGAGTTCAATGTATCATTAAAACATAATTTTACAACACGCAACATATAAGCATAAACCGCCAACCTTGTCGACAAGAGAACAACTGAGATAAAAATAGCCACAGTACAGAAGGTTTCTTGACAGACGGATGACTCACGCGTTCCGCAGAAGTACAGTCAACGCCAAATATTTCAACGTTTGAAAAAATAAACATTCGCCCGTATTACTTTTGGGTGAAAAACGATAACTGCGTTATAGTTAAAAATTAAGTGGAGATAATTTTTATATTTGTGTGCGCTTAATTGAATTGGCTTTTATACTTATAAATTTGTTTGAATCTAAAAATATCATTTTTAACTCAAATTTTGCAGCCCCAGGCAAGTGCCTAGTCTGCCTGTGCGTAAATCCGCCCCCGACTTGTAGCTGTGGAAATTACAAAATTGCACGAACTTTTTGATCAAACCTCGTATTATGTACAACCTTCTTCTTCTTCTTGTACTGTTTTAGGAGATTCTCCTGTTAGTTTCCAACACTTGTCATTTAATACAGTGTTTCCACCTCATTCTCGGTTACCCACAGTGGCGTGGCGTGTTGGCCTAACACGTAGGCAAAAATTAATTATTTGTACCTTACCTTAGAGTTGTATTTGTAGTCTACTTGTACTGCACCTCGATTCGGCAATCTTCTCTAGAAAGAGGTTTATAAGAGTCACAAAATGCAGGCATTTTCTTAAGTTTTTGTAAAAGAGATTTTTCAGTCGAGATAAGGTGTAGTCCAGATAGTCTGTTCTGGTATGTATTCGCATGGAATGGCTGAAAAATGACCGCTTTGCAGAAGCACTTCTAACAGGAATTGTAACAAGGTGCATAGTTTTGTAATTTCCTATAATGCTTTAGTAAGTCTACTGGCATGTAATTATAGATTTACATCATATATCGACTTGTCTCTAAACTGTCGGAAACGTGTACACACAAAAGATCATTTTTCAAATGGCCCATATTAAAGATTCTACCTTAGTTTTTTAGAAACACTTGGAATGCTTTGTTTGGAAATTTTTTAAAAATCGACGCATTTTTTGCAATCTAGTACTGCAAGAGATTCTAGTTTATCAATATCTGAAAATTTAACAGTAATTTGGTCTTTGAGAATGTTAATTATTTCAAAGAAAAGCCATCTAGAGGAAAATTTGTCATCAGCAAAAATACTAATTTCATTTACCGTACTCAAGTCCTTTTTGTGTATGATGCTTCGTTCAGTTCACTTAAAGTTTCAATCTTGTGCCAAACTTCATCAAAACTATCACGCAAAGATGATGAATAGCTTAAACATTTACAGGTTTTCTTGTTACACTAGCCTGCATCTATATTTTCCTGTGAAGTATTGAACAAAACATTAGACTTCGGAAATGTAGCAGAAAGCTTTTCAAGTAAAAAATTTAAAAGCAAATTCTTCTCTTCTTCTGCACTACAAGAATTAGGCATTTGCCTGTTCCGTCCTCACAAACTTACGACCGCCGTTTTCGTGGTCTTCCTATATCTCTTTTCCCTCTTGTGTTGTAGTTAAGTATTTCTTTGCGTATTCTCCCATTTCCCATTCTATTTACGTAGTGTTTCCATCTTTCTTTATATTCAGTTATTTTTTCATTTATTGCATTTACATTTAGTTCATTTCCCACGTCATTTCTTACTAAATCTCTTCTTGTGCAGCCTTTGGCCTGTCTCAAAAATCTGATTTCTGCTGCCTGTATTTTGCTGTCTCCTTTTTTGGTATTTATCCAACTTTCACTCCCATACATAAGTACAGGTACAGCCATCGTTTTATAAAATTTTATCCTTGTGTCTTTTCGTGTTTTGTTATTTAATGTTCTATTTATTGTGCCACATATTACCTGGAACTTATTTATTTTATTTTCCATGTCATTGTCATAATTGTAGCTTGTGTCGTAGCCCAAGTATGTAAAATTTGATACTTGTTCGATTGGCTTATTGTTGACAATTATTTTCGACCTAACAGGATACTTGCCTTGGAAAGCAAACTTACGAGGTTGCTCAAAAAAAGACCGGACTTTTGTCATACAAACTTTATTACTGTAATTACAACATTACAAATGTTTGTCCCCTTCAAAGTACTCCCCCCTGCTTGCAACACACCGCTCCCATCGTTTCTGCCACTGTTGGAATGCTCCCTGGAACTCGTTTTGTGAGATGGTGCGTAGTTGTCTCTGCGAATTCTGTTGAATCTCGTCAACACTTTGAAAACGACGTCCTTTCAGGGTGGTCTTCAATTTTGGAAACAGGAAAAAGTCCGTGGGGGCCAAGTCTGGAGAGTACGGAGGGCGAGGAAGGACGGCTATTTCGTTACCGGCCAAAAATTGGCTGACTAGCAGAGACGAGTGGCTTGGCGCGTTTCGTGATGCAACACCCAGCTCTTGTTTTTCCACAGCTCAGGCCTCTTCCGGCGCACATCTTCCTTCAAACGCCTTATAACTTGTACGTAGAACTCCTTGTTAACAGTCTGACCCTGTGGCACGAATTCGTGGTGGGACTACTCCTCGATAATCAAAAAAAATAATCAACATCAACTTCAAGTTTGACCGACTCATGCGTGCTTTTTTCGGTCGGGGCGACATTTTTCCAATCCATTGTGACGATTGCGCCTTGGTTTCAATGTCGTAGCCTTAAACCCATGTTTCGTCTCCTGTTATGGTGGTTTTTATGAAGCTTTTGTCGGTACTGGCACGATCAAGCAGCTCTTGGCTGATCTTGACACGGTTCTCCTTCTGGTCGTCGGTCAACAGGCGTGGCACGAGTTTTGCAGAGACGCGATGCATGCCAAGTTTTACGGTCAAAATTTCGTGGCACGACCCGATGCTGATGCCGACTTCCTCAGCAACCTCTCGCACAGTCAAACGACGATTTGCACGAATCACGGAACGAACAGCATCGATGTTTTCATCGTTTGTTGACGTCGAAGGTCGTCCCGATCTTGACTCTTCCTCAATCGATGTTCTGCCCGATTTAAAACGTTTAAACCACTCGTGACACTGCGAACGGCTCATACAGTCTTCCTTATAGGTTTGCTGAAGCAAAGCCCACGTTTCAGTAAAAGTTTTGTCGGTCTTGCAGCAAAATTTCACACAAACGCGCTGCTCCATAAAATCTTTCATCTTTACTTCGCAGAACGGTGAATGCACGTGTTTACTTCGAGTTTTATGCCGCCAACTAATACGAGTAGAACGACGCAACAATCTGGGCTAAGTTGCCGAAGGTGGCCGCTAGGCGGCACCACATGTTGGAACACGCTCCGTACACTGATCGGAGCGCTATTTCAAAAGTCCTGTCTTTATTTGAACAAACCTCGTATGTCGCAAATTTCTGATAATAACCAATATCTTTGATATAATTAATTTTCTTTTCTTTCATTTCCTGTGCTGTTGCCGCCGGCAACAGCGCTTACATGGACGCCACACTACTGGTTACCCCATTCTTATTTTACCTTTGAAAAAATGATCTCGGGGCTCCTTAACTAATCAATCATCCATCCTGTCATCATAGTCGTCCAGGGTGTCTCACCTTTCATTTATCCTCCAGTCTGCCATTTCTCTTACTTTGCACGTTTCTCAAATATAATATTTAGTTCAATTTAATAATTGCAAATGTTGTATATACAGACAGCTTATTTTATTTTACACATGTACGACAAATAAGGTAGGAAACTTTCTCCTTATGAAGTGACTGTGCCTGTGTAGGTTGCCACAGTACAATTTATTCTCATTACAATAGCTTCCTGATTAAGAAGCGAAGACACATAAAGGTCATGTGTAAATCCTATCTTCCTTTTTCAGATGTTAATGATGAAAGGGAAAAATAAGTGCCCAAAGTCGGAAGAAAATAATTACACATACAATACTGACTACTTAACTTAATATAATAAAAGCTTACAAAGAAAAAAATAATATGGTGTGATAAATTAATTTTCCATGCACTAGTCTTTTCAAGTTACGAATTCAGCATTTCTCCATCTATGTATTTCATTTTCATTCACCATATTAGAAAGTCAGAGGTTGCAAATAATAGGTTTAATGTTCACACACACACACACACACACACACACACACACATTGTAATATCATCATAAACATTTATCTGCCCACTGATAAGGAAATGCTTCCCAAAATGACCACAGTGATTACAAAATGTTAATCTGACACTGATAAGCAGAGGGGATACATAAAGAAGAACAGAAGAAGAGGAAGAATGCCAAATTCTGTTGGCTTCCTGGCAGCCTTTCAACAGTGTTGAATGAACAAAGTGAATGCTCAGTTTTAACTCGACTGTTTAGCATTTTTCTGTCTGCCTGTCTACATGACTGTCTGGAGTATGTCCCACAAACAAAGTGAGTGCTCAGTTTTAACTAGACTGTTTAGCATTTTTTCTATCTGCCTGTCTATGTGTCTACATGTCTGTCTGGAGTACGTCCCACAAACAAAGCGAGTGCTCATTTTTAACTCGACTGTTTAGCATTTTCCTGTCTGCCTGTCTATGTGTCTACATGTCTGTCTGGAGTATGTGCCACGGTAACTTTTGAACGCATCAGCCGATTTTCATAAATCTTTACATGCGTGTCCATACATTTACTCTACAGAACCATATAGTATTTTAGATTGATGTCCAAGAAAAAAAAGTGAAGCAGTACGCAAAAATGTGATAGAGTCAACATTTTGGAAAATCCCAAAAGCCCATGCAGGGTATGAAATTAAAGGAAATTTTTTTTAAATACAAATTTAGATTTATTTTTTTAATTTGAAAATTTTGGAACGTTAGGACCTAAAAATTGGGGCAAAAGTTTCATAAAATTCCAAATTCTATGTGTGATATCAAATGAAAGAGAATTTTAACCAAAATCTGAATAAACTCGTAGCATACAGTTTTGGGAATTTCAAAATTTGTTGACTTCACAGGGCCCAAAAATGTTGGTCAAAGAATTTTAACAGAAATCCGGTTGTTTGGAATTTTTACCATTTATGTATAAATGAACTCTACAACTGTTAAGGTACAATTTCGCCGCCAAGGCAGCTCGCTGCCGCTGCCAGGACGGAGCAGCATTGGCGGCGCTGCCACGGCAGTTTTGGTGTTTTCGTTTCTCGCTGCCAAAGCGGCGGCAGTGCTGTAGTAAATAATAATACTATATTCATATTCCGCTCAGTGCGCAGTTCTTACTGGCGTATACAGTACCAGTATGTCGTTCATCGCTTCTAAAGAACTAAAATTAATGAAATTACTGTAAGAAGAAGAAGACGATGACACTTTACTAATGCTAGCTTCATTTATCCACAAACGAAAACGGAGAGCCACCAAAGAAGTCTTCAACAGGCGTGGAGAAGAAGGATGTTTTAAAATATTAATAGAAAGGCACTTAAAACGGGATGAAGAGCTGTTTAGACAATACTGCAGACTCAATTATGATCAGTTCGATATGGTGCTGAGTTTGGTTGCTGAAGACTTTAAGCCTTCTACAACACGACAGTGTATTAGTGCCCAACAAAAACTTTTCCTAACCCTACGGTAAGGAAACATTTTCAAACAAAAGTAAACTTTTTTACTTTACTTTATAAAACGATATTCGACAAGTAATGCAAGCATGCACATGTGTAGGTAATACATACAAACTCGTATGCACCCATTTTTTCATTCGATTCTGTAGTAAGTATGTATGTATCATACTGTACGTATGTACCTATGTATGTATGTATGTATGTATAGATGTATGTATGTATGTATGGATGGATGAATGGTGGACGTGACCGGAATTATCTATGTGATTACTACAACAAATTTGATCTTTTTATTTTCCTTAAAGATAGTTCCTTAATTTAGTAAACACAACAAATACACGAGTTTCACTGTATGTTTGTATGGTATTTGACAGTAAAAATTTGAGTTTTATATGGACTTGTTTTTTATGCATTACACGCTTTTTCCACTTTTTATTCATAATCCACAGTTAATAACATGCACACGATTAAACGATTAAATCTCAATTTTTATTATAAAAATATACAAAAATTCACTTGCTTATTACATTTCGTAATGAGTAAAGTCCAAGTATTGTTCATTTGTTACATTCTCAAGTAGAACCGGATTTGTCCCAGAGAAGTCTTGTATGTTGCTGTCGTGTGCTGATACGGCACTCGCTGGCGAGTAGACTGGCGTCGAGTCCTCAGTCCCTGGAGTAGATGCCGCATTTAGAAGTTCATATTTGTTAGTATGTTGAACATTTCAGATTTTGCTTGGATCATCATTGAAGGAGGTAGGCTGCTCAGCACTGTTTTAACGTGTTCACCACAAGTTTCAATTGACGAATTAAATTTAGTGAGATTCAGTATATCTTGTTGCCTCTGCTCCTCTCTCCTTTTTAAAAGCGTAATCAATTCAACGTGTTGATCATCACCATCGCGTTTTCTTTTTTTTGCGCGTATATTGTGTTTTTTTAATTGTTTTGGACTCGACGCTGGTTGTTCTTCAGTGTTTGTCGTTGGTTCTTCAGTGTTCGTCGTATTCAGTACAGCATTACTAACCGTCAGGTCGGATAGTATGTCCTGTGATGGTTCTTCAATATTGGACATACTATCCCGCTCCCTGTACACCACACTTAAAAATGTCAGTCTATCATAGAGATGCCACTTTGGTCATTTTATTTTTGCACCGGAAATATGAATCGCGTAACGATTTCCAGTGTTTCTTGCAGTCTTCACCTGAAAAAAAAAAATTAATGTACTTGACATGAATATTATTTTGCAGTCACTAATATTATTTTAAATTGTTTTGTTTTAGATTCATGGCTACAGGGGAATCATACAAATCAATGGAATTTGCATACCGCATTTCTACGTCATACATTAGTGTAATCGTGAAAACAACATTACCAATACTGAGCAAAAAACTTATTCCAATTTTCATGCCTAATCCAACAGAGAGGGACTTCAAACGTTTATCACACGATTTCTGGAATCTGTGGGATTTTCCAAACTGTATTGGTGCAACTGATGGTAAACACGTCCGTATTAAATGCCCTGATAATAGCGGGTCGTTTTTCAATTATAAACAACGTTTTTCTATTGTTCTTTTGGCTCTTGTAAGTGCAAATTACAAATTTATTGCAGTGGACATAGGCTCTTATGGAAAAGAAGGTGACAGTGGTATTTTCAAAAATTCTGCCATGGGCAAAAAGATTGCTGCCGGGCAATTCAATATCCCCGAAGATAATGTCCTACCTGGCACTAACATATTAGCCCCACATGTAATTGTAGGCGACGAAGCCTTTGCTTTGGATACATTTATGATGAAACCTTACTCAAAAAATAACGCCAGAAACTGTTCAATGAAATCAATTTTCAATTATCGCTTGTGTCGAGCAAGGAGAGTTACTGAAAATGCATTTGCAATTCTCTGCCAAGTTTTCAGAGTATTTTACACACCTATCGCTTCTATGCCCAAACTTGCGACTATCTCATATCAGTCGCATGTTGTTTACATAATATGTTACGGGATGGATACCTCGAAAAACAGTGCAAACCGCATTACGTCTCATTTGACACAACTACAGTCCCACAAGAAAACATGATACCATTTGATCGAAGGGGTGGGTACGCAAATGCTAGTGGTTTTGAAGTGAGAGACAAATTCAAAGACTTTTTCTCCAGTCCTACTGGGCAAGTGCCTTGGCAAAACAACATAGTACAAAGAACTGGCTAGTGAAATATCTAAACTGTGTTAAAAACATATTTGTTGAGAGTGAGTTATAAAGAAATAATTATAATTAAGTACAATAAAGTGTTTTAACTACTTACCAAGCTTGTTTAAATTTTCTCCACTCTCTTTCCAAATGTTGTCTCGCACTATTGCGTCTTTATAACCGGCCACACTTGCGTCATATAAAACAGCATATTTTGAAACAAACTCCGCGAGTTTATCGTCATCAGAAGGTGAAAAAGATATATTTATTCCAAGTGCAGCGCGCCGCCAAGCTGCCAGACTGCTACTGACGCCGCCTGGCAGCGCTGCTGCAATGGCGGCGGCGCATTGGCAGCGGCAGCAGAGTTCGAAACGTATCCCTACTAAAATGCACTGGAGCAGTAGTGATCGTACGCCGCCAAGGCAGCGCGCCGCCTTTGCGGCGGCAGCGAGCTGCTATGGCAGCGCTGTTCGAAATCGTACCTTTACTTCACAAATAAAAAATTTACAGGCATTGCACAAATGCAATTCACAGAGAAGGGCACTGAAAATGCTTCAATAAATCTAAAAAATACATATATTTATGTTCATTCACCAATCAATGAATTCATTCTTCATTTGCCAATGTACAAATTATAAGTTAAATGTAGTCGCATTCATAAGCGAAGTTTTATATGTGTACTACGTTATTGACAACAAAGTAGTAGTTTCTATGGAAACTCACCGGTTCCCATTTTCGATCATGCACCAGCGATCGGCCGCAAATGTGCGACACGTCCTTATAAACATTTTCAATGTTAAAAAACAGAGAGTAATTGGGATTTTCATAATTTTCTTATACGAAAAATTATCTAATGTCAAAAGCTATCCAGTAATAAATGTACTTTGTTCAAAATAGTGGGTGAATTCCGTAGCCCAGGAAGCATACTACACTAATATATATTAGTTATTGTTACAACATTACAGAACAATCTAACTGTTTATCGAATGTTCCAAATGAATCCAGATGAATCTGTGTGGCGTACGTGATTCTCGACGCATTAGTTAGACTGTCCCAGAAGCCGCGCGCGCGAACAATGTCAAGGCCGCAATGAATTAGGCTCTAATGTTTTCCTTTATTGTTAATGCGCAGTATGGAATAATCTAGTATTTGGGGGGGGGGCATAAATACCAGTACTCAACGACGTTCAGTTTCAGTTATAGTTGCGATATATTACAGTGCGGTTCAAGTTTTATTATCGGGCGATACTGTGTGCGATCAAGTGATTATTAGTGAAGTGTTGTGTTTTATAATCGGGCGGTATAATTGTAATGCAATTGTGTTTTATATTAGTTGACATTTTATTGTGTGTGAACAATTTTTATTTGATTTGTTGTAAGAGACAGTGTTGTTAATTACGAACTGTTTAGTGACTTAATTGGTGTCTTGTATTTTGTTTTCCACTGTACCTACGACGAACAAGTAGACTGTCACAACATTATTTTAGGGATACATCAAGAAAGGGCATTAAGGGAGGTTACAACCCCACTACCCCATTAGCTGGGTCACCAATTAGGTCTTATAAGTAAAATCTGGCAGGCAGCTAGTACAGGTAGGCAGCGCTAGCTAGTTAACTGGGAAATCCGCTAATACCATCAACACCTTTCTGTGCACTTGTCATTAACAGCCCTCCACTATACAAAAATCCTGGCTATATCATTATCTGTTTTACTGTTTGACTTAAATTAATTGTATCATTATAATGGTTCTGTTTTACTGTTCATCAGCGGCAGCTCGTCAGGGGAGGCTAAGCCTCCCCAGTGAAATTTAGAAAATTACGTATTAAGAACAAACAAATAGTAATAGGTCTATTTTCTATTGTAACACAACCCGTAATCAATCTGTAATCACAATTTGGCTTTAAATTATTTGATTAAATACAAAACAATTTTAATCGAGCGTTATCAATAGCGCAGAATAGCAGCAGAGGCAGGGATCTGAGTAGCCTCCGTAGTACTCGTATGGCTACGTGCCTGACAGGTGGTGGGGGACGCTAGTGCATCTGTAACTGTACTTGGGAGGCAACCAGTGAATTAGCCTCTCGGCTAATTAATGTGGTTTGTGTTAGTTTTACGCAGTCTTTACATTCTCGTGCTCCTTGTGTGTGTGTGTGTTTACTATTACGTGTGTGTTTTTGATCTCTACTATGAGGATAAAATGGATTTAGCAGAAGAAAATGAAAGTGATATTGCAGTATCAAACAAATGCATTATTACAACACTACTGAATAAACAATTTTCCCGGCTGAGTGACTTTGAGAGAAATGAAATGAAAACTGGTCGACCTACCCCAAAATTTTTATTTCTTAAAAGACACAAAAACAAATCTAGAACTTTCCAGTCGTCATTGTACAACCAACATAAATGGCTATGCTGTAGTGGGGTAAATTCAAAGATATTATGCTGGATCTGCTTACTGTTAAACACAAACAAGACTATGTGGTCTCCTGAAGGCTTACAAGTAAATTCATCACAGCTTTCAAACAAACGCTGTTAAAATCAGATAGCTCTACCATACTTAAGGTGAAATAATGTGTGTCTGGGGGGGAAGGGGTGCTATGACTGACTGACTGACTATCTCGTAGCACACTGACTTCTTCAGGACACACTGGCCGCCACTGCTGCTGTTCATCTCAAATTGTATAATTACAACAAAGTTTTAGTTTTACTGTTCATCTCAATTTGTATCATTATAACTAAAGTCCGTCATACAAGAGAACTGACACGGAGAGGGAGCTGGCCAATCCCCCACCCGCTTCCGCTACGCATGCGCACGAAACTCGGCAGCATTCAGTTTACAACTGTCAGTCATCGGTCGCGTATCTACATGTACAGTTATAGAAAAGACAAAGGAATAATATCTTTCCTTTCACTGTGTTTATTGCCATTTATATAATATTTATTCCTTTGTCTGCGACAGAGTTTTATTAACGACTAAATTTTTGCATTACTCTGATCTATTCCATACTTTATTATCTTTCTGTTAATTTTAAAAGATGTTATGTAAATTCAACCTTATTCAGGTCTGAGCAATTTCATAATAGCCTACCATGAGAATACATGAGTGTACCATGGCTATTATTAATTTTTTTAATAATAATTTGCTTTGTTGTAAACTTGCCCTCTGCGTTTTAACTGGGTTGGGACAGTCATCGGTGTTATATTTTAACCTTAAGGTACAGAAAATTTCTATTAAGTAGCAATATTACACGAAGCCCGCATTACAAGTTTTTTTTATTTAATTTTATTGTCTTTTATTTTGATTTTTTTTGTTTTCATATAATTATATTTTTTCTTATCGACTGAATCATACTACTATGTACAAATCTTTATTTACTAAAAGAAATTCTTTATTTACATTGAAATGCAAGCACTTTTTACTCACTATCACTGTCACTTGGAAGCGGTTGAATTCCTCTTATATTTGACAGGCCACTTGGACCTGCTTCAGCGTCAGCCTCATTATATGCATCTGATTCCTCCTCCGAAGTGCACGATGAGCTATCCGAAGACGTACATTGTGGATCACTCCTTATGGAAATAATCATTTCATCTACCCTTTCTTCTAGGATGCCTTCTGCGTCCCAAGCTTCGTCCATTACTCTTTCAACGTGATTAACCGCTCTTCTCCAGTCCTCCTCTTTAATTTCATCGATGGCTTGAAGAGCCAGACTCTCTACTTCAGCTAAGGTGAACAATTTATTGTTTCTGGCTACCTTGCCTTTAACGTTTGCCCATATAAGCTCGATGGGATTAAAGTGACAGTGATAGGGAGGCTGCCTTATCACTCTGTGGCCTTCTGATTTTGCTAGTGAATCCAGTTCATAGGATTTGAAATTCGGCTTATTTTTGTGTACAATTTGAAGCAGTTCTGCCTTTTTTAAATGACAGGCAAACGGTATGTTATTTGACTGCAGCCAATCTTGGATTGCCGGTTTTGTTGAAGTCTGCGTTGGAAGTTTGTTTTCTTGAATAGGCCTACAATGATATGGCGCATTGTCCATTACAATTGTGGAACAGGGTTATATATTTTCTAATAAATTAATAAACCATCCTTTGAAAGTGCTCGCATTTATTTCTTCGTGATAATCACCCTTCTTTGTCGATCTAAACATTTTTAAACAATTCGGTACGAATCCAGCGCTAGTGCCGGCATGAATAATTATCACCTGTTGACCTCTTCCTGTCGGCTCTTTTCTTGACGATTGCAAAGTGTCATCGTCCCAACATTTGGCAACTGTGTGACCCACATTTATCCAGGTTTCATCCAGATAGGATATTTTTTTTACATCGATTTTCCTCATCTCTCTTAAAAAATTATACCTCCAATTAACAACATAATTTCTCTCCATTAGAAACTTTCTATTATTAATCTTTCTCCACTTAAAGCCCAAATTTTTTATAATTTTCCAAAGAGTAAACCTACTGCCGTCGAAAATATCACTCGCTTTTAACGAATTCAGTAGTTTTCTTATTGTCGGTAGCTCTCTTCTTTTGTAATATGCGTATGTATGATTCCGTACTGCCGTTTCCGAAAAAGAATCCAAGCCCGACTTTGGGCTTTTACGAGGACGTTTCTTTCCCGGTGTTACATCCACAACTTCCGCTGTAACTTTAGATACAGTCGCCCTGCTGACCTGGACTGCATTAGCAACTCGTTCAGTGACTTTCGGAAATGGCAGTAGTGGAGCATTACTTGCAGACTCTTTTTGGAAGTAATCTCTCAGTCGTCTTATGAAAGTCCGTGCTTGTGAGTTTAATGTCGCCCCTCTCCCAAATTTACGCACTCTTCCTCGATCTACACGGGGTGGCATTTTAAAAGTAAATAAATAATACAACGATTAAATTAAAACTTAATTAGGCCTGATTAAAACGTAACAATTGAAACATCGATCAAATGATGATAAAACTACTGAAAAAAAATTCTACACATTCAAAAAACCAAAAGAGCTAAACTGATTATACTGTATTAAACACTGCTGCTAACCTTGTGAAAATGTAAGAATACTGGCTACACAATGATCTACTACCTGTGAGAAGTGGTAGACAAAAATAAAATGAGTAACGGTTAAGCGCAGAGAGCTTGTAGTGGGAGAGAAATTGGAGGGGAAATTGTCGCTGTGAGCGGCCACGTACCAAGGTCATGTCGATTCTTTAATATTACATAGTTTAGTATGCTCCCTAAGCTGGAGTACTTGCTCACTATTTTGAACAAAGTACATTTATTATTACACAATTTCGATATTAGATCATTTTTCAGTTATATGAATAACCACTAAAATTCGAAATTCTCTACTACTTCTTTTAGTAATATGACAACTGTAGAGCACACAATCATACAGTGAACACTAAAAATTCAAAATATTCACATATGGGTTACAGTTGCTTTTAGTCTGATACACTGCCGGATTTTCATTATTTTTCAAATTTTTGTTTCTTTTTTTGGGCCTGGGGTCAAAAAATTTTGAAATTTCAAAAACTTAATGCTGCATTCAGTTGTTAGTTAAAATTCTCTTTAATTTGATACTCCATATGAATTTTTGCGATTTTCACACACTCTTTAGGACTCGATGTCCAAAAGTTTTTGTTATTTTTCAAAAGTGGACACTCACTATTCAGGATGTGGTTTAAATTTCCATTCATTTTATACCCCACAAGGGCTTTTGCGATTTTATCATAATTTTGCTCCTCCAACATTTTTGCCTCCCACCCCTATTTTTGGGGGAATCAATCTGCAAAACAATAGGGTTTTGTAGTAGGGGACATGCATACCAAGTTTTATGAAAATCGGTTGATGCGTTCAAAAGTTATCATGATACTGTCCCCAAATAGACAGAAAACAGGTAGACAGACAAATGCTTCGACTTTCCTCGCTTCGCTTGTTCAGTAATGATCCAACTTTATTATATTTGTAAGTTATAATAAAGTTACATGACTCGGAAGATCAAAGACGAATACGAGAGCTGGGGACTGTCAATAAATCAAGAAAAGACCAAGTATTTATGCGTGGTAGGTACTGAAATCAAACATGAAATTCGAAAATAATGAAGAAATTGAAAATTGCCAGGCATATAAGTATTTAGGAGTACAGATAAAGCAGGATGGCAGAGATACAGATGAAATAAAGGAGACAGTAGGCATGGGATGGAGAGCTATGAAAAGGCTAAACTGTATATGATGGCATGACCAGATAACTAGAGGAAGGAAAGTACAGATATACAATACTATCGTAAAGAGTATTGTGTTGTATGGTGCTGAGAGTTGGAGAATGACAGAAGCGGACAAAAGGAAAATACTAGCTGTAGAGCTGGATGCACTAAGGAGATCATGCAGAGTATCCAGGCGAGAGAAAATAAGAAATGAACAGATTAGAGAAATGATAAATCTCAAACATGCAATAGTAGACGAAATAGGGGAAGACAGTTAATTTGGAATGGACATGTTAAACGGATGGGAGGAGAAAGGTTGCCAAAAAGGATAATGGAATGGTTACCCCCGGAAAAGAGGAGTGGAAGACCCAGACGATCATGGGGAGAGAGTATCCGGAAAGCCCTAAGTGCGAGGAATCTGACAGAAGAACATTGTCAGGACAAAAAATATCGGAGAGAAAGTCTGGAAATCGGACAGCGACGACAGATGCTATAAGCCGATGTCATATATATAATAAAGTTACAACGTAATTTACAATTCTTCAACTCACCTCTTCCTTACTGTAGTAGTAAATTTATAACACTGTATTGTTTTACAAAAGAACACATTGAATGATTTAAAAATGTGTGTGTGTGTGTGTAGGTGTGAGAGAGAGAGAGAGAGAGAGAGAGAGAGAGAGAGAGAGAGAGAGAGAGAGAGAGAGAGAGAGAGAGAGAGAGAGAGAGAGAGAGAGAAGCTTAATAAACACTAAAGACTGTTGTTATATAATGACTGACCAATTACCCTACACTGGAATGGCCTTATGAAATACTTGCTATTTGCTTTTTTATGAGCTTTTGTTCTGAGAAAGTTCTAGTCTCTGCAAAACATATGTTTATGTAACAGTTTACGAGTAATATAAATAATTGTAGTAGCAATACAGAATGTTTAATCATATCACTTTATCCCCTTCCTGCCTAATCGCATAGGTGTGTGTGTGTGTGTGTGTGTATTTATTTTTTTTTAATATTAATAGTATCATGCAACAATGATAGTACCACTTTATGATACATAATAATATAGTTTATTTTTATTTTATTGACAATAGTACTTCTTCACATATACTTATTTCCTACAGAGACAGTGGTGTATCTAGAATTTGGGTTTGGGAGGGTGATGGGTCCAGGGTCAAGTCAGCTCCATGCAGAAGAAAAATAAGTTTAAGTTAAGGCTAATCAACATTACTATCTTTAAAGTGGCTGAAAAACATGTAAAACCTACTGAAATCAGTCTCATTAAAGTAAACAGTAATAACACAATAAAAATATGCACTACTGAAACATTGTTTGCAAGATACTTCATAAAGTACAAAAAATAAAGTCTTTACTAACAACGTTTTCCACAAACAATTTTTTAACAACATGGAATATTCAACAATTTAATTTTTTCAGATCAAAAAATGCTTAAAAAATAACTTATTTTTCATTACGACAAAACGCAGTTTTGAAAACATATAAACTTGCTACAAACACGAGAATTACATCCAACAAATACAGAGTGCAGCACAAGTCACTTGTACGCAGTTATCGCGTTAAACATTCTTTTGCCAAGCAGCTTATGTTGTACTCTATACAATGCTTACACATACAAAAGAATATAAATCATTACTATATTACTGTACATGATAACTTGTTACATACTAACGTTACGTATACACATGATGAAAATTATTGCAGCTGGTTTAGCATTTGATTCTATACAATGTATTTAAAAACTACATGTTATAATAATATAGATCACATCCACATATGAGATAATACCCATTATTTTATCCTGTTATTTCTTATTGTTACAGGTTTCAATTAGTGTTGGTTTTTGTTAATATTATTTACAATTTTATAATTTACAATATATATAAAAAAAAAAGTTTAACCCATACATACTTATGCACAGAAATATTTTACGAAAATATATTTTTCCTCTTTCTACTTTATTTTTTTAGCAGTAGCTTTTCACTGTTATTCACTTATAAAACAATATTTATTATTTTAATAGTGGTTCTACTTTATTGTTTTAAAGGGCTTATTTTATGGTTGGAGACATTCTTAAGCTTTATGTTAGTCCTGTATCAGGTGTATTCACAAATTGTTTATTTCAAACTTTCATTTTATGCATATAAATCTTATAATCAGAGTCAAAATATAAAACAACACGGAGCTTCAAATCATCCCCCCCCCCACTAAATAAATCTTATATTTCTTATTTTATGACTTATTTGTGTGCAACCTATGTGGCTTGGTAGCATCATGCAGCTTGAGCCATATTATGGCACCACGGAAGGTACTGGGGCCACCTATCTCTGTCCTTCAGTCATCCTTTATTACCCCCACGATGTTATACCAAGTACTCAGATGTTATCCCATAGGCTGAGTTTGACCGAAGGGGTGATAAGAAGGGATAAAAAATGCATCTTGATTTTACAGTGCTGCTGCCTGAGAAATTAACCCAGAATATCTAGTATTGTAGCCAACACCATATTCACTAGTTCGTAATCTAGTATTTTCGGTCCACTAAGACCTGTTCATATGTAGTACTAAGATCGACATTCTCTACCTTCAAGTACTAGGGCCTGGGGACTTCAAGTTCAATAATTTAAAAAATCTACAATTTGCATTACACCTAAACAAGTCAAGCTTGAGTTAACTGACTTGAAGCTAATAAAACTCAGTACACAAAATGTTGTGTATCGCTTGGGTACATGGCTGCAATACTAAATGGATCAGCTAACCAGTTAGATTATCATGTCTTTGGGCCAGAGTTGGTAAATCTACACCAAATTCATGACACAGCCACAGTAACCAAAAACTGTGTTAATTCGTTTTAAACACAAGAATTGCCTTATCTGATCAACAGAATAAAATAAGAAAAGAATGTACTTCTGTTTTACAAAAGTAAAATTAATACAAAAAAAATGTGTAATAATTTTTTTTCATCGAGTTTTACTCTCCACATCAGAAAGTAAATGACAATAAAAAATAAAACAACATATGCCGTTTAAAGAGATGCTCATTCTATTGGTAAGAACATGGTTATTGTTAATCATGCTATTGCTAATGTTTTGCTAATTAACGCTAATTTTGTACCAGTGGACTACAAAAGAATTTACACGTTGGACATCTCGTTTCAATTTCAAAACAGAATGAATCTGAGATTGAGGCTGGGCCCACGTTGAGAAAGAAAAATGTTTCTAATAAAAGAAAGTCTGAGTTGTACTTTTTGTGAGGGGATAGTACGCCTTATTATTCTTTGTCCACAGAAAGAATCAAACCCAAACCTCATTTCTAGATGATCCAATTAAGTTCCTATCTTAACCCAGTACATAGTATTGCTGGTTTCAACAAATTGTAATATACATTTATTGAATTTTACAACATTCTGTAATTATAATGGATGCCAAAATCATGACTCTAATGGAAATATGCTTGGGCCGGGCCAATTTGCAACTGAATAACCAGACACTAAAAAGATCATACTCTTTGACATTACTAACACTTTCAGTCTCTGATAATGCCATCAATAATTCTCTCAAACATATGTTGACCAATGCTATTTGTATACTTAGAGATGAAACCCTTATTATTTTTTGTGATAACTGTAATATAACTGTCTGTAAGGAAGTTGAAAGTTACAATTCAACAGATGACTATAATATAACTGTAAGGAAGTTGAAAGTTACAATTCAACAGATGACTGTAATATAACTGTACGGAAGTTGAAAGTTACAATTCAACAAAGTATGCGTGTGTGTGTGTGTGTGCACGCACGCATGTGTGTGTCAGAGAGAGGGAGAGGGGGAGGGATAGTGGTTTTAATGTTTTTTTCAGGAGAAATATTTGTTATTACATTTGTTTTTACTTTTTCATATTACTGCTGGTGCCCAAGTACATAAATGTCCATAAGAAAAATTAGTTTTGTAGCAAGATTTTGGCCATTATCTTATGTGCTATAATTTTCTGGCCACCCAAAGACCTGTTCACAGTGAGCACCCTGGTCATACTGACAGCAACCACACAAAACACAAACATAATTTCACTACAGATGCAGCATAGCTGTTTAACAAAACCATAGTTCGATGTAATAATCTTCCACAGAGGTTCTCATGGTTTTTATCAATTAAGAAAGCGGTTTCTATAGTAAATTTAAACAATAACAAACATTTGTCAATTCTGTAATCCAGCACCACATATAACTTTAAAACTCAGTATAGCGAATTGAGATGTGCACACAATGTCAGTCAGGACAGATAACAAAATTTGGAAGTTTTATGACAACTGCTGATTCAAACTGCTTACACAACACTCTGTACAGTGTGGCTGTGCTGAGTGAGAAGAGACTCATTACGAAAAAACATTTACAATTTAATTTGGTAAAATATTAATGCTTTGTCATGACATTCACATAATTTCAATTCAGAGTGCACACAACCACTTACTAACATATTCATACAAATCAGATCCAACGTTATTTCTGATAATATAGACCCTGTGATTTTTATTTTTCCAAATTCTTTTAAAATTTATTATTGGTATATGATGTTTATTTTTCCATAAAAATCATATCTAAAGAGCATGCTGACATTTGCTCCATTATCAATAAACAGCGACTGATATCTTCCTTTCTTTATAGCCGTCCTGATTGTAAGCTGAAAAATATATTAAAATATTTTAATACAACACAAAAAAGTAAATTATGTTTTTACATTTTGTACACTAATTTTTATCAAACAATGAAATTTATATTAAATGAAATATAAAAAAATATTATAAATAGTTTCACAGTTACACAATTACTTATTGCACTGATCAAATGGTCACTCAAACTGGGTAGAGTGTTTTACTATTACTTGGATTTAATAAATGAATACTTGGTAAGTTCTATAGATGATTTTATTTTCCTGACTAATTCAGTTCAAATACAACCTCTGAAGCTGCCGTAACTGGTGAAACAATTATAAGGAAAATAAAATCATCTGTAGAACTTACCAAGTGTTCGTTTATTAAATCCAAGTAACTATTTATTTTTTTAATACAATTTGAAATGTAAATTCTGCTCACTTTCATCTGATTTATAATACAACTAGGCTTCAACATTGCCCTGTTCTAGATAAAGATACAATATGAAGAGAGATTGGAAGCTGATATGTGGATCTCATGTGAACACTATAGGAAAGATGCAATGCAATAACTGAATGTGTAAAGCAAGTTCTCAGTTTTAACTCGAGCGTTTAATTAATAAAGTTGTGTTAGTGGTTATAACCACAAACAGAATTACGCTATGTAAAAGAACTGCACACCACTATGTAAAAAAATTCCTGATTAACACTTTCAAGATTCACTGCTCATCAACAGATCGGATATATAGAGCATAATTTCTGTATACCACTTGTCTGTCTATCTGTCTCATAACTTTTGATGAACGGATCAACCGATTTTCATAAAACATGGCATGCATGACCATACCTTTACCCTATAGAACCCTATTGTTTTTTAGATTGATCCCCAAAACTTAGAGAGGGGCAGAGGCAAAAATGTAAAGGGGTCAAAACTGTGAAAAATCGCAAAACCCCATGTGCAGTATCAAATTAATTAGAATTTTAATCACAACCTGAGTAAAGTAATCTTTTTTGAAATTTTTAATATTTTTGGATGACAGGGCCCAAAAATTGGGTGATGAAATTTTGATAAAATTGAAAAAATTCACGTGGGGTATCAAATTAAAGATACTTTTTACCTAACACTTGAGTGTTGAATTAGGTTTTGGAAATTTCCAAAAGGTCCAAAAGAGATATGAAAAATTGAAAAAATTGAGACAGACAGACAGACAGACTAGTACCAAATGGTTAAGTTAAAACTGAGAACTTGCTACGGTCATTCAGTAAAAAAGTAAGCATAACAGATTTCATGAAGCTGTTACTGCAGGCATTCATAGATATCCTGAAGTATTTAGTGAACATGTGCATAAGAGTTTAACAAAAACTGCAAGGTTGGCAGAAAGACATTTTCCAGAGAGAGTGCTTGTTCCAAATGGGGAAGATGGAAGAAAATACACACTGTGTCACTATAAAGAATGTAACGTTGTACTCTGTATTGACAAATGCTTCAAAATATACAGGGTGATTCACAAAGGACTGTACAACTTTGAAAGCATACAGAAATTTATTCAGATAACTTACAGAGTAGGTTGAGGTGTCATTTCAAAGCAAAACAACATCAAGTTTGTCATCCAACATTCATTGTGGTTCGAAGTGGCTACCATTTGTAATGTGGCATACATCCCACCTGAAGTCGATTTCATTCCAGACTTTAGCCAGTAAGTCGGGCATCACTTCTACAGCGGCGGTGTTAATTCGAAGTCTCAGCTCAGCAAGATCAGCAGGTAAAGGTGGTACAAAAATCCGATCTTTAATGAAACCCCACAAGAAAAAATCTACCGGTGTCAAATCTGGGGAGCGCGGTGGCCATGCAATTGGACGTGCACGACCAATCCAACGACCTGGGAATCGGGTATCAGAAAATCTCAGACTTCTATGTGGTAGTGAGGTGGTGCCTCATCTTGCTGATAGTAAAGACATCCATCTTGGTCATCCTCATCTAACTGAGGAATTAGAAAATTTTCTAGCATATCCACATACACGATATCATTTATGGTTCTTCCTGGAAGAAGAACGGGCCGTACACTTTTTGTTTGCTAAGGGCACAAAAAGCATTGACCTTAGGGCTATCATGAATATGCTGCAAGGTTTAATGGGGGTTTTCATACCCCATATTCGGCAGTTATGGGTGTTCACCTTGCCACTGATGTGAAACATTGACTCATCACTAAAAATTACATCGTCTACGAATGTCTCGTTACCTGCAATTCTATCAAACATTTCCACACAAAATTGCTGGTGGGCGACTTTATCTTCATCTGTAACGTGTCAAACCATGGTTAGTTTGTATGGCTTCAAGTGCAAGCGTTTACATAATACGCGCCAAACAGTCGGTTGTGGAATGCCAGTCTCACGTGACGCACGTCTAGTTGATTTCTTAGGACTATAGGAAAAGCTTTCTCTGAGTTGTTCCACAGCAGCTTCAGGAACTTGTGGACATCCTGGTGATTTTGCATGTCGTACAGAACAACCAGTCTCAATGAAGGTTTGGTGCCAAGAGTAAATTGTAGGCCTACTAGGAGGCTCCCTACCATACTCCGTACGGAATTTACGTTGAACTGCAGTTGCTGATTGCGTATCGTGAAACCAAAACACGTAGCAAGCACGTTCCGCACCAGTCAAAGAAGCCATTTTCAACAACAATGGTGAAACCGCTACTGGTGGGTGTATTCGGTATTACTGGACTACGTGAGTCAAAACTTGATGTGTTTTGCTTCAAAATGACACCTCAACCGACTCTGTAAGTTATCTGAATAAATTTCTGTATATATCTCAAAGTTGTAAAGTCCTTTTTGAATCACCCTGTATCTTCCAAAAAAAAACTTTTTAGTGTAAAGTTAATTAAGTTTACTGTTATACTTACAATTATTGTAATATTAACTGTTATAATACAGTAATTTAGTAACAATATATTTTACTATTGTGTAATTATAATACGGTTTCAACTTTCTTTTTGCAGAAACATGACGCTTTCAGACCGACACAGAAAAGTTGTTGTTTTTCTAATATGAGTGTTAATTACTTATAAGCCTAGTGTTTTACAGAATGTTTGAATTTATACAAATACATAAACTTTTTATGAATTCTAATTATATTTTTTATTACATCGTTTGTCAAAAAAATGCTTAGACATACCCATAGGCGTGTCCAACAAAGGTGCCACCGGTGCCGTGGCACCACCACTAGATTGTTTTTTTTTTACGTGCAGAATATGTTTTTACGTAGAAAATGCATAATTTCCGTGACAGCACTCCTACTAAACCGATAAATATATGAATCTAATCAACTTTAATTTCGTATAGTTTCTGTCACATAATCTGGCGTCGGCCGTCGTGTCGGGAAGCGGCTGCATGAGTAGTGTAGTTGCCGTCGTTGCTGTTTTTAGGCCTTACTCAGCACCAGGGTGGCGGCGCCAGCTATCGCGGTGAGACGAGAGACTCAGTCGGCCAGTGGCGTTCAGTTTGGAAACAAGACAGTACTGTTCATTATGTTATTTAATTGTTGAATAAGCTTATTTTTATGATGTATAAATGGCTGATTAAAAAACCCGAGCCCACCATGGATTTGGACACTCAAATACAAACCGGTAAGTTATTTTCACTATATTTTGTAATATACTTCTTACAGCCATGTCTGTCTTGTAATGTGTTACTTTCTTCTTGCTTAAATATTTCGATTATTAATTTTGTTTTTGCTAAATTAATCCAAAATTAAATTTACTAACTTTTTGTATGTGAGTGAATAATAGTGAACAATATATTGTACACTATTACTCACATGCCCCTAACATGCAATTTTGTTTATATTTACAATAAATGGCCATCCACATATTACGAAGCATCAAGAGGGAAAAAGATTTGTAGGCTATAGTAAATTGTACAGCATAGTATAAATTAAAGCGATAAAAATAGGCCTAAGCCTAAGTGTATGTTCCCTTTTCAGATGCTGTTGCTGGTCCCAGTTCGGAAATTATTTATAATGATGATGATGAAAAAAGGATGATGTCGGTGAGCCAGTGAAGAGAGCAGCTGAGCTCGATGATCCTTGTCAAGACTTGCCAAAGAACAGGCAAGAAAAGTCAGCTAGGATTTCTCGTGGACCATACCAACCACGAATTTCAAACTACCCCTTCCGTTGGTAAGGGGAAAAATTCTAGGAAAAGATCGTTTAAACCCAAATGGTTCAAAAATTATAAATGGCTGGAGTACAGCGTGGCAAAAGATGCTGCTTATTGTTTTGCCTGTCGTTGTTTTGCTTTAAATGACAGTTCACTTCCTGGGTTAGTTGAAAATGCGTTTACAACAACAGGGTTTAGTTTTTGGGATAAAGCTAATGAAATGTTCAGAGCCCATGAAAAAAGTAGATGCCATGTATCGAGTATGGTTGGCTGGGAAAATTATGTTACTAGCAAACCAGTTGATGTAATGTTGGATGATGCTAAGGAAGCTGAACTAAAAGAGAAGGAGAAAAAACGCCTAGAAAATCGTGAGTACATGTCGCGGCTTTTCGATATTGTCCGTTTGTTTGCTAAAGGTGGAAAACCTCTTAGGGGACATGACGAGAGCGAGGATAGTACAGAGAAAGGTCTTTTCCTGGAAATTGTTGCTATCTTGCAAAAATATGACCCTTTTTTTCAAAACTACTTAAAAAATGCTCCTAAGAACTGTACTTATCTTAGCAACCTCATTCAAAATGACACCTTATCGTCACTTAGAGCAGTGATACTGAAAACTATAAGTGATGAAATCAAGGGACAGCCCTTTGCAGTTATTGGCGATGAAACATCTGACGTGAGCCATCACGAGCAATTAGCAGTCGTGTTTCGCTACATACCGAAAGGAAATGCATATCCTGTCGAGAGATTGGTGTCCTTACAGCGATTGAAGTCTACTGATGCGGAAAGCATATTTAAGGCAATAAACTGTGTGCTGTCTGAAGTAGGTGTGCTGTGGAGAGATGTAGTTTGTGTGTGTTTTGACGGGGCTTCGGCAGTGGCCGGTGAATTTACTGGAGTACAGGCCAGATGTAAAGAAGTCAATCCATCCATAATGTACGTGCACTGTTATGCACATTGTCTGAACATTGCCTTGGTAAGTGCCTGCACAAGTCACACGGAAAATTCAATTATTTTCGACTTCTTTGGAATAGTCCAGCTAGTTTTTAACTTAATTGAAGGTAGTCCAAAGAGGCACGCAGTCTTTGAGTATATTGTCAAATAAACTACAATGAAACTAAAGACTCTAAAATCCCTTTCAGACACTAGATGGGCCTGCCGTTCAGAAGCGGTGCCTGTTATTTATGTTCTATTAAACGAAATTGTAAAAGCCATTGAAGAGTGTATGGAATCTACTTCCGATTCAAAAGTTCGGGCCCAAGGTAAACGTATTTCGCTACAAGTAAAATCTTTTAATTTTATTGCGTCTTTGCAAATTATGCATCCCGTACTTCAGCTTGTGGTGAAAGTGAGCAAAGCTCTGCAAAGTCCTAAAATAGACCTTTGCCAAGCAGTTGAAGATGTTGAAAGCCTAGCTCTTGCTTTGGTAGAAATGAGAAATAGTGAAGAAGAGTTTGAGGATATTTTTATCAAAACAAAGGAAATGTGTAGTACATTAGATGTTCAAATCCCTCATGTTCGAAAAGCAAAGTATCAGTCCTCTTAGAAGACACTAGTTGCCCTTCTTCTGCTTTCTACGCAGACACAAAAAAGAGGAATTGAAACTGTTCACTTACAATGCTGTTTTGGACCGCCTTGTGGAAAATCTAAATTCTCCATTTGCTCAAGAAACAAAAAACGTTATCTCTGCCATAGGGAAACTGATAGGATTGAATCTTAATGATTGTTACAAGTGTGAAAATAAGGACTTCGAAATTCTTGCAAAACAATTCAATGTCAATGCTGTAGAACTAGAGGCAGAATTTAAGCTGTTGAAATCAAAGAAGCATGGAGAAACTGATTCAAACTTTCCGCCTAAAAGTGTTCCGGACTGGATTAACTGGTTATCGAAGTTCAACCTTTGAAAACTTTAGTGGTGTTATTAATAAATTTTTCACGATGCCTGTAACTAGCTGTACAAGTGAAAGAACCTTCTCAAAGCTGAGTATCATAAAATCCAAGCTCAGATCTACGTGTCAAGATCGTTTGGAAAACTTGATGATTCCGTTTGTGGAACAAGAACTGGCTGCTAACGTAAGAACATGTGATGTAATTGACAACTTCAAAAACAGTGTTGCATTCGACCGTCGGATGACCCTGTAATGTAATGTACAATATTTCCTTACTTTTATATTTTGTTCTGGACACTACTAACTATTAAATACTAAACTTGAACCTGTTGCAGTTTTATTTGTCTACAGTACAAATTAATCAATTTTTCAATTCTGTGTTTTTTTTCACTAATATTGTACATTGGATATAAATATTGTAACCAAATCTTATTGTGGGGTGTATTTAATATTAATTAGTGTTATTCTGTAGTCCCACTTTGGATGCGTCACTTTGTAATATACCTTTTGTGGGTGTTGTAATTGTTAATAGTTAGTGTTATTTTTCTTTATTTGTATCTTCGTATAGTATATGTGTGGGTGTCGAGCATTTGTTAACTCGCTCGTTGGGTTCGTGGTATAGTATGTGTGTATGATTGACGTTATTAATAATTTCAACAAATTCTGTCACTGTTATTTGCCTGCAGCAAGTCGAATTATACCTTCTCTTACCATTTACAGGTAAACCGTATCTCTCACCGTTTGGTTTGAATATTGCCGCCTCGCCACCTGATTGGCGCACGCCTTTCTGCAGTGTCGACTTAGCTAATGTCTTGTTTTGAGGTTTTCACTTCAATAAATTTTTATTTATTATCTTAATTTACCCGAATCAAACATACAGTGTTGCAGAATAAGAATATTTATTAACAGTTTGATAGGTTTCAATTATTTAGTAGTACATTAATTTTATTTTTAGCACCGGCTATTACAGTTGCTCAGTTGGCATGCTCAGTTCCAATGTTTTGTATACACACCGTCTTGACGGTTATCGTAGGTTTACAATTAAAATGGTTTTACTCAGGGGTGTTAATAAGTCCTTTTGGCTACAGAAATATTTGACTACGGCTAAAATACACAAATTTATAATAATCCTTAATACTAGGTACACAAAAAATTAATATCTTAACACATTCGAGTAAGTAATTATCAATGAGATTTAGTAAAAATTTTGGTTAGGATTTGTCTATTAGAAATGTTTGTTAACTATTTATTATATTTTAATTTTAATAATTATCAACTGATTAAAGTTCAAATAGTGATATTACCAATACCTTCAGTTCTAAATCAGAATAGTGATCAGTGAAGTGAAAATTGTTGTTTATTATTTTTGATAGAAAAATTTGGAATTCGTTTAATGGGATTATTGTTTATACTCATCAATTTTCGATGGAGCTTCTGATATGCCGTCTTCTTCTTCCAGATGGATCCAGTCGTCTTCTATTCTTCGGAATCTCATTAATCTCGTCCAGACGGTTTCCGCGTAGACTTCGGCCTCGTACTCGTTCTGTGAATCGTCCGTCTTCTTGAGTTGATGTAGGTCCTTATGATCTTCCTTCGGGATTAGTCGTCATCTATCCTTCCAGACGTCTTCTTGATTTCCTTGGGTAATTATGGGTTGTGAACAAATTTAATAAATAATATATTATCCAGGATTCCCTGAGCTGCTATCATAATCTTCCTTTCCTTTGATTTTGGTTAAAATTCACTTATTTAGAATTAAATTTTGTGGTGAGAGCTACTCAATCCGCCCTCGGCGTCGGTCAATAATGGACTATCGAAAATCTAACGGGTTTTTGGCAATAAATTTCGGTTGCTATGGTTACCTAATAAATTATGCTAATTCTCATTGGTGATTAATTTTTTTGGCAATAAATTTCGGTTGCTATGGTTACCTAATAAATTATGCTAATTCTCACTGGTCATTAATTTAAGTCATTGTTATGTTTTAACGTCTTATTTTAGTTTAATTTTACAAAATATCTTCAAATGAAGATTTCTATCTTATGTTACTAGCTAGGTTTATTACATGAATACCATTGTTCATAATTTTTTATAAGGGTCATTTTGATATCCCTCATGGTCACTTTTGAGTAGCTAATTACATTTTTATTATTTTTCATATTTATATTTTACATATATTTTATTCAAAATAGGCTGTTATTCATACCTTTTGGTATTAGGAATACTCACTTAATTTGTTTAAACATTTGGTATCCTCTGCTTTAATATTGGACTATTATTTGTTCTCAAATCTACTGAATTCTTATATTTAGTTAGTTATTTATTCTGAAATAACAGTTAGGCCTAGAGCCTAGATTTTGCTCTACTACTATCTAACATTTCTTAGTAGCTTCTTACCTTTACATTTGGTATTTCTAACACAATTTTTTAACAAAACAAGCAATAAACATTGGTGTTCCTAACTCCACCTCTTATTATAGTAATAAACATTTTCTTTACAGGTTCAAGCCTGAAATAACTTCTAACTACCTTTCTGCTCCCTTCTACTATCTGGTTCAATTAATAATTCTTTACATTATATTGGTTCCTTTAAAACAGTAACAACATCCTTATTATACTAACATTAATTTATACTTTGCACAATATATACTATTCCTCCATTCCTTCACTAGAAAAAGTGTCTATCGTTCTTGTTTGTCCTTCATTCCAATGCCTTAAATTCTATCTTATCCTATAATCCTTATTACCTATGGCTTACTTTAATTACATTATAATAAGTTCCTCTTACTTACTAATACAAAGTTTATCACTGGTCTTCCTGTTATTCTAACACAGTTTACTAATTAGAATACCTTTTGAAGTTCACCAACTACACTTTTTCCTTCCTAGAAGGTTTTTTACTTTTACACTTTCACTTACAATGTGCAACATGCTCTCACTACATGTCACCACTTTATTTTAATATACTCCTTCTTCCACTCACTTAATTATTCACTGGGTTGTTTTTGATGTTAGTATCATCATGGGGTTACTGATTACAATTGGTTATTTTATTTTCCCTTCACAAATGATCACTTTTTGGGTAATTAACTGTGGCCTTGATTTTCCTTAGGGTATGTTTACTAATTTTGATTATATTCATCACTATTTATTAGGGTGTGTGTAATATTAATTCCCTAACTTATATTTATAAACACATTCCTTCATCAATAAAATATACATAACATTATTACCTTTCATTAACATTATTAACCTAGGTAAATCTCATCTACACTCTAATTACATTAGTTCATTTGTTAACATTCATGTTAATGGTCATTATTCGGGATTTACAATGTTCATTCTTAATGTCTTGGTTACATTTAGTTCTTAGCTCCTTCTTCATTGTTCCGTGGTTCCTTTTGTATTTATCCGATCTATTGTGTCAGGTCATTGTCAGTTTATCAGTCATTTGTCATTTGGGTTATTGATCTCTGAGTTTATAAGTTTTTGCCTCTTATTCTTGTCTTCAGCTCTTTATTTTATAGTTAAATATCATTGGATCTTCACTACCTTATGTCATGTTACATAATATATTCTAAAAATCAAAGTTGTTTCCGTTTTGTTATACAAATTAACCAGATAGGCTAACTGGATCATTCATTAAAAGACAAAATTCGTCTAAATTGATATTTCTAAAGCTACTTTATTAAACATGTGTGTGTTGTCAACTTTTGATCGGTCCGGTAAGTGCAAAGAGTTGAGTCCCTTAAAAAAGTAAAAATTTATTTGAAGGCCCTCAAAAAACCTCGCTTTTCAAAATGTTTTTTATGACCTCCAGATAGCATTAAAACACGTTTTTAAGCAATAAATTTTCAAAAATCTTCCGGGGGAGGATCCAAGAGACCCCCCCCCCCGAAAGCCATTCTTTGTACCACCACTACTTAAGTCCTGCACACGCCTATGGACACGGACCAGTTAGACAAACTCGGATTGCTCAGCCACGCAAAATTGTTAAACTAGCCTTTACATTCTTCTCAAATATAATTTTATGTAAACTTTAAATCACTCTTCCGCTTACCTTCATACATTTTATTTTCATTATCATTACCTTCATATTATTATTCATTATTAAATTATTAGGCTATTTCACTTTAATGGTACTTATTCTTCATTACTTTCTGAACTTATGATTTCACCCTGTTAACATTACTAACATAGAAAATATACATTATGCTTTACCTTTTGCTTACAGTAGTGGTCTTATCAGTAAGCATTCTACAACTGACCACTGTTTCAGAACTTTCTGTTCCTCAGTTCTAGCTGGCAGATTGACAAGGCAGTTTGCTTTGATCAGGCTGAGATTGCTACTTTTGAGGTCTCCACCTGAAACAGTTATAAAATTAAAGTAAAAAATTACTTAAATCCTTAAATTTGTAGTGACCGTCAATCAAAGAATTTTTCGGTGTAGGGTTTGTGAGGATCGGTCAAAAATATAACACAAATTTTAACTTATTTGTGTCGATGTTTTAACAATGTTTATTGTCATCATCAGGACCTGTGTATGAACACAAAAGGAATGTCAAATACAATAGAACAATTATTTGAATGAACGTGTTTGTGTATGTGAGTGAGTGTGAGTGAGTGAGTGAGTGAGTGAGTGAGTGAGTGAGTGAGTGAGTGAGTGAGTGAGTGTGTGTGTGTGTGTGTGTGTGTGTGTGTGTGTGTGTGTGTGTGTGTGTGTGTGTGTGTGTGTGTGTGTGTGTGTGTGTGTGTGTGTGTGTGTGTGTGTGTGTGTGTGTGTGTGTGTGTGTGTGTGTGTGTGTGTGTGTGTGTGTGTGTGTGTGTGTGTGTGTGTGTGTGTGTGTGTGTGTCATTGTATATGTGAAGGAGTTGAGATAATTTGTTTTACATCTTCGAATTTTCCGTTAGACAACGAGAAAATTATAATAAATTAAGTTCTGTAATATTATAATTTTCTCGTTGTGTTTAAAGAAAACATTTGAAGATGTAAAACAAACTATCTCAACTCCTTCATATATACAATGATACATATATACGCACGCACACACATATGCACACACACATACACACTCACATACACAAACACGTTCACTTAAATAATTGTCGCATCGTCAAAACAATATCCTAAAGCAACATAAAGTTAAACAAAGAATTACATTAAAAGTAATAAAATAAATCATTTACCATTACAGGTTAATGGTTCCGTCTTCTATTAATAAACACTTAATATTTACTTTTAATAGTTAATGAATATTTAAAACGAGACATTTTAAAATGTAACTTTCCTGGTCTTAATTGCTCCAAAGTGGGTTATTAAATCACTATAATCTAAAGACAAAGCAATGTCGTTTTCAATTGTAAGTATTGCTAGATTTGATACCCTGTCTTGAGATATTGTTGATCGTAGGTATGATTTAATCAATTAAAGCTTAGTAAACGGTCTATCACAAGAAGACACAGAAACTGGTAAAGTAAGAAAAATTATTAAACCTGTTGCTAGTGTTTTGTAGGCTTCTAATCTCATTGAAGAAATGTATTGTAGCAGTCCTGAGATGTAGTATTTTTGTTCTCCATTAACTTTTGCCCTTTTTAATAAAAGTATGATGTCTTTCAAGTCATTGAACAATTCCTCACTGTTTAGGTCATGTGGATACAGTTTGCAAGCACCGTGCACAATTGATTTGGTAAAGCTGTTCCTTAAAATGTATGTCCCCATCATTTATTTGCACCTCAAATTTACAGAGGAACCCAAAGTGTTTTTCTAACTCTTTTATTTTAGAGAAACGGCTTGAAATTTCAACTGACAGTTTGTCCAGATTTCTATTAGAGAAAGCCCCATTTCTTGCCGAACAGTTAATGCAGAATCGTCTGCATACTCCCCTGGCATCGTGGGTTTCTTGTTATCCTTTTTGTTATACTGATACTCTATTCATTATATACCAGCTCTGCCTTAGTAACGATATTGTCACACAGCTCATTCCTCCAAACTTTTAATATGTCCATTAGCGTCTCCAGAAGTGTCAATGCTTTATTTATCCAAAGCATAACAAAGTATTTTAACATGGTATGCACAAAGTCATACCTGTGACTTTACCTGTGATGGTATATACCTGAAATGAAATGGTGATGTGGTGAAAGTCATACCTGTGATGGTATATACCTGTGAGAGACTCAGTACCACACGCACCACGGGTATATGCGGGGAGGGTACTAACCAGTCGAAAGGCTGAAGGACTACGAATGCACAAAGTATATTTTTATACGTTAAAAATGTATCCAAGTATTTTAACAAACCCAAAAAGTTTCCAAGATTTGGGTCATTAGTAATTGACTCTCGATGTCCTATCAGTGCCAGATATTGTTGTGCAAGAGTTTGTATTGTGGCAATGACCCGTTCGAGGATTTCATTCCATGTCTTAACTGCTTTACTCATTTGTTCATGAATTAGATCATCAATAATTCCCCCTTTGTTTAAAGAACGTTCCAATTCATTCCATTCAATAAACGCAGAGCAATGAGCAGCACTATTTTCATGATCCTGAATACGGGATTTAACTTTCGCCACGACGAAAACCCATTTCCACTATTGAAATGACTTCTTTGATGGTTTTTTGTGAAAATAAAATGCAACAAAAGCAAAACAGAGACTTTTTGTTGGAGAAAAACACATTCAAGTGCAATTTACCTTTTCGCCATTTTGCAAGGTTTTATCAAACCAATGCTTGTTTAAGATCATCCACCTTCATCTACAGGAAAATGGCTGTCCTTGTTCTGTAACTGACTTGTTCCTCTATTCACCATTATATCTCGGAAGGATTGAGATTTCTCGCTTGGCCAAGCTCCCATATCTTGTAGAGCAGCTCTGGGAACACGGTCTACATTGTTGCTAGTAATGTTCTGTCCTTCATCGCCTGTAATTTCAAGACTGTACAGTGCAACATCATCCATAGTACTAGAATCAACTGAATCTTGTAACTGTACTTTGACACTTTCACAGTTTGAAGTATTCACGTCATTAACTTTATTGTATTTATCAACAGCCTCGTCGCTAATAACTGTATTTTATGATCGCAACTTGATTCCTTGTTAAATTGTAATATTCTGACACTGAGGGTTCAATTTTCCTGGAATAAAAGACTTCATAAACTCTTTAGAACTTGTTGTCGTTCTTAACCTTATATTAAGAAACTCTTATATCCCTGTAGTTCTTAAGGAATAGTCATATCAAAAAAACAAATTGTTAGTAGTTTTATGAATTGAAAACAATTTTTCCAAGTATATGCTCACTTTTCCGCCCTCCTGGCTTTGCCGTCTGGAGCGGCTGCCCCTTGCCCCCCCCTGCTCGAGGAGAAAGGGCAAATTAAAAAAAATCTATTTTTTTTACAGAATCCTATTTTCTGACATGTTAAGAACATGGTAATACCACTATCACATATATATTCACCCTTAGTATTTTGTAAATAGCATTGAAATGTATGGAGTGCATAAAACCAGCTGAGAGCTTAGTGCTGTAATATTGGAGGAGTAAGGGCGAATATATTTTATATTATTATTTTTTTATTTTACTTATCATTAATTATTTAAAAATAAAAGTGTAAACTAATCAGAATCTATGTTTTTTAATACTGAAATACATGTATTGATTACGCTGACCCATGTAATCCAAATATGAATATTGAGGACATGTTTCAAGTTACACCATGTGTAATTAACAATGTGTAAAGAAACACATGCAAATGAATTTTAGTACTTTCTTTATGAAAAGTAACTGACAATATTATTTAGTTAAACTACACATGTATTATAAATGAACTCACTAAAACAAACAAGGGAATTACATGTCAAAACAAGTCAACGTCATTTTCTATTAATTCTAAACAGTTTCAATTTTTCTGATTCAAATTATGATGTTAAATATTTGTAGTTAAATTTGTTGAAAACTGATTCATCAGTGATCAATTAACTATCAGTGATCAAAAAAATTAAAGTGGCTGTCATTTTCAAAACTTCAGATCACATGGTAACTGTCATTTTGTTATTAAAAGAACATTCATGTAAACACGTGCGCCATATTGCATTAAGATATTACCTCACTCCTTTTTAAAAGACATAAATGTTTCCTTAAACAAACACAAAATGGCAGCCAGACAGAAAATGAGACGTTTCCAAACCTATGTTTATAGGAACTATTTTTATTTTTTACAGTAATGCACAGAATCCAAAGTGTATAGGGATGATCCCATTTATGTTGCACCTTGCCCTGTATGTATAACACTAATACACAGAAGTATAAATTTTCATTACTGTACAAATTTGTTTATTCAAACACTTTTTGCTACAGTTTCTTTATGCATATATAATTTATTTAATATTTATAAACTCTTTACCTCAAGATGTTTTTTCCCTTATTTGGTTCATGTTTCGGGAATCTTATTGTTCCCATTCTCAGCCTTCCTGACTATATATCTTGTGGAGTATTTGTGTTTTGGTTGGTTGTTGTTATGTGGTCCTGTTGGTTTTTGGTATTTTATACTGGTGTTATTATGTGTGATTGTGGTGTATATATTAGCGTTTTGAGTGCTTTGAAAACTGTTTCATGTTTTGTATGTGTTCAAGTATTGTTGTTATCATTTATGTGGTGTTCATTTTGAAAATTTCTTAATGTTCAGTTTTTATTTTATATTTTATTTTATTTTCTATTTTGTTTATAGTATTTTGTTGTATCCATTTTCATAAACAATTTGGAATATTATATTTATTTTTTTGTTTGTTTCCTGTTTGTTTAGGGGTATTTTGTACATTCTGTTAAATACTGAATACAAAGCTCCACAAGACAAAATCAGGAAGGCTGAGGATGGGAACAATAAGATTCCCGAAACGTGTACCAAATAAGGGAAAACATCTTGAGGTATAGAATTTATAAATATTAAATAAATTTGTTTATAAATAAATGACATCTTATAAAAACCTTTAATTTTAAACATAAAAGACACATACCTATAACAGAAACATGAGGAAATTCAGTGTGTATTTTAGATGATGGAAATGTTATGTGACCTCTTTTAAACTCCTCTCTTGAATCCAACGGCTGGTCACTATCAAGCTGGAACACATTGCAAACAAATAAAACAAACTTCATAATACATACAAAATGTGAAGGAGGAGAAGGAGAAAATGTTTACCTCCTGCCCCCCCCCCCCATTTGGGGACGGATCATATAAAAAACAAATAGGGGTGTGTGGGGTAAAAACACAGCTGTCTTATGAAAATCTGATCAATTCCTATGAATCTGTCAATTCCTACCAATTTCTTGAAGAGTAAAAAAAAAATCTCAAGGAAGAACAATTTTTTCTATTAAATGAAATGGTTTAGGAATGACATGAAAAGTGACATATGGACTAGTACCTAGTACATTAGAATGTTATGAAATTTAAAAAAGTTCTCTCCTATTTTCTACTAAAACATACAAATCATAAAACAGGAAAACAAAATCTACAGTGTTGTTTTGTTTTGATGAAGTTTTACTACAAAGATAATATACAGCTCCCATGCACAAGTATTTCTTCTCAATTAAGAAGATGGGGGAATTGGCTAATCAACAGATTACAAAATCGATAGATGCACCTAACCTCAACATCTGATATTTTCCCTCAGATCAAAACAAAATTGAAAAAAATTCCTTACAAGTCCTTATATCTTACTGCATTTTCTACATATAACTCCAAAGCCACCAAACGCGCGAATAGGATAAGTTTGTGTAAAAGAATCGCAAAAGGTTTTAAATAAGTTAGTTTTGTGTTTAAGTTGTTACACTGCTCTAGTTTTCATTTTATTGAGTGTACATTTTACTAAAACTGATATAGCTGAATATGTCAGTAAAATATTTGAAACTAGTATTCTCTCTACACCACCAGTCAGCAACCCTGCGCCCATCGATAAGGTCTGATGCGCCTGCAAACCAATTAGTAATTTTCTTTTCTTTTGAACGAAGGAATACACCCATATTGTACCTGCTTCAAAGTATTGTATTATAAAATAGTACCAGCCATTTACCGAACCACCCTACGTCTTACCCCAATACAACTGTCGAGCTTGTTACCCAGATACTGTAAACATCTTCCTCCCCAAAGGGGAAACTTGATTTTTTACATTGTGCATGTGCACGATGACAAATTGTTGATGACCTACTCCTAATGTGAAAAATGTTCACAAATTTACATGAAAAATACTGCAAAGCTTTTTTTGATTCCGTGTTCCACGTCACTAAATATAAGCGCAAGGGTATTATAAAGCAACAGTTAATGTTTGTAACACCTGGTATTGAACTCTGCACCTTTCTATTTTCCACTGATGGGGTGGAGAGGGGTGCGCCCATCGACCTAGTCCTCAGTTATATATGCGCCCCCATAAATTCAAAGGATGCCTATGACACTATAGTAATTGAATTACATGTCTGTATACAGTAGCAAGGCGTGGGACTAAAACTAGGAGAACTGCTAAGCGACCTCTTTTGTCATACGTTGTCATATACATTTTCCACCTTCGATAAGATTGGATTTTATGAGATGTCTATGAAGATCAACGATCAATCCCCTGTGTAATGTTTCATCATTAAATAGCACTAAAATCTCGCTCATTCAGGAAAAACAACAAAAATTCTCTTTCAGACTTGCAAGTGTTTTTCTAAAAATTTATTTTTAAATTCTTGTAATTGCTTTGAATCTAAAAGATGATGGATTTTAATTTATCAATATCATTGATTCTATGGGTTATGCTTGTTTCAATCAATCAATTTTCTATAAAACCATCTTCTGTGCGAAGATTTCCTATCTTCACTGGTAACGATATCGCTTGTATTCTTTTTCTAGGCTCCTGAAGCTCAACGTTTAAATGTTTCTTCAGTTTTACTTTAAAACCAATCTTCCCTAAAGATAAGCTAAAACCCCTATAATTGTATTTATAAAACAGTTGTATCAAACACCTGTATGTCTGTTTGGGGTATGTATCATGATAACTTTTCAACACAACCGATTTTCATAAAATGACATGCATGACCATACCTCTACTCTATAAACCCTATTATTTTTTATTTTATTTTTTTTAGATTGATCGCCAAAACATAGGAAGAAGCAGAGGTAAAAACGGGAGGGGTCAAATTGTAAAAAAAAAATCACAAAAGTCTTGGATTTCGTTGTCCATTGATTAACTAAATATAATTAAATCACTACCGACTCTGAACACAATGTTTTTTATGGGTAAAAACGTAACACAGTGTTCCCAGTGGCAGCCTCCGATGAAGCTTATAATAAGCGAAAACTGGTTCAGGCTACAAGGTAAAACTTTTACATTTTTACCCACAAAAAACTTTGTGTTCAGAGTCGGTAGTGATTTAATTATATTTAATCGCAAAAGTCCTTGTGGGGTATCAAATTAAAGGGAATTTTAACCACGGCCTGAATTTATTGTTCACTTTTACAAATTTCAAATTTTTGGGATGTCAGGGCCCAAAAGGTTGGTGACAATTTTAATAAAATTCAAAATTCGTGTAAGGTGTTAAATTACAAGGGAATTTTAACTAAAATCTGACAGCAGTGCTAAGTTTTGGATACTTCAAAATTTTGGGATGGTGCGGCCAGAAGGTAGGTGAAAATTTTAAGGAAACTGTAAACTTCCAACTGGGTGTCAGACTAATTGGAATTTTAACACAAATCATAACGTTGAAAACTTTATGCACTTACTGTCTGACTGCTCTACAGCTGTTACTTTGCTAAACAAAAAATAGTAGGGTAAGTTGGTAAGTTTCTGATAATTGAAAAATTATCTGATATCAAAATGTACAGAGGGCTGCACTGCAGATGCATGGGCGAGCATAAAAAATACGACATTAATAAAATCTTGGAAAAAAACTGTGGCCAACAATGCACTTAGAAAACATGCCCATAAAAAAAACAACAATGATACAACCAATGATGACACATCTGCAATTATTAAAGACCTTCCAATATTACAAGCCGATATTAAGCTTACCAATGTAGAAGAATGATTGGCTGAAGGCAGTGGTGGCTGGTGGTTCCAAATTTTGGTGGTTGCAGTAGTTGGTTGAGTGGATGGGAGAGGAGTTAAAAGACATTAAACTATCATAATCACAGTTATACAACATTATTACTATAATTTTATAACCTCAAACAACGGATAACGTTAACCTTGACCCAATGTAAACACTAAACCTGACATAACTTATAAATCAAGAAGGCTGTACTGATTTCATGACACAAAGTTGCGCTATAGCACTACTAGTGAAACAATGCAGAAACTTTGCAACCGCCTAGCTAACATTGGGAACATAGGGCAGTTGTGAAGAGTAGCGCATGTCCTACCATATGTTTGTGTAGTAAGCTCTGCCATATACTGTTGAAGTTGCAAGTGGCTCTACAACCACCAGCCTGCGCACCATTTTTGAATTGTTCATGAACATTACCGCTTACCACATAAGGATCTAATATGCTATCTGTTGAAATTTATGATACTTTTAGCTGCTTAATGTTTTCGTATATTATTTTGTAGTTTAGTCATTCTATATTGGTGGTTGTGCAACGCTGCAACCATAACACCAGCCATCACTGGCTGAAGGTGACACTGATTGCAGTATAAATGAGGAGTTGAACGACGAGCAAATTATTGCTTCCGTAATGCAATAACCAGATGAAGCCGTGGATGAGGAAGATGAAGCAGCCGCCAAAATTTCTTGTGCTGAAGCTAAACAGGCATCTGATGTGGCCCTTCAGTACATAGAAGAACATCCTTCATCAATACCTGTCGATATTCTTTGGATGAAGAAATGGAGAGATTTACTGCCACCAGGGCACCAATATCCTTTTTATAGTACACATATAATAAATAGTAAATGTACTTCATTCAAAATAGGGACAGAATTCCGCAGCTCTGGGAGCATACTAGTTTATTCCTCTGTTAGAAAATCACGAACTGTGCAATCACTGTAACATTAGACGCTACCTGAATTACACAGCAATTAGGGTGATTGCATTTATACTGACCTTTGCCAGAAACCTCTCCTTGTAAAACTCGAAGCCAGTACACTGCAAAGCGAACAGAACATATAAATGGCACGTGACAGCTGCTGAAAACGGATTGCCAGGTAAGCAGAAAATGAACTTCTTCTGCCCGTTTCTGATAACAGTGGCAAATGTTGTTGGTTTCCTGTAAAAGCAACACACCTCACAATTTCAGAAACAAAACAAAAACCTCTACAAACTAAAAAGTAGAGCTAATAATATATGAGAAATATATTTTTCAAAAAGATGAGCATGTTAGAGTGTTAGAGTCTCTGCATTAGTAGCTACTCTCTCTTTGCATAAAGGTCTTATTCTGATGAACGAGGCCAACTACGTCAATGCACGTGTTATTTTTCTTGTGTTTGTGTGTGGGGGGTTCAAAAACCATGTTTTATCTCAAATGATGCCTCTAGTATGACCAGCACTTGTAACCCATCCACACAGTCCAGGGGGGGGGGGGGAATAGTGAGTGTGGAAGGAGGAGTTTAAAATGTAAAATCAAAAACGAGATAGAGAGAGTGATAATTAAATCACGATATAATAAGTAATAATATAGTGTTGAAATACACATATGGTTGACTGTACGTATAATATTGTATAATTTTTTATTTTTGTGTTCATCATGTATAGTATACAGATTAATACTGAAGAAATTAAGAGATAAAATGAGATGTTTAAATAAAAGAGTAATAGGAAGTTGTTATTTAATTTCTGATTGGAATCAGGAAAATATTTTGAATTTGGAATAAGAAATAATAAGAAGAGGGTCATGTAAAATGTCTGAATTAAAATATATCATGTTATGTTAAGGAGTTCTGTTAACATAGAATGTGTGTATTAGAAGTTAAGAAAAGCCAGTACTTCAGAAAAGGCTAACCAGTACGAATAAAAGGAAATCAAATCAGTTCAGGATCTGGAAAGGTGAAAGGCCCATTAGTTAAGTTTTAAATGGATTGTTTCAAAATCTAGTGATGCTGTGTGACGACCCTGTGCTGGCCGGTGCGTCAGGGCAGGGGCGTCTAGTGCCTGCCTGGCTTTGCGGTGTTGGGATCTTAACAAGAAGTCCAGTAAAGTCATGCAGGTGCGGCCATGATCACTAGATCAGGGGGGTAAGTTACCCATGATTAATAAAAATTAAGGAGGGTCATGGCGCCATATCCGGACTGATCCTTTTAGGTTATGTCAATGAGAGTTTTTATGCTTCGGCATAAAACCTCTCATTGAGGGGGTATTGTGACGGTACAAACCGGGTCACAGGTATAAAGGGGTTCAGAGTTTAATCATGTCAAAATTTGGAAATAAAACCAGTTATGGAGAACAGTGGCGAAATGCGACGTTAGAAATCTCAACAGAAATTGTCAACAAGTATGTGAGTCAAAAACTATTTTTAACTGTGTCTAGCCAGAGCGGAGCAGATCTAACCCTAGAGGGGCACCAACATTGTAATTATCAAGTGACTTCACAACAATAATGACGTAAAATCAACGTTTTACAACTCTGGAACGTAATAAAAAAATATCTCTAAAACGTCCAGAGGTATATGATATGACGTCGCCAACGTAGAGGGAGTACCATGTGACCAGCGTTTATATACTACATACGCCCAGAGAAATCATCCTGTTGCGATCGACATATTGGCCCGGCCGGGCGTGTACAACTAAAGTTCGCGAACAAATCAATTTTCATTTCGAACCAGTAAAAAAGTATTTAAACACTGTTCCTACAGGAGAATCTACAAGTGTCAACAGCATAAGGAAGTAAATCAACATTTAAACCAGTTTCTGAAAGTTTTAGTGAGTGTGAACGAGAAGAAATGTAACACATAGAACAACAAAGACAGATAAGTAAAGTGAACCACATCGATCGGCCACAATTAATTCAACTATCCTATTCAAAATTACTTTAAAAAACAAAAAAATGAGATCTCAAATCTAGAAATCTCGAAATGTGTGTGTGTGTGTGTGTGTGTGTGTGTGTGTGTGTGTGTGTGTGTGTGTGTGTGTGTGTGTGTGTGTGAGAGAGAGAGAGGGAGAGAGGGAGAGAGAGAGAGAGAGAGAGAGAGAGAGAGAGAGAGAGAGAGAGAGAGAGAGAGAGAGAGAGAGAGAGAGAGAGAGAGAGAGAGAATTAGTACTGGCTAGTCTTTAAATAGTAGGTAAGTTTTATTTGAAATATAACAAATTATGTCTGTCCAGTAAGGATTTGTTCATTACCAATATAAATGGGGTAATACTTTTGCAGTTATAAAAATAAAAGAAATGAAAATAAAAAATAATGTCTATTTCACAACGACCACGTGTTAGTGCAATTTATTAAATCGCTACCTCAGTCTGTTTTTGCCATTTAATCCTTGCTTAACGGATGCTGGAGTTGGCTGAATACCGGGAATAAATAAGGTAGGTGAGACGACAAGGTAAGTAAGGTGGTAAAGTTTTGTAAGGTTACAATTGGTGCCGTGACCAGGATGTTCGTGTACAAAAATTTTACAAGAAATAAGCCTGGATTGAATGAACAGGAACAGATTGAGAAAAGGCAGAAGTTAAAATTTTAGGTTAAGACATACAAAATAACACGTGGTCAGAAAAAATTTTATGGTTAGAAAGATAAACACTCATATTTATCTCAAAATTAAGTTGAACTGTAATAGATATTTTAATTAAAAAATAAATAAAACCTGGAGAGTAATAAGGAGGAAATTAATTTTACTGATTCAACTGTAACGAATGAATTAGAAAGTCAGTCAACTTGTATAATAAGTCAAGAAAACAGTCTAACCGAGTCGATTGTCATGAGTGAAGTGAAAGCAGAATCGACTCCAGTAATAACTAAAATAAAAGAGTGTTCGATGGATGATTTAACTTGATGAAAACAATGTCTGAGAATATAAATAGTAATTTCAATGAAAAGTTCAAAGAACAAGATGTTAAAAGTGAAAGTAGATTCAATGAAGTAAAGAGTCGTTTTGACATAAATGATACTAAATTTGAGGAAATAAGAAGTAATTTCAATGGGATTAATAAACGTTTTGAAAATACCAACGAAAAGTTTGAAAGTAAGTTTACCGAGTTAAATGAAAATTTGAATAGTTCATTAAAGAGTATGGACGACAAAGTAAACGAAATAAATAACAATATGGCGGAAAAAGTCGATAAACAGATACATGAAATAAAAGAAAATTTTGAAACTCAAATAAATGAATTTAAATTCAACACTATAAATAAAACTGAAGAAATTAGTAAAAATATTCAAATATATGAAACCAATACTGATAGTAAGATTAGTGAGATAGAAAATAGTTATAAGACAGAAATACAGTCATTGCAAGATACCGTAGAGATGATAAACAAAAAAATAGTATTCAGTCTGAATGTGTAAATAATAGCAAGTTCAATTTAATCGAGCAGAGTATAAGTAATGTCAAAGATTAATTAAGCCAAAAGTTAAATAGTGTTACGGAACAAATGTTGATTACGCGTGACGTAAACAACGATATCGAATTAGAGTCATTCAGTTGCGATAGTAGGGAGGTGCACCCGATGCAGATCTTGAATCGTGCGAGGGAGTTCAGTAATTTTAATAATAATGGTTGGGAGGTGCAGTTACTAAGAATAGTTAAATGTTTTAAGGGAAGTTCCGCGGTATGGGCGGAGGCTCACAGAACCGAGTGGGTAAGTTATGAAGATTCTGAAAGGGCATTCCGGGGGAAATACTGGTCAGAAGAGGACCAAGAGGTATTAAGGAGTAGAATAATGGGGACGGGCAATTTTGGAACTCACGGTAACGACGTCACCATATATGTTATGAAAATATACAACGAGGCAAAATATTTCGAACCGCCGTTACCATTTAGATCATTCGTAAGACACATAAGTAAGCATTTACCTTGGGAGGCGCAGATCACACTAATGACGTGAGAAATAACCGACATAAATGAATTAGAAAAGATATTAGACATTTTTCAGAACATAATGGACCGGGAGATAGGTAGGCATCAGAACCTGCCGATGACGCAGGACTAGAGGGATGACCGGACATGGAGGGACTAGAGTAAACAATAATGTTTTATTCTTCATATTATTTCAGTTAGCAGCCATCCTTACTATTTCTTTTATAAAATTGCTAAATGTCGTTCAAGACCTGATAATGTCACAGATGACGAAAAGCTTCGTCTGAACAAAAATTGTAGCAGTTTAGCAATTTTATAAAAGAAATAGTAAACAATAATGGTAGAGACAAGGGTTGGAGGTGTTCGTCATGTAGATTTGAAAACTATCTGGGAAGAATGATATGTCAGGTGTAACCCAAGGCGAGAAGTGACCAACGAAGGGAAGCAGTGACGAACCAAAACCATCAGCCATCAAGAGGAGAAGATAGCGGCCGAGGAGCACCCAGAGGAGGTGGAAATGCAATCAGAGGTCGCGGTGGATAAGCCCAGGGCAGCGCTGCCGTACAACAGGAAAACTAACAAGGACAGTGGATGAAAGGACCCAACCATTGTCAACAGATAGCAGCGGGGTCCACGAAGTGAGTAGCTATCGGAGTCATATAATTAAGACAGACATATTTAGGGAGTTGTTGGAAGAAGACAATGCCGAGATCGTGGAACCGGAAACCGGATTAATGGAGGTAGTAGTCACCATGGAAGGTAAGGATTTTAAAACTTTAATAGATACGGGGAGTGAGATATCTGTTATTTCAGAAAATTTAATGTAAGAACTAAAAGAGTTGAACAAAAATATACCGTCTTTACCAGTTGCGGGTGTTACAATAGTGGGAGTTACAGGGGTGCAGAGTAAACGGGTAGCCAAACAAGTTCAGTTAAATATATTCATTGACAGAGTTGAGTTTGAGAATACATTCTTAGTAGTCAAGGGGTTAAGTTTAGATGTAATCTTGGGAAATGATTTTTTGAAGAGACACAAAGCAGTAATTAATTTCAATAAACGGGTGGTGGAGTTAGATAATGAAAGTAAACCAGTCAGAGTTAGTTTTGAATGGGTGCTAGACAAGGTAAGAAATTCGGGAATAAAAATAATACAGAAACGGATCGATAGTAGGGACGCAGAAGTGACAGTGAATGAATGTAGAGAGAGTGAAGAAGGAGAGATAGATGAAAGTGATGATAGAATATGGGAGGACAGGGAATATAAATTTTGTAGTGAGGGTGGAGGTGTAGAGAGTCCCCAACGTAAGGTGTTGTGGCGGGTCATGAAAAGTTTTAAAGGGGGTTGGAGGAGTTACCTGGAAGGGCCAGTAACTAATAAAGGCGTGAGTATAGGGTAAGGGAACACACATCCTACGTACAAAGAGGTTATACGGTGCCCTATTCGAAAAGAAGAGGTTCAAGCAGAGTTAGAGAAAATATTGTAGGGAAATATACTGTAATTGAGAGAACGGTGTCACCCTATTTCAAATCCGCTAGTTGTTGATATAAAGAAGGAGGTGAGGGTGAGGTTATGTCTGGGTGCCCGTAAAGTAAACCAGGTTATTATTTCTGATAGGTAATCACCCGTTTATTAGTAAATGAAAATATGAAATAGAAATTCATAGTTGAAATTATAATGTAACAATTGGAAGATTTAGTTGAAAATTGAAATTAAAGTTGTAACGTTTGTAATTTTGATACAAATTTAAAGGTGAGATGTTTATTTTAATGTAGTAATGGTAATGTTAATTTTGAGTGTTTATTATGTTGTATTATGTTGATTATGAGAAGCATAAGTGTCTAATGGAGTATGCTATGATTGTGAGTAGATATAAAATATCTCTAGGTTTTAAATGTTTTAAATGTGATTCTCCATTTTCGGGCAGTCACGGCTTCACCAAACCCTGACCGTGGATTTGGTTTATTGGTAACAAGAGATGGGCAGGTAATGACCATACTTGGTTATTATTTTCAAAATTGGTGACTTTAGAAATTAACCGGGGGGTGAACCAGGGGAATCTACCATAAACTTTGGAACAGCGGCTAACCACCGAATGGGGTGGTAGACCGTCTTAAGGGCTTGTAAATCATTTTAGTAGGATTATTGGTATCTTGTTTACCATTAAGACCGAATTTTTTGCAACGCGGAAGCAAGGATGGGGTAAACAATGTTTACACCCTAACCGCTTCAGTCCTTGTGGAAGCAACTGGGCGCAACAGTCCAGTCTGGGGGGCAATAGAGTGTGTGAGAGGGTGCTGACCATGTTACAAGCCAGGGGCGTAAGTGTAGCATTTATGCAAATGTGTAAATACCAAAATTTGGCTTGCCCGTGAGGTCATTTTACACCAATTGTAACGCGGGGTATCAGGGGTTAAGGTAAAAAAGGGGGGCTGAGGGTGAAACAGAGTGTGTGAAAACAGTAGCGGCAGATCTTCACCGAACAACACCCGATACTGTTTCACATAGAGGCAACAAGGCGGCCAGGTAACAAAGGTATTATCTTAACAAAGTATATTACCTCGTTGACCAAGTATCAGCCAATCACAGAGTCTCGACTGGTCCCATCCCATTTGGTTTGCTCAGTACACCATGCCAAATCATATTATTAGCCCTGACGATTGTTCAGTGAAGATGTGCCACTACTGTTTTCACACACTGTCACTTTTGTCAGCCTGAAAAAGATCCCCAAGGGGAGTGTATCGAAATGTTGCCGACAAGACGTCGATTCACAGCAGCCTAACAGCCCAGTATTCAGAAATAATTTTTAAAATATTAACACTGGCTGTGCAAGCTTTAGACAAAAGTTATAGCAATATGCTGACTTGCAGAAAGAACAAATTACCCAGGTTTCAGGTTGACACGACCAAAATGTATGGTAGCCTTTATATCATTCAACAGAATGTCTTTCAGATGATCACGGTCTCCCATCGATACGCTACCAGTCGATACCACCATGTCTGCTTCTTGCAAACCACGATCCATAGCTGCAAGTAATGAATCCACGCTGTAAAAATAAAACGTAATACAACGTACTGTATTTCACATACTATGTGATAAACAAGCGTGTTAAATGAAATCTAATGAAGGTAATGTACATAAATTCAAAATAAATAAAAACATAAAATATACAATTTTATAAAAACATAGAATAATAACTATAACTCATCTTAGGTATATTTATTGTTACATAAATTTTACTGTATAATATTTCCGTTCTTAGTTCAATCCTGACATAAACAAACTCACGTGGCAAATCTGAAATGCTATTGGTCACGGGTGTTGACATTGTTCACACAATAATGCGTTATGCGCATGTGCAGAATGTCTGTATAGTCATGTGAGAGTTATCTTACCACTTAAATCGGGACATGTTGTTTTAAGACTTCCTCCTCTGTACCTCGGGACATGTTGTTTTATCACTGTACCTCTGAATCCTGTTGAATTAATATGAATCCAGTTGAAAGAATATGTTGCCCGTCACAACACAACATATGTAAGGTTATTGATATAAAACAATCGATAGAGAAGGCGGTAAACGAAACAACGGCGAACATGGGGCATCACTGTATCGAGCATATAATCAAGTAAGAAGACAAGCTCTGCAAACTGGCCGACATTACCGACATCGTTATGAACAGTCATGTCAATAATACTGCTGACACACGCGACGATACAAGTTCTAACATAGATAAATACTCTCTGACCGCAACCGATAATATAGTGTACTGGTAATAATCACGGCTCTTGTTCTCTTTTTAAATAAACTTTGTTGTTCCATTTTTGTTTTGTTGCGAATTTTAAAAGGTTAATAAAAAAAGCCATTAACTGGTGTTATACAATATTTCACTGTTGGTCTGACACAATCACACAAATTTTACTTTAGTCAGGACAAATTATTACAATTTACATGTGTTTATACAGTATCAATATTACATGTACACTGTCTGTACTCCTTCTGTCATAGTGACATGCCCCTCATTCAAGCAGCAGATGTAATAGCGTTTCAGATGTGCCACGCCTGTTTGTTTACATCAGAATTAAATTAAGAAGGGAAACAGTACACAACAGTATGTCTGGTAACATTAATTTTTATTTTGTTTTCTTGTTTAATCTTGTTTTATTTTTATGGCCAGTCTTGAAGATCCAGTATTTTAATATATTTATAATAATTAGTTATAGTAATTTGGTAAGTACAAAATAAAAATATTGTTCATAATTTCAGAATTTAAATAAAACTTACATGTATTTACAATTTTAAAATTCATAGTTTTCTTATTTCTTTCCAAATAATCATATCATAGTACAATATTTATGTTTTGTGGCAAGACCCAAAATAACTAACCATAATACAAAATTCATAATATCATTACAACTAATAACATATATTACGATCCATAAGTTTCACTGACAATAACTTAAAATGCGTTATAGGGATTGAGATATGTGGTTTTTAAGTATTACGTATTATGTATTCTGAGTTCAGTAATCCAGTGAATTCTATTTGTTGGTGACTAATTTTAACAAGTCAATGATGAAGATCACCATGATTACTGTATTGGTATAAAGGGACCACAGTTATAAGAACCTTCAGTGAAAACAGTCCATGCATCTTCTCCTCCATTCACTTAGTTACTCGACCCCCTCCACTCAACTGACAGACAGCTTAATGTACTGTGTACTGCTTTAGACTGAACTCGATATCCCTGAGAGGGATGTAATGCACAGGGAGAGCATAGACATGTGCATATGTAGTGGTTGTAAACAAACACCAACTACTGAGAAAAATCAATTCACATTAAATTATCAAAACTCATTCAACACTCACTTTTCTCTCATCTAAAAAAAATTGTTTTTTCCAGATTCCCAAAAACTTTTAATTTGCACAAGGTACTTCTAATGCATTATTACAATTTCTGTTTTTTCAATTAACACTTTTCTTTTACTTCTACATTTCTTCCACTTGAACCCTACGCTATTAAACATTCGCATTAATATTTTAGTCCCCTGTGGAAAATGAATTCTTTCTTTTGTGATAGGTAGGAGTTTTTTAACATTAGGCACCATGTTTTGATTTTTATAAAAAACCTTAACAATATTTGATAACTACACACTTATCAAAATCATCAACAAAAAATTTCCTTTTCCACTTTTTTTGTTTTGTTTTCCCCAGTGTGGAGAATTTTCCTTCTGGACTACATTTCCTTTGTTTTTTCAAGTATTTAATGAAGCCTTCCATTTATTACAGTAATAAACACCTCGTTGCTTGCTTGATTCAGTGGGTATGTCAGTGAGTTTCGTTTGTTTTCTTCACCACATTTTTCAGTTATATTAATAATTATTTTGAGATCTTCACTGCGAACAACAAAACTTCTTTTTCTTTCTTTCAATAACCCTTGAAAAGACATTGTGAATAGACAACTAAAAATAAACAAATAACAGGATAATTTACTTACTAACTGAAAGTAACTAAAAGTATTCTAATCCTAAACAATAGTTCAAAAATTTTTAATGTTACTAAAACACAACTACTTGAAAAGTACTAAGTTGTAAACACAAAACCAATAATACATCTTTGAACCCACTTAATTCTGCAACAGTGAAAACCAGACTGCAATAAAATTACAAAGTCTGTAACGTCTGATCGCTTTTGTGAGTGGATGCCAGTCTGACTGTGAACAGGATCATGAATCATTGGCCTTGACAAACTAACAACACTAACACAAACACGTTCACTCATACTTTATCCCCTCCATCAGAGTTCAGTCTCATGCAGTATATCTGCTGTTGTGCATTTTGTTTACGGGGAGTGGCGTGCTCCTGTATGCGCAAGTGCACTGAACTTCAGTTCAGGTCCTTATAACTGTGGTCCTTTCATACTTTTGGATAGCATACTGGTATAATTGTTCTTCTGTATTACGAAACATATAATGATTGGCCCTCAGATTGACTTACAACAGAAATGTTGTTGTCTGTACTTTTTTCTAATGTGATTATTAATTTTTTTAATATTCAGTACAGTATCTGTTTTTCATATAATAACTATTTGTGGTTTATATGGTTTACGTTTTAGTTGAGAAATGTGCTACGTCTTCACAGTACTGAATAAATAAGTTTCAAGTTTTAAAACGAGTGACATACATATTATTATTGGTATCCAAGTCACTTCATTATTTATAAATTAATAAATTACTTTAGATCCGTCAAGTGACTTTGTTTTTATTTAAAATGAAGCGTTCAGAATATATGTTCCATCTTCAGACTACAGTAAACCCTCGATTTAATGGACTAATTGGGGCTGAGGGTTGTCTGTAAAATCGAAAGTCCATTAAATCGCAAATTTTGTTTTTTGAGGATATTTTTAAATCAAATAGGCCTATAACACTTGAAATTTAAATACTATTAATATCATGCAAATACCGTATTGTTCCGAATACAAGCCGCACTTTTTCTCCTAAAAACATGGTCACTAATTTGGCCTGCGGCTTGCATTCACGTGCTAACGAAATTCGAAGTTATACCTGACTTCTGGCGGGACAAACGCTTTTGGTATCCATGAGTTGTTTACTGCCTAAGCAACAGCAGTTTGCCTGGCTGTAGTTAACTCTGGAGTTATGATTTATGACTACAACCGAATGTTTTTAACAGCAAACTGAAGAAAGAATAGGAAGATAAAGTGTAAGTGCGTGCGCACGGGAGCATGCTCGCACCCTTCTGTAGGCAGCAAGACAAAGGATGAGTAGAGGGGGTGTGAGTAACATGTTTCTAAATAACGGGTAAACTGCCAGTGTGGTTTTCTATTGTAACAGCGACAACGTCGCTTATCTGTACTTTGTTTTCATTCGGCATTTTTGTAGTGCGTTTGCGGTATGAGTGATATTGTGGAGGGTAAAGGCACGCAGTCAAATTAAATTAAACGTAACCTGTATGATGTGAATTATAAATTAATTGTGATACAAAATGTAGAAAAAACATGCAATCGTGAAGCCGCAAGGAAATTCGATATTGATGAATCCTGTATTCGACGATGGAGAAAACAGAAGGAACGACTTTTAAATGCAAATACTGCGCGACGAGCATTCGCGGGACCTCAAGTTGGACGTTTTGTAGCAGTAGAGTCCAGCGTCTGTGAATACGTATGGCTTTTAAGAAGTCAAGGACTCCCTGTCACTAGACATGTTTTAAAATTAAAAGCTTTAGAAATCACAGAAGAATTAAAAGTCTCCGGTTTCAAAGCCAGCTTCGGGTATATAAGACAAATGATGCGGCGAAATGGATTTGGACTTAAATGACGTACATCACTCGCACTAAAACTACCGAGTGACTACGAAGAAAAACTCCTACAGTATCAGCGGTTTTTGTCATTCATTTACGGAAGAAGCATAATTATTCACTTGAACACATGGGAAATGCCGATGAAATGCCCGTATTTTTTATTTTTTATTTACGTATATTTACGGTGGACCAAAAGGGAACCAAATCTGTAACAGTAAAGATTACGGAAAATGAAAAATTATGTGCCACTGTAATGCTTGCTGTATTAGCCGATGGACGAATATTTCACAGTGAAATAAGATGTATATCAGTGTATATTGTTCAGTGTTAGTCGTCGTGATGTCTTCCACTGAACGTGTGCGATGCCTGCGTCAACGACAACGCAAAGACAGGGATTGTAAAGAATTACATGAATTCTTGATGAATACTCCATTCTCATCAAATACAATTGAAGATGAGAAAATTTGCATGTTTCAAAACAAGAAACAAGAAGAAAAGAAACGAAAGACTGCTGCGATAGCCAAGCAATATCGCCAGAACAGGAGAGTCTGCAGTTATGCGCATTATACGTTTCAAAAGCCTAAAAACATTATCATGCTTTGATGTTTGTTTGTTTTTTTTTTTTGTCAAATTCTGTCCGTTAAATCCTAAGGCCATTAAACCGAGGTCCGTTAAATCGAGGGTTTACTGTACTTTGTTTTTATTTAAAATGACGCATTCAGAATATATGTTCCATCTTCAGACTAATTCACTCAGTATTCACTCATTGAGTATCTGGTCGCCCTTCAAAGGTTGCGCACCCATACGGACGTGTGACAGTACAAAGTAACGTGATTTTAACATTTAACTAACTCAACTTAGTGAATTAATCTGAAGATAGAACATATGTTCCGAAATGCATAATTTTAAATAAAAACGAAATCACACAACGGATCTAAGATAATTTATTAATTTAAAAGGATTGTTAAACATTTTTTTATCTGAAAATGTTTACACTCTTCACAACAAAGAAAATCCCTAACTAAACAATTAACACAAATATGAAAACAGTACAATATGCACCAATCAACACTCACTTATCTTTAACAATTCCCAAATCTATTGTTGGAAAATTGTTTTCTTTTAATATTGAGAGTAACATCAGACGGTTGCAGTCATACACTTGTCCTGGCTCTAAATCCTGTCCAAGCTCTTGAAGTTCATTCCCAGTGGAGAAAACTGCAACATTTGGTATCCTGTGAACAGTGTACAATACCAAATCATAACAAATCTACATGAAAAATTTTATTCATTAAAATACAATTAATTACTACACACTATAAATGATGGTATTTAACAATAATAATTATAAGTTTTTAAATATAAGTATATCACTACCGACTCGGAACACAAAGTTTTTTATTGGTAAAATCGTAAAAGTGTTACCTTATAGCCTGAACCAGTTTTCGCTTATTAGAAACTTCGTCAGAGGAAATGACTCCTCTAGAGACAGTGAAAAACGGATATTATCTGCTAATAGGTGTTACTACGGACTGGTGAAACATTTTAAGTCGAAATTAATAAGTAAAGATACAAAAGCCACCCTATACAAGACCTTGATCAGACCAGTCCTGATGTATGGCTCGGAATGCTGGGTGCTAAAAAAACTAGATGAGCAGAAACTATCCATGTTTGAGAGGAGGGTACTGAGGAGAATCGATGGCCCTGTGAAGGAAAACAACATTTGGAGGCAACTGCATAATCGAGAGTTGTACGAAAGGTTTCAAGATCTTCCGATCGTGCAACTCATACAAATTAACAATTGCGTTGGGCTGGTCATGTGCAGAGAATGGCGGAGGATAGAATCCCAAAAAGAGTTATGAATTATTTGCCGATGGGAAGGAGAAGGAAAGGAAGACCGTGTACAAGATGGCTGGACCAGGTTGGTAAGGAGGCAGTGAGGCTGGGTGCAGCAAACTGGTGGACATTGACCGGGAGTAGAGACCAGTGGGGAAGATTTCTTTTGGAGACCAGGGCCCGGACTGGGCTGTAGTGCCGAGGATGTATGTATGTATAAGCTTCGTCAGAGGCTGCCACTGGGAGCGCGTCTGTCCTGTTCTTGGCAACGGCGTCGACTTTTGAAGGATCGATGTTGTGTGTGTGGGGTGTGATATGTTCGAATAATATGTGTGATTTGAACTGTGTCTGTTCATTTAGGATGTCGTTTTTATGTGTTATTGTGTGTTTGTACATTTCCAATTGTTCAAGAGTGTCTAGTTTTTGGCCTTTTGTGTGTACGTGTAGAATATCCATGTTGCGTTGATCTTTGTGTATGTGTGGTTTGCTTCAATGAGGTGGTTTGCAAAGGTGGATTCAGTAGTGGACTGTAGTGCCTTTGTGTATTCAATGTATCTTTGTTTGAAGCTATGTCCTGTCTGGCCTATGTAGAATTTGTTGCAATCTGAGCAAACCACCTCATGAAGCAAACCACACACACACACACACACACACACACACACACACACACACACACACACACACACACACACACACACACACACATTGACAACAACATGGATATTCTACACGTACACACAAAAGGCGGAAAACTAGATACTCTTGAACAATTGGTGTAACCGTTAAAAACATATTATTATAAGAGATATATGAATATTATGTTTTGTGACTTACCTTCAATGTCACACCAAGGTCTTCTAGACGAACTTTTTAGTTACAGAATTAAGTTATTGGGTTTGTTTTTGAGGCATAATAACTGCACTAACGCATGATTACCATAAGAAACATCTTATTTTATTAATAAAACACAAAAATTATTGAACAATGATTATTAAACGATTCATTCAACAAAACTTATTACGTAAAAGTATAAAAATGCAAACCAGTACCTCGTAATAGGTTGTTCTTCACACTCTCACTCACTCTCTCTCTCTCTCTCTCTCTCTCTCTCTCTCTATTTATTTATTTCTGAAAACCCCCCATTTATTGAGCTCATTAATTATCGTTTACTTTACAAACTTTAGGCCAACACATTTACTTTATCACTGTACTTAACTTCCCTCGCTATCCAAATCGTTCCGCCAGCATTCGCAGTTCACTTTCACTTATATCATCACTCCGACCGAGTTAAATTGTTATTTACTTGTCACTACAGTTTTACTGCAGTATTTAAGAACTGTTGTCACTTTTTGTGCTTTCTGTAGGCCTTTTATTACATTTTTGACCTACCAGACAAAGTATTCCCGAGGCCACGCTTCACTTACGTCTACTCAGTGTGAATGTATTTTGCCGACTGCCGCCCACTTAGCTGGCTTGGTGACGCCCTTCGCTCTCTCGCCACGTGGCAACAACTGGACGTCTTCATCATACCTCGTTCTCTCATTGGTTTCTCGCAAATCTAAGATCTTGCAAGAACCGGAAATCAGTTTGCATTGTCAACACGTGGTGTATTCTACGTAGCACAAACTATGCGCCTTTATGATGACTCACAGTATCCTTTGTCTCAACTCCCAACCGTACCTGGCACTGACTGGTACCAATGTATTACATAGTATGGTTTATAATTTAAAATGATTAAAAAAATTTTGGTTCTCCCCTGTTTTGTCCAGATACAATAACCCCCCCCCCCCCCCCAATTAGAGGTTTTATGCCAAAGCATAAAAACTCTCATTGCGTAAACCTAAGAGGACTAGCTCGGATATGGCGCCATGACCCCTCTTTACTTCCTTATTACAATCATGGGTTACTCACCCCCCTAATCCGGTGTCCGTGGCTGCACCTGCATGACTTTACTGGACTTCCTTCTTCAGGATCCCAACACCATAAAGCCAGACAGGCGCTAGACGCCCCTGCCCTGACGCACTGGCCAGCACAGGTACGCCTCCACAGTATCACCAGACTCTGGAACATTCAATCAAAACAGCAATAAATGGCCTTTCACTATTCCATATCCTCAACTGATTTGGTTTCCCCTTAGCCGTACTGGTTTGCCTTTAGCAAAGTACTGGTTTTCTTCTTAACTCTTAATACATCATGAACATTGTTTTAACTACATATATTCTTAACACAAATCTAAGACAATTTATTTAATTCACCTAGATATTAACACACATTGGCAAGTCATATCAGAAACTACAAAAAAAATTTTAGTTGTTGTTTAAATTCCAAAAATAACTCAAATTCAACTACAGATTCAACTTTCTGATTTCAATTAAAAATTCCATTTTGATTTCAATTACCAACGCAGATTACTATTATCATCTATACACAATACAAGATATGATTATATAAAACAGCAAATTAATCCATACAACAAATACATGGTCAACAAAATATTTATATCACTACTTCATTTATCATATAAATGAAGCATATATATCTTTATTTACATATAAATTTTATCTTCCATATTCTTTTCTTTATTATTTATTCTATACTCCTCCACACACATCATTGCTTAATATCCCCCTTCAAAATCCCTTAACCCCTGATACCCCATGTTACAAAAATGTAAGTGGCCTCAAGGGCAAGCCTAATCTTGGTATTACACAAACTCGCATAAATGAAGTTTCTCCCTCGTAGCTTGTAACGTAGCCACCACCCATCCACTACTCTATTTCCCCCCATGGCTGGACTGTCTCGCTCAGTTGCTTCCACAAGGACTGAAGCGGCTGGGAGTAAACATTTTTTTCTTTTATTTTACCCCTTCTTTGCTTCGGTGTTGCATTAAGTTCGGTCTTACTGGTATACTGGATACCAATAATCCTACTAAAATAATTATTTACAAGCCCTTAAGCAGTCTATCACCTTTCCATAGGTGTATAGCCATTGTTCTAAAGTTATTTCAGATTCCCCTTATTCCCTACCAGTTAAGTTTCTAAGTTACACCAATTTAGAAAATAACAAACTATGGTCAGGGTACAATAAGTCTGCCCATAACTTGTTACTGATAAGCCAAAACCACGGTCACGGTTCGGTGAAGCCGTGATCGCCTGAAAATGGGGAAGCAACAATTACAACATATAATATATGTCTTATATCTACACACAATTATATCACACTCTAATACAAATAACAAATATTACATCAAAAGAAACCTTTCCATTCTGACCTTGAATAAAAATTACAAACATTACAGTTTTAGTATTCATCTTCTATCAAATATTCCCATAGTCACACTCTGACTTCAACTCTGAATTTCTATTAAACATTTTAATCATCTACTATTTTACTCATTTACCATCTATTATACAATTCAAATCTACAAAATTTTTCAACTTTATTACCAACATTTCCATCTTTTAAATTAATTAAACCATCTCAAATTAATTTAATTATATTATTTAAAACATTTTAAATTAATTAAATACCATTATAAAATTTAATTACCTACTAAACATTCCCTAACAAAATGTATAATTACCTATTGTCAATTATTCAATCAAACAAAATATCATTATTGTTATAAACTCAATCACAATTATAAACATTGATTACATAACATACAATATACACACACTGTGTATCTTCAGATACCATATCATACAACATAACCTAGGACATATTACATGTAACACCAATAGAATTTTATATACAATATGCGTCATATCCAATGTCATTGTTTACCAAAACTCATTTCATTATTCAGCTAATTTCAAAAACCATTACATTCACATAATTGAATGTTCATCAACACCATATATCTAACATCCATCATCAAAAATTAATCTGATATTATCATAACACATTTCATTTTTTATTGACTTCATTATATTATTACCATCAATATAACAACTATTCAATTTCTCGAATTGTTCCACTACACCAGAATAATAATCCCCAGGATTACTCCATATTATTCTATCATAAAACTTGTCAACATTAGGTATGGTCAAGTCTCCCTTAGTATTGTCACCATTAAATACATTATCATTTCATCATCATAGTCATCATCTGCTACTAGTACAACCATTTTATCCCCAGGTAAGTGCTTACTATCATCATCTTCTGCTGCTCTTATTCCGTTAAAAGGTAAGTCTTTCATATAGTCAACATTTCTCTCAATATTTATTCTCTCTACTAACTCCTCATAACCTCTATTTACTTTAAACATTTCTATATCTATCTCTCTCTCTCTCTCTCTCTCTCTCATAATCACTCTCCCATCCCCATTTTACTTTCTCATTCCACGCAGAGGGCAATACAACATTACTAAAACTTTTCCTGGCTTTACCAGGGAAATCACAACAACTTAAGGGACCATTTGTAGACCATATGTCTACCATTGAGGAACTTTCATCCTAAATAAACACTTGTGAAGCCTTTACTTCACTTACATCACAGGGAAAATTTGCCCTCTGCCCCCCCCCCCCGTATTCTCTTAAACTCTCTTCGTACTCTCTCTCAAGCTCATTAACACTTATTATTACCCCATCACTACTATTATTCACTGTATCACTTTTTGATACCCCATTTTCCACCATATCTTTATTATTATTATTCAACATTATTTCACCATTCTAATCATCACTTATATCAACACCATCACTTACCTTGTCACCTATTCCTTCATTATTTCTATTCTCATTTGCACTTAACTTGTCATCATTATGATTATCACTTATATTTTCACTATCTTCACTATCAGAACCGATTACCTTGTTCTCTATTATCTCATTATTATTATTTTCATTACCCTTACCTGTATCTCTTTTACTCCCCTTTCTTTTTCTGATATTATTTACATCATCTTGTATTTTTTTCTCCCATGTACTACAACGTTCGTCTACATTACATAAAAGTAAAAAAATGCAAACCAGTACCTCGTTATAGGTTATTCTTCACACTCTCACTCTCTCTCTATTTATTTATTTCTGAAAACCCCCCATTTATTGAGCTCATTAATTATCGTTTACTTTACAAACTTTAGGCCAACACATTTATTTTATCACTGTACTTAACTTCCCTCGCTATCCAAATCGTTCCACCAGCATTCGCAGTTCACTTTCACTTATATCATCACTCCAACCGAGTTAAACTGTTATTTACTTGTCACTACAGTTTTACTGCAGTATTTAAGAACTGTTGTCACTTTTTGTGCTTTCTGTAGGCCTTTTATTACATTTTTGACCTACCAGACAAAGTATTCCCGAGGCCACGCTTAACTCACGTCTACTCAGTGTGAATGTATTTTGCCGACTGCCGCCCGCTTAGCTGGCTTGGTGACGCCCTTCGCTCTCTCGACACGTGGCAACAACCGGACGTCTTCATCATACCTCTTTCTCTCATTGGTTTATCGCAAATCTGAGATCTTGTGAGAACAAGAAAGCAGTTCGTATTGTCAACACATGGTGGATTCTATGTAGCACAACTACGCGCGCCTTTATGATGACTCACAGTATCCTTTCTCTCAACTCCCAACCGTACCTGGCACTGACTGGTACCAACGTATTACATAGTATGGTTTATAATTTAAAATGATTAAACAATTTTGGTTCTCCCCTGTTTTGTCCCGTAACATTGGAAATAAACAAACACACAAAAACACAAAATCGACATCCTAAATGAACAGACACAACTCAAATCACAAGTATTATTCAAACATATCACACCGACACACACATCGAACCTTCAAAAGTCGACACCATCACCAAGAACAAGACGGACAGCGCTCCCAGAGGCAGCCTCTGACGAAGCTTATAATAAGCGAAAACTGGTTCAGTCTATAAGGTAAAACTTTTACGATTTTACCAATAAAAAACTTTGTGTTTTGAGTTGGCTGTGATATACAGTGAAACCTCTCTAATTCGGACTTCTCTAATTCGGAATTTACGATAATTCGGACTCCCTAAAAAAAAATTATAATTCACAAAAAAAATTAATTTTGTGAATTCTTTGTGAAACATTTGCCTTTAGGGAATTATTAAAGTGTTATGTTGGCAAAATGTGCGATACGCACCCCCAGTTTAGTCCAGTTTCAACTGCTGCTTTAGTAGTGTGTGCTTCATTGTTATTGTATTCGTGTGCGTTCTAGTGTACTGAAGTTATTTCTTAGTTGCGTACAGCTTTTCAAACCGCATTTTCTTCAAACACTGTTTATTATTAATTTACAGTACTGTATTACAATATGAGTGCTAGAGGTAAATACAGTAAACCCTCGATTTAACGGACTAATTGGGGCTGAGGGGTGTCCATAAAATCGAAAGTCCGTTAAATCGCAAATTTTGTTTTTTGAGGATATATTTAAATCAAATAGGCCTATAACACTTGAAATTTTAATACTATTAATATCATACAAATACCGTATTGTTCCGAATACAAGCCACACTTTTTCTCCTAAAAACATGGTCGCTAATTTGGCCTGCAGCTTGCATTCGCACGCTAACGAAATTCGAAGTTATAACTGACTTCTGGCGGGACGAACGCTTTTGGTATCTATGAGTTGTTTACTGCCTAAGCAACAGCAGTTTGCCTGGCTGTAGTTAACTCTGGCGTTATGATTTATGACTACAACCGAATGTTTTAACAGCAAACTGAAGAAAGAATAGGAAGATAAAGTGGGCGTGCTCGCACCCTTCTGTAGGCAGCAAGACAAAGGATGAGTAGAGGGGGTGTGAGTAACATGTTTCTAAATAACGGGTAAACTGACAGTATGGTTTTCTATTGTAACAGCGACAAAATCGCTTATCTGTACTACATGGCTCCGTTAACATAGAATCTGGAGAGGGGAAGCGTAGCAGCACTGGCACTGCCAGTTGCGTGGGGGTTCAGTACGTTTCCCTACGCTGCTTGACGTTTGTACAGTCAAAGTAAAACTCATACGCGACTAGATAATTTACTCGTGCAAAAATTAAAGTTAGAGCATTTTAATACTTAAACTGTACGCATATGGTGTCAAAATTGTTATTCTACACCGTTTCATAAATTATTAAATTACTTTGACCATAAACATAAACAATATGAGCAATAAACTCCACAATTTCAATTAGGTATTGACCTGTAAACCATAACTAGTTGTGTCTCTGTTGTTGATCAACATAAATGGATTATTGTTACTTCAGTTTGGAGCTTAATATGTCAATAAGGCTATTCAATGTTTAATTTTTTTGTACTCTTCATACATGTATAAATTTATGTTACTTTTGCTCATGCTTTTTCGAATTACAACATGAATAGTTAGCTGGTAGAGAAAGGTTTTGCTATTACAAATAGTAATTCTATAAACGAGTGAAATTATGTGGAACAAGTGAATTTAATTTATATTCAATTAGCAAGTTTATAAACAGACTAGGGAAAGATCATAATAATTGTTAACTGATCAAAGTTAAAGTTACTGTCCAAACAAACTAACTAAGTTAAAGTTACAGTTAATAGTTACAAAAACTAACTGATTAAAGTTAAAACAAAATTAACTGATTAAAAGTTAAACCATTTTTGGTTTGCTTTTTTGTTTTATTTTTATTGAGTAAAGTACTTAGAGTTTTGAAATAATTAAAATCGGATTAAAATATGTAATTAATGAGTCTATAGAGAACTTTAATTATTCTTTAAATTTATCACTGTATTATTCTATTTAGTATTTAATTTACAAATAAGTGTTCCATACTAGGAAATAATGAATTACCTATTACTGATACTTCAGGACGTTATGAACAACAAGATCTAATATTTTACAAAGGACAGGTTGACAAGTCGGTAGGTATTAATAAGTCTAAACAAAGTGGCTAATTTTACAAAGCAATAACGGTATATTGGTAAAGGGTAGGCCGTTATTGTTGTGGATTAGGTAAAGTTATTTCTGTCAAAGACAATTTACAAAGGTACTTTCATAATAGTTTTTATGGTAGGATATATAAGAGAAATATTTCAAACAAAATGACTGATTTTGTTCTGTCTCCAACAGAACAGGTTTTACGTACGAAACAACAATGATCAGTATCACTGAGTAAGTCATAATTGTATTTATTTGGAACTCGATGTAAACAATGAAGTAATGACACTTTGCTTTTTACGTTTTCTGTAATTCTCAGTTTGGTTAATGCCCATATACTAATTATTGTGTGTTATTCGTTAGTATTAAAGACAGAATTATTATCACTACTGATTCGTGGTTATGAATTAAATTACCTTTTAATAAATAATGGAAAAAATCTTACCTTGATGAAATTTTTAGAAGCGTATCTTGAGAAGTTGCATTCACGTGTCTTTCAAACAATTATATCACTAAAACTATAACTTTGTCTTATTTTTTAAAACATAATACCGCGAGAAATAAATTAAAACGCACATGCTAATTTGTACCGGAAAAACATAACATTGTCAATAGTAGGAAAAAAAAAATAGTTGGACTATTCACTCAAATTCACTTCTCTCAACACAAATTTTAATGTTGTGAAAGCACTGATATAGTTTTCATATTAAGTGGCATTCTATTCTAATTCTTCAACACCAGACATTTCACATCCATCCGATAAATTACTAAAGCATTCACTGTCGTCGTCTGTATCAGTGGAAGTGTCAGAAGATTCTTCTCCCCCAACCGATATTATAATCTTCTCTATTTCGTCTTCCATCAAAGCATCAGTTTCCCAGTATTTATCTTCCTCACTTTTTACATGCTGTATAGCTTTCTTCCAGTCACTTTCTGAAATAGAAGCAATAACATTTTCGGTGAGGTTTTTAATATCACCTGCTTTCTGATCGACGTTGAATTTTGCTACATGTCCCTTAACTATGTTCCATACGTACTCAATGGCATTCAGGTTACAGTGGTATGGAGGTAATCTTATCACTTCATGCCCTTTTTCTTTAAAAATCGTATCTACTTTATACGTTGGTGATGGCTTTCGAAAACGAACTATTTCCAATAATTCACTTTTCGTCATATCTTCTGAAAAACTGACTCCCATTTTTCTTAGCCATTCCTGGATTTCCGCTTTTCGAGAAGCTGTAGTCGGCGGTTTGTTTTCTTGTACACTGTGGTATGGTGCATTGTCCATAACAACTAAAGACTTTTCTGGAAGGTTTGGCAACAGTTTTTCCTTAACCCACCGGGAAAAATTTTCAAAGTTCATCTCGTGGTGGTAGTCTCCACTTGTAGTTTGTGACTTGAACATAAGAAAGGCTTCAGGAATGAAACCTTTCTCCCAACCTGCATGAACAATAATCCAGCGTTGTCCAGTACTATTATTTTTTAAAACTCCACTAGTCGTAGGATCCTGCCAACACTTGTTCACTGTGTAAGTGGGATGGATGAATGTCTCGTCGAGAAAAATAACAGGTCGCTTATTGTCACAGGTGTCATTCCTCCTAATCTTTCGTAGGTATCTTGCTCGCCATGCAACTGTTTCGTTTCTCTCCATCAATATACTTCTTTTATTTTTACATTTTTTAAATCGGAATCCAAGCTTATGTATAATTCTGCGTAAAGTTTCCTTGCCTCCTTCAAAATGTATGTCACTTTTTAATTCAGAAAGAACCGATTGCAACGTAGGAACCTGCTTTTTAATAGTATAAAAATTCTGTATCGTACGGCGGACTGCACATAAATCAAAATCATCTAAAACAATTTTTCTTGTACTCTGCTGACGTGTCTTTCCAGGAGTGCTCAGTTTTCTACCAGTAGATTTTGACACTTTTATCTCTTTCCGTATCTTACAAATGGTGGTTTCTGACTTTCCTGTTGCAGCTGCTGCTCGCTTTGTCGCGTTATTTATTGGGTACTTATAACAACCACTGTTCTTTTCTTCATCAAAAAATTCAATAACTCGCCCAACTATTTGGCGTCCTTGACTGCGAATTGTAGGCCTTTGTTTGTTACTTGTCATCTTTCAATTCTACAGTTAATGAATTTTAAAAGTGTGGTGTTGAAGTCTGGAAATTAAGCTGTATAAAAAGAACAGTATAAAAATTACACTCACAATACTCACAAAATTAGTAAATATAAATTCAAATGAATAAACTCTGTAACACGAACACGCACAAATATTAATTATACCGCAGATCAATGCTACGATACTCTCAGTTAGTAAATATAAATTCAAATGACAAACTCTGTAACACGAACACACACACACAAATATTAATTCTACCGCAGATCAATGATACTCACAATTAGTAAATATAAATTCAAATGAATAAACTCTGTAACACGAACACGCACAAATATTAATTATACCGCAGATCAATGCTACTATACTCTCAGTTAGTAAATATAAATTCAAATGACAAACTCTGTAACACGAACACACACACACACAAATATTAATTCTACCGCAGATCAATGATACTCACAATTAGTAAATATAAATTCAAATGAAAAAACTCTGTAACACGAACACGCACAAATATTAATTATACCGCAGATCAATGCTACGATACTCTCAGTTAGTAAATATAAATTCAAATGACAAACTCTGTAACATGAACACACACACAAATATTAATTATACCCCAGATCAATGATACTCACAATTAGTAAATATAAATACAAATGACAAACTCTGTAACACGAACAAGCGCAAATATCAGACCTCACGATATTCACCGCTGGGAGTACATACATTCAAATGACAAACTTTTGAGTATGACTGTAAACTGCTTGGTTGGGTGAGACGCGCATGCGCATTTGTCTCTGAACTCAGTTAGTTCACATTTTTTCTGCATGTTTTGTTGACTCGGTGAGGTAATACTTTGTTTTCATTCGGCGTTTTTGTAGTGCATTTGCGGTATGAGTGATATTGTGGAGACTAAAGGCACGCGGTCAAATCAAATTAAACGTAACCCGTACGATGCGAATTATAAATTAATTGTGATTCAAAATGTAGAAAAAAACGTGCAATCGCGAAGCCGCAAGGAAATTCGATATTGATGAATCCTGTATTCGACAATGGAGAAAACAGAAGGAATGACTTTTACATGCAAATACTGCGCGACGAGCATTCGCGGGACCTCAAGTTGGGCGTTTTGTAGCAGTAGAGTCCAGCATCTGTGAATACGTACGGCTTTTAAGAAGGCAAGGACTCCCTGTCATTAGACATGTTTTAAAATTAAAAGCTTTAGAATTAAAAGTCCCCGGTTTCAAAGCCAGCTTCAGGTGTATAAGACGAATGATGCGGCGAAATAGATTTGCGCTTAAATGACGTACATCACTCGCGCTAAAACTACCGAGTGACTACGAAGAAAAACTCCTACAGTATCAGCGGTTTGTCATTCATTTACGCCAGAAGTATAATTATTCACTTGAACACATGGGAAATGCCGATGAAACGCCCGTATTTTTATTTTTTATTTACGTATATTTACAGTGGACCAAAAGGGAACCAAATCTGTAATAGTAGATTACGGGAAATGAAAAATTACGTGCCACTATATACTTGTGCTTGTTGTATTAGCCGATGGACGAATATTTCACAATAAAATTAAATTTCCATTAATATTTACATACATTAATAATTGCAGGTGTGCATTACTTATAAACTTTTTGCGTGCAAACTTAACTTGAAAACATTGATGGTGAAAGATTGTTGTTTATGTGAATTTAGTTATCCATTTTGTAAGTACAATCAATTTAAATTTCCATTAATATTTAGGTAGTTTTAATATTTATTTTTACAGCACTTTACCTATACTGTAGTATGAATTTCTATAAAATATTCTATAATTCGGATTTTTCTCTAATTCGGACTAGGCTTCGCCCCATATAATCCGAATTAGAGAGGTTTTACTGTACTTATATTTAGTTAATCAACGGACATGTCATGGACAACAAAATCCAAGAATATAAGTTTTTATTCTTCATTAAGAAAAATGAGCAAAAAGAGATGCACATTTATGCACATTCTTAAGACAATAAATCAAAAACAAAAACTGCCTTTTGAAAAACAATAAAAGTTAAAAACGACGTGTTATTAAGATATTATAATAATGTTACCATAGAAAATAAAAGCTATGCACAACTGTTATGATTTAAGTTTATTACCCTATGTGTATGTTTATTACTCTCCAAAATTACAATAAAAATTGTATATGACTGGCGATAAAATAAAATATATAATAATCAAGCAAAATATCAATTTAGTTTGTGTAAAGACAAGATCATTGAGGCTCACGGCCACGGTACATGTCGCAAAAAGAAAATGAAACCACTGAAGAGGCAACAGTTACTAGCTTTTGTAGCTTTGAGAATTTCATATCAAAGGCAAAAAATGCTTTTGTGAAAACAATATGCTGCTAACATGAAGAAATATTTTATTTGAAATGAGAAAATCATTGCACGCTGGAAGGGGAGTCAAAATGTACTTACGAGCATACTTTGCCGCTGGTACTGAAAGAGAAAACACAGGATTCCACAAACGTTTGGGTGAGCATGATTAAGTTCTCAAGAGGAGGATATATACAAGACAAAATATTGTCGAAAAGTGCCAGCTGTTGTTACACTGTCCTCTTCAGCACAAGGCAAAACATTATAAGATAATAAGAAAATAATAAAAAATACTTAGTATTTCCACAAAATTATTTTTTTTTTTTTGAACTCTGCCAACTATTGCAGCCAGCAAGGCTATTTTAAATTACTGTATATTGCATTCACTGTATATTGTTGTATATTGCACTCACTTATTCCTGTAACTCTTTGAAAATAACCTTTCTGGCTGCAACAACTGCCAGAGTTCCATAAATAACCTGATTGTGGAAAAGTATTGTTAGAAGACAATAAATACCAATGACTGGAGCATTTGATTAGGTACAATGTCTACAAGATTATGACATTAGATGGAAAGGCTTAAGGAAGGCCAAGAAAAAGTTTCTTCTATTAAACAGCCACATATATACTTTTGATATTGTTATGTAATTACGGAAAGTTCTCGAACAATGGTCATTCTACGCATTTCTTGGCTAGTCCAGTAGATGCATGTTTCTGCCAAAGCCACTCTGAAATATCCTCCAGTTTTTGAGTGCTTGTTAAGAATGCATATTATAGAACCCTGCAGGCTATAAATAGGTCACAGCTCCCAGTTAGTTTGTTTACATCGGGTGATTTACTCAGTGCGTCTCAAGTGGTTATTAGTGAAAAGTGATTATTGTCTGGGACTCTATTAGTTGACATTATTATTGCATGTGGACAAACTTAATTTGAATTATTGTACGAGTATAATCTTGTTGAATAACCTGTTGATTACAGACTGTTATTTGTGATTAATTAAAGCTGGTGACTGGTGACTTCATTGGTGTCTGTATTTTGTTTTCCACTGTACCTATGACGATCAGTGAGACCTTTGTAACAATAAATATACAGATTTCAACAGAATATAGCTATCTGCTGATCCACAGGATGATTTAAAAGACATCATCTTCAACCAGCATCTGAAACTTGGACTGGTCCTCTCTACATAAACTGGAGGCACATTTACACAATAATTTTGCAGGAATATTGGAGTCGCTGTTTAAAACTGGTTTCAAAACTAAACACCATGGCTATGTAGAGAACTAAACTCCATCCAAATGTGAGGAGCATGACTTTGCAAGGAGACAGATCCAACCAGATAATATTTACCCAAGTATCGGACAGAAGCTGCTTGGTGTAGTGATCCACTATATTGCAAGGCTACGTTTTGTAGAATTTTTTGTCAACAACCTTTTCTGAAATGAAATGCAGACAAGAATACACAATAAGAAAACAGAAAAAGTAAAATATAATGAATCCATACAGTCTGTATTTAATTAAGATAAATGAGCCCATATTTAATTATGATACACATGATCCCTGCATTATGGACAACCCAACTTACAGTTCTGTACTTGAAATGGATTCCCAAGGCTCCCCCATAAGAACATTTTATAAATAAATTAATAATTCGTAATATTCTTCTGATATTAATAATTAATATCTTCTAGACCCCAGACATTCTTAAGAACACATTTATTAATTTATTCATTCAAGGGCTAAAAGAAGGTTGATGCACATATCATACTTGTAAACTGGAACGTCACAGATACCAACAGATGCCAGTAACCCCAGATCTTCACTTGTCAGAGGATTGTCAAAGACTAGTCGTTCGTTTTCACTAAAGTCGCTTCCTATTTCTCTGCAAAACAAGATGTGACATGTTAACAAAAATTATCAATTTATATTATTTGGCCACACAATATCCAAATGCAAGAAAAACAAATATCAGGCACATATTTATTAATTAAAAATCAGTTACACTGGTCACACTGAATCATTTGTTTTTAAATCAATATCACTTTTAAACACTTTTAAAATGTGTTTTGCCTGTGCCTGGTACCATTATCAATTTACTAACCTTTATATGAGGGCGATTTGAAAAGTTTGTGGCCTATCAAATAAACGAATGTTTGGCGTTTCTGTTTTTTACCGCATCGTGGTGCCACATGTGCCCCATGAACAGCTGTGAAGTGTCAAACCCTCACATATGCATTGTGTCTATAGCAAAAATCGCTGAGTTGAAGTATGATCTGTTGCACCATCCGCCTTATTCGCCTGATTTAGCGCCACCTGACTTTCATCTATTCCCAAACCTCAAAAGATTTTTGGGTGGAAGCAATTTTCCTCAGATGACAAGCTGGAAGCGGCAGTAAACAGTTATTTTGAGGACCTAGAAGAATCGGACTTCCTGAACGGGGTAAGTGACGATGTAATGACTTGACGCTTCACTGCTGTTTGTGGGGCGAACGTAGCACCACGATGCGGTAAAAAACAGAAACGTCACACATTTGTTTCTATGGTAGGCCACGAACTTTTCAAATCGCCCTCGTAATTCACAATTCCATACATAGAGAATTGTTTTATTCATATAATGTTATAAAATATATTCTTTACATTATTTTTTTCTGAAATTCTATCAAAAACTTTTTAACTGATAGAAGTTACGTAATTTTTTGTACTGTTTGCATGTTTACAGTAGAATCTCAACACAAGACATATATACTAAAGTGTTTTTTATTATAATAATAATTACTGTAATAATTTAATTCCCCTATACTAAAAATGACTATACACATAAGCCTCTCTTTCTCCTCCTCTCTCGCATGCATACACACACATGCACATACATACATTGTGTATATCAGTGTGCCATGCGTTTTACATGTGTCAGGCATAAAGAGAAAGAAATTATAATGGTGACCAACTCATAAAAAATAATATTCTTTACTCTATCGTGCAATAATGTCTGTATGGTAAGTGAAATAAGGCAGCTGTCATTAATATTTACTTAGGAAAACTTACAGTTGAAAGCAATACTGAGTAAACAGATTTTTCATCTCATTCGTATACCTGATATCCTGTCCAACTGTGGGTGGAACTACAATCCTAATTTTAACCTCTTCCCTTCCATCATCAGTTTCCTCCACTAGTTCGGTATCCTCTACTTGTATCACGCAGTCAGCACCATCAGGCACCGGAGCACCTGTGTTGATTCTAACGCAGTTCCCTGGTGTTACTTTAAAGTCTGTCGGCTACACAAAGTTAGTACAGTTAATGAATTAGAGCACAATTTTATAAACAATTATATAACTGCTTTAACTGTAAAATAATAATAGTAATAAATATAATAATAATAAATATTATATCATTTATACGCACATGACAGTATTTATACAGAAGTCGCAACTTACATTTGAACCAGCAACTGAATTGCCAAGTACGTCTCTAATGCCAACTCCATCACTAGCGATAGCTGCATAGCCATCTTTGAGTGAAGCTCTAAATGGAGGTAGACTGTGCTTAATTGTAACATAATCAGACATCTTCCTTCCCAAAGCAATTCTGTAAATAGATAAGTTTATTTTATTGTAATATTACATATGTTACAGTTCAACAAACACTACAAACAAAAAACAAACTATTTTAATTCAGCTGCTTGTACATGCTATCATAGCAATTTAGGATTTTGCTATGCTATGAATTGTTTCAGTCCATGGGATTCTTAAAAAAAAACAATGTATTATTTTTTTGTAGTCTGTTTTTTTTTTTCATATAAGCCACTATGGACTACGTTTGGTTCAACTGGTTCCCTCCTTCTTCTCCTCTCCCACATCTCCTTCATTCTTGATCGATGTGTCTCTCTCCTTTTCATCAGTCCAGATGGCAGATGGCACCTGTCCTCTTCTTGGGTTTTTCCTGAAAACCTTGGGCATTTCTTTTTTTTTGTGACCTGGTCTTTTTGTAGCCTTTTATATATAATTGTTTTCCCTTATGTATAAATTAAACCTTTAATATTATAACATCACCAAATTCAGATCATATTTGATGACTATAAGTATGTAAGAAATGCTAAAAAATAATATATTTTAACAAATAAATAATGAAGAGAATAAAAATATAAAATGTAATTAAGAAAGAAGGAGGAAGAATTATAAACTAAAAGTGATTATTAAAGAAAATCACAGACTAGACTGACAGACAAACGACTTTGACCCAACCCCAGAGACTGGCCAAAATGAAAGTAAACAAGATGAGAAGTGAAGGAGAAGAAAAATGAGAACAAAGAGGGAACAAACCAACGATGAAGAAAATAAAATGAAACAAGTCGAGAAAACACAGACAAGGAATAGAGAATAGAGAAGGGAGAAATAATACGATCAAATATAATAAAGAAAATGAAACCGATAAAGAACCAATATAAAAAATAAATGTTAGTACTGATTGAGTGACAATTGTAATTAGTCATTAATAAAACACGATAGCTAAAAATACACTAGCCAAAGAATTAGATGTACATGTAAGTTAGTATCAGAGAAAGACATGATATTAATAAGAATATATAATATGTGTAGAGAAAGAGAGAGATATTGAAATAGTGAGAAGTAAACGGAATTTAACATAGTGAAAGTGAAATTACCCTAAAGTGAAATGATAGAAAAAGAAACACTAAGTAAATTATAATAAACACAAGGTATGTAAAAGTGCAGGTGATGAGTAAATAAAAATATTGTCAATGATAGCAATAGGAAAAATAGTGAAAGCTAAGATAAACACTTAGTAAAGATAACAAACACTAAAGGTTTAATAGTGAACAATAATATTTAAGAAAGTTTTTAAGAATAGTATTTAAAATAAACCTTTAATTGAGTAGTAATGAACACTGAAGAGTGATATTAACTGCATAGATTAGAAAAGAATCTTATTGTAGAGTTTAAAAGTATATAGTAGAATTTAAAGGTGCGAACCCCATGAAAATGTAATCAGACAGAGTTACCATGGAGTGAAGGCAAAGAGTATTTATATAATAAGAAGTTTAAAACACTCAATAAACACCCATGTTATAAGGGATGATTATTGAAGCAAGTTCAAAAGAGGTGAGGTTGTTTATCACCCAAAAAATAAATCAAAGGTAATGAATTGTACACCAATATTAGATATTAAGTGTTAAATAATTACTTTACTAAAAATGAACTTTATCTTGTGAAAAACTTACTTTTTTCGTCGGACGCGTTTCGGCTTAAGTATCCGCCTTCTTCAGCTTTTAGTCAGACTGCCATCATTTCGTAACGGTTTTTGTGTGGAAGGTGTAGTGGGGGTGGTGTGTGGAGGAAGGGGATTGGTGCAGGGATTCAACTTGATGTTTGTTTTTTGTAAAATTGTGTCAAAAAGTGTATGTGATTTATATTGTAATTGATCGTTGAGTATGTTGTTTCAATTACAATATAAATCACATACACTTTTTGACACAATTTTACAAAAAACAAACATCAAGTTGAATCCCTGCACCAATCCCCTTCCTCCACACACCACCCCCACTACACCTTCCACACAAAAACCGTTACGAAATGATGGCAGTCTGACTAAAAGCTGAAGAAGGCAGATACTTAAGCCGAAACGCGTTCGACGAAAAAAGTAAGTTTTTCACAAGATAAAGTTCATTTTTAGTAAAGTGATAGTGCTGTGAAAGAAGAGATGAACAATCAAGACAACGTTAAATAATTGTTTAAACAAACTTATGAATAGGATATGGCTGGGGTAATTATACCAACCATAGACCTAAATGTTGTATTTTATGTGATGAAAAAATAGTAATTAATAGCCATATTGTTGACATTGGCGGAGTACATAAGTAAGAAAAGAAAGCAATGTTTGATTTAGAAAACAAGAAAACCAGTTAGTAAATATTTCTTTTATGAATTTGCTAACTGCTATAATTTTTATTGTTCGACTAAGCTCTTCGTCATCACTGACATCTTCAGGTCTTAAACAACGCTATAATTTTTATTGTTCGACTAAGCTCTTCGTCTTCGTCATAGGTTGTTTAAGACCTGAAGATGTCAGTGATGACGAAGAGCTTAGTCGAACAATAAAAATTATAGCAGTTAGCAAACTCATAAAAGAAATATTAAGGATGGCTGCTAATTTAAACAATACGAAAAAAAAAAAAAGTTAGTAAATAGTTAGCAATACTTGATGTATAAAAGAGTAGTAACATACAAATCACACAAAAACAGAACCAAAACACATCAATAGATAATAAACATAGTTATAAGAACAAAATAAAGCTCTAGGCTAAAATGAGATGTAATGTATATGAAATAATCAAAAATCAGTAATGGCTACTTAGACTTGAGAAAGACCTAACTGCCAAACACAAACAAATACTAATTGTACGAAAATAACCAAGTAATTAACAAATCCAAGGTGGTTAATCAACCATGGATAAATTGTAAATCTTATTACACGCAAAATATTAGAATAAGTATTTAATTTAAAAGAAAACTGTAATTAGGAAATATTAAAATAATTGGAAAATTATAAAACATGAAATAACCCAATCTTGTGGGATACCAAAATAATCTTTGGAAGAAAATACAAATAACAGTGATAATAATTAATACTGAGGAAGGAAGATAACGGAATAAGAGCAATCAGAAGATATACAAGGATTTTGAAAGGAATTCAAATTTTGATAACAATGGGTTTATAGCCAATTTAGCCAATCAGAATTAATCGGTAACCATAGAAATGAATGTTGGTGGCGAAAATTACCGTTGAATATCGTTACTCGTAAAGTGACGCTCTTGGAAATCAGAAGCCAAATTTTGAACAACAAAATATTTAGTTTAAAATGTTATAAAAGTTAAACAAACTACCAAAAGTGAACGAGAAGGAAGCCGATGATGACTGAGACCAATTACTGATGTCGAAGACCCTTTAATCCATAAAGAAGTGAATAAATTACTCCAATAAAGTTGAAAAAGATGCCCGAAGCCCGAACAAATGAAATTTGAATACGATTGCAGCTCCAGTCATTTTTACCAGAACAACTGCTTACCCCCAGTCTACTAAGTGGTTAAGTACTATTTAAATTACCCAATTTTCCGAAAAAACGCACTTTAAAATATTTATCACTATACTATGAAATATCACTAACTGAAATTATTCTCTTTCAAAGATTAAATAAAAAACATAAGACACTGAAAATTTATCAAATTATAAAGTTAACCTATTGTTAATTTACGAACCTTTGAAACACTTTTACTACCGGTACACTCCAAAAAACCAATTATAGCTACACATTATAATATTTAAGTAGAAATATTGTAAGGTTGTGTATTTTTATTATTGTAATTGCATCTAATCCTTTTATCGTAATCAAAAGAATCCAGACGATCGAACGAAAATATTTGTTTACTACTTCGGTAGAACGCCATTACGGTGTATGTGTTACGTTCAAAATCGATTTGTCAAACCCAGAGAGAGATTGTCTCATAGATAAATGACCGGTGCAAAATAATATAACAAACCAAATCTAATTTGTGTCAATGAAAAATTAATAACCATTCATTAATAAATCAATACTGTGTATAACAAATGTGTTTTATTTTCAGTAGGAAAGTGTATTATTAATATTGTACATTATAGTGGACATCTATGAATTGGCGACTAGCGCTCAAGCAGTGAATACAGCAAACTGCTGGCTTGATTGAAAAAAATCGATAAGCGGCGGGACAAATTTGAATTCTCCACACCGTCTGAGCGGAACCGCTGATAATAATAAATTTTTTTAATTGTTTAAAATAAACAATTTGGCGCTGTGCCGTGCCTGCACGGCGCTTCGTAAAAACACCATATTATATTTCTTAAGAGGCCTTATATTAAAATATTTGTCAGCTGTTTTCGTTCTCGCTAACGCGTAAATAGGCGTCAGTAACATGTAAGAGTGCGTGTCCTACCGGATGCCAACGCACTCTAGTGACTAATTAGCGTATTCAGCTTTCTCAGCATAAGGACTCGCCAGTCCAGATATAACCGGCGGCGTATAAACAGCTATCTGCCTGGCGGAGAGAGAGTCGTTTTGTTTGTTATAAATTTACTATCTGCCATGCGTACGCAGGCTCTAAGTGACCTTCCGGTAAGTCTGTTGAATATATTTTGTTCATTTCAGTATAAAAGATTTATATTTAACCCAAAATTATAGTGGATGCTTGTTGATAATGTTTTAGACATCGCCATGTGGCAGACAGGTTAAAGGCTGATTATTTGAGTTGTTCCAAATAGTAATACCGATTAAAATGCTGTAATTATAAGCTACATACAATCATTTCTATTGTATAAAAGGGGCGTAAAAATGAAAAAGTTATTCTGTTATTTCATGGCGAACTTTACAAACTATCTGTGACCACGTGCGGCTGTATTGCACACGCCTGTTTGAGTTTGTTAAAGTGGGCATATCCATTCGTTATTTTGTGATTTACTATATGTACATTTATGCTTGTCACGAAGATAATTCTATAATTATGTAGTGTTGAGGCCTTGAGTGGGTCAGTGTTTTAATTGACAAACTAAGGGTGAAAAATGTTAGAACGAGTCGGTGAACGGTTGGAGTTTGATATGCTGAGGCATGCTTGGATTACGAATTAAAGGCCAGTTAATTAATTAATATTATGCATGTATAGGGTTCCCTATCTTGGAGACTTGATCCGCTCCGTTTGGAGGCTGTAAACCTGCCACCATGACTTAAAGAAAATGTGATTGACTGAGCTCTCGTGATTCTGGCCGCCAGGGAGAAGTTGCCGTTCCTCATGTCGCAGTAGCCCCAAAACATCTTATGGACAAAAGCAGGTGACATTTAAGCCTTTTATAATTCACTCTAGGCCGTGGAAGTAGACTCCATATGCTGTGCAATTCACCAGTAAAAGCAAATTCACTCAATTCAGATAACTATTGTGCTCACGTCCGTCGGGACATTAGTGATTACGAACCTTACGAACCTTCTCTATTTAAATCATTATGTAATTACGCCTCAAAAGAATTGTGAACCTGGGGGCAGGCAATGTGTCCGGCCATCATTATTCTTGTTACTAATTTTATTAGGTTGCAGTTGTGATACTGGGGGGGGAGTAAGAATTTTAGCAGATTTATGTGGGTATTTTTTTATATATATATGTATTATAATATAAAAAGGGGTTGGGTTTTTTTTGGGGGGTTTTAAGGGTTCTGTTGTTCTGTAACCTGAGGCCGACACCTGTTGATGCAGTTGTCTGCATGCATGGGACATGTCATTATGTGCTGGAACTGGTATGGGCACATGTTTGCGCCTGGGTAGATTCAGCCGTCTGTGAATTCATTTAAATATTGTCATGAAGCTTAAATTATTTATTTTTTTTTAACATTATTCCGGCTCTTTAATAATTAAATTCATGATAGTTTTTTTTAAATGCCAAGCTCAGTTCAGGATTTCTCATGCTTTTAATATAGAATTATTTTTCTGGTTTCTCATTGTGCCATTTTATAATTGTAAAATTTATAATTTCCGCTTTTGTTTATAATAATTTTCTGGTGATCATAATACACATGAATTTTCTTGAAAATTCTGTATTCTTATAGAAGCACAGGGGAGAGTGAAAGTCTACTATTTTATAGACCATACAGACCATAGAGTTAATCATGTGAGGGTAGTTGCTATCAGGGGACAAGCCCAAATTTCCAATTATGAATTTGTAATAGGAGAGAGTGTACAGGCTGCTGTGCCAGTTGAAATTGCCGAATTCTAGTCTTTCTAATTAATCCAGTTTTTTTTTACTTCGATCATGTTCTTGTGGGGTTCATGGGTTTTAATTATGAGAATTCATATAAGGCTGTCTGCCGGGTTGAACTTGTTATTTTGTTTGTAATGTATATGTATTCGTGTATCTATGTCAGTTTATATGTTGCATGTCATGGGTTTTAGAAGAATATTAGATTATTTATATGTCCTGTTTATATGATTACTATGATGATTGATGCTATGTGCCTTTCTTAGATTATATAGATGTATATATACTGTTGAATTATATTAACAAATTTTAAATTATTATGAATATGAAAATACTTAAAAAATTAACTTATTATATGAAGATGCATATATACTGTTGAATTCTATTAACATATTTTGAATTATTATGAATAGGAAAATACTTGCAAAATTAACTTATTATATGAAGATGCATATATACTGTTGAATTATATTAACAAATTTTAAATTATTATGAATATGAACATACTTGCAAAATTAACTTTAATTATATGAAGATGCATATATATACTGTTGAATTATATTCACAAAATTTAAATTATTATGAATATGAAAATACTTGCAAAATTAACTTAATTATATGAAGATGCATATATTATACTGTTGAATTGTATTAACAATTTTTCTTGAATTAATATGAATATGAAACGACTTGGGAAAGGCACTACAATTGTATGAAGAAGTATCAGAGGTTGAATTGTATGGGTAAATGTTAAATTGAAATTCCTATGCAGAGATGTAGAAAACGAAGTATGCATATAATAAAAATTGTTATTGTTGTCTTACAGCAGAGTTTCATTGCAAGTCCCGTCTCACTGGACCCAGCGCATTTTTTGCTTCTCTAGGCCTTCCGCCTAGTTTTAATTAACTAGTGGCCCCTCTTTCAAAAAAAAAAAATTGTTTTTTTTTATAAAGCATAAAACAACTGAAAGAGGGGTTACAGCGCCTCCCGGGATTTATACACTCCTAGTGAACCTCAGGTAAGGACTACGATACCTGGCTATTCGTACGTTCGCGACGGACGCAAGCATCGTAAGTTACGTTACCGAGCGAGGACAGATTGGTAAGATACATTACACAAGTTACACTCGGACACGTTTACACTCTTGCAGAAATAGACGGACGGCACACGAGCTACGTAATAATATGTTTCAACTTATAAGCGAAGCCTTAAAAGTTTATATATATATTTTTTTTTTACATGGACAAATCAGCAGATCTAGAAATGCATAGAAACTGTCAGCAGCTGTAACAATAATAATTTCTGCTCAAATAAAATGTTAACCAAGATTTAAGAATTTATAACTTTTTCTTACCTTCGAGTTCACCTCCAGGGTCTTATAGATGAAACTGTCGCAGAGTGATTATTTAGGTGTGCGTTGCGGAATATTTACTCTAACACATGGCTGCTCTAGTAACTAATCTTATTTATTTCTATTAATTTAAATTCACGATTTAACAATGCTCACTGTTGAACAATGATTTACACAACGAACTCACTTAACTGCTTAACACATGATACTGAATATTACAAATTACCAGAGTTACTTTTAAGTCATCAATTTAGAACCTCCAACTTATGCAAAGAAAATTACAATTATTAATAGCTACACTAGAATTCTGGAATTTATTTTATTCTATCAAACCAGTACTTGATTTTGTACATACAGATTCTCGCTTACACACACTCTCTCTCTATTTTACATTTTAAAATTTTTTATGAGATCTCATTGTTAGATTTAGACTCCAAACTTTTATTTTAACAGGATGAATCATGAATGGTTAACAATTCTTATTTAAATTTCTGACTGTTGACTGTTACTTATCTGGCTCAGATATCCGCTCAATTTCACCACCACGTGTTAGTCACTTTTTATGTCGCACTCGCAAAAACTTCAGTTTTGAATGTTGAAAACTCGATACTATTGTTGATTGTCCATCATTATTTACTGTACAGGTGTTTGAAACTCACTCCCATAACATTTTTAGTTAGCCGACTTTAATTGGTTTGTGTACTCAGTTATATGTGACTGACCGGTCAGAAAGTTGAGTGTCGACTGGCCTCTTAATCTGGCGTGGGGGCGCAGTTTGCGGGATGTGAGACTGGTCACGTTATCACCCATGCAGGCTCTGATTGGTGGGTTTAAAATGTTCTAGAAGCTGGGCCAGCGAATTCTGCAATTTTTTGCCGCCTGGTGAAATCTGCATGCCGCCTTCATATTTTCGGTAATTCATGGATGGCTCAAACTGTATGTCGTTACGTAATATGTCTGGCCTGGCTGATTCCAGAGACAAACACAGACGGGTGTTTTGCAATAACATTGTACGCGTCTTTGGTTAAAACAGTGGTTCCCCAAAGGTTGTACATTATTTGAATTGAATCTGCGTGGAGTTGTTATTTATTAAAATTATTTTTTATCACCCCAATATGTACCGTTACACAGCTAATGTTCATAGTGTGAAAGGTGGAGACGATCGGGAAGAAGAAAGATTGGAATGATTAATGTCATCAAAATTGGAAACAGGTATTGTCAGACAAAGACAAATGTACCAGACCAAGAAAAAGTGAGCAATTAGTTACAACCTGTTGCAGACTGTTTTACTAAAGAAGCAAGCACACTAGACATCTGAATATCCAATCAAAGGTATTGTTAGATTTCTGTGTCTGCAAGTAAACCACACGCAGGCCACATCGCTCAAGCAACTTCCCAATAAGGTCCATCACACACCTGATATAGGGCAAGAACACAGTTCCGACCACCTGCTGCTCGTCTCATGTCTCTACCTAGCCAGGTCTATGTGGCCGTCAGGGTCAGATTAGAAGTATGTGGTGTCTATGCTCCCATCAGACTGGTGTCCCCCCCCCCCCCCCCGATTCAAAAGTCAACCTTTTATCCATTATTTATACTGATACATTATTTACACAATTTCAAAAGTTAAAAATAATTTTATTAAAGTCTCAAATTGCAACAAATATTTAGCTAAATAGTGATTACAATGAGCATAGTAGTACTTAAGCTTAGAAAATACTAATCAGTCCATTTTTTCTTGATTTTCTTTAATGGAGTCTTGTATAAGTTCTTCTAAACTGAGCGATTCAAGTATCTCGTTTTCAATATTAAACCTCGCTAACAAAGATAATCTCTCATCTCCCATACTTGAACTCATCATATCTTTAATCGTTTTAATGCAGAAAATGCTGTTTCAGATTCCCAGTTAGCTATTGGTACCATGAAAAGCAGGCGATAAGCAATGTATAAATTCGAAAATACAATACAATAAATAATCCAGTTTAATACTTTAAGCAGACAAACTGTAGCATCAAGGAATCTATCAATTTCATTTGAATGATTTGAAAAAAAAAACTCTTTCTTGCAATTTTACTTGTGGCACAAAATGCTCAATTCTATTAGAAGATCGTCAAAAAGTGCATACATCATTTTATGATTTTGGATTGAGGACATTTGTTTTTTTTCTCACATTTATTATCTTCAAAATGTTTTTTTGTATTAAGGCTGGATGGTGCCCCGTTTGATAGCTGAGGTCCTGGTGCCCGGTGCTGCAGTATACCTTGGAGCAATGGATAATCCGCCACTGGTGGCTGTGCTCATGTGGTATGGTGTAAGTCAGCATCATGAAATATAGTGTGAACACCCGCATCAGTAAGCATTATCATCTGGGCCAGTCTGAGAAGTCTGCCGTTGTTGAACATGCTTTGTTCAGCAAAAGTCACAAGATCTTGTCTTCGACTCAGTGGTGGTATTATACCCGCTTGAAGATAGAGACAACTGAAATCCATCACTATTGAGATAGAAGCATGAATAGTAGAAGAGATGAAGCCGTGACCCTGAATAAAACTGGATTTCATGTTTTAAGTGAACTACTAGAGATGAGACAGACTTTGACGTGAATGTTTAACCTAACCTACCAGATACGTTATTTTATTATTTTGTGATTGGTTAATATACAATGTTCCTGCTCTGTAAAAACTTGTAAGTCATCCTCATCATCACCACTCCAATGATTAGGCCCTAGACCTGTTCAGGAACCCATCTGCTCCTAGGTCTACCAACCTTTCTCTCCCCAGTAGGGTAATAACCCAAGGCAGCCACGGGTAGATGGATATCAGGCATGCGGTTCAAATGTTCACACCATCTCCTTCTATGGTCTTCAATCTTCTGGTGCAACGATACAACGTTTAATTCATGTCAAATATCCTCATTCCTTTTCCAATCCAGAGGAGAAAACAACCTTGTGTCCCTCGAAGAAATTTCATTTCAGCTGCCTGAATGCTCTGTATGTCCCTTTTACCAAGAGTCCATGTCTCACTAGCATACAGGAATGTGGGGACAGCCACAGTTTTATAAAATTTCATTTGGGTATCCTTCTGTATTTTATATTCCCGTATTTCTGTGAATCATTCCACAGATGCATCTAAATTTTTTTAGCTTACTATCCCAATATCGGGATATCAATCTCGGTTCCATATGAGGTATCACAACCCAGGTAATTAAAAAGACTAACCTGATCCAAAATCTTCTGATCATTAGTAATCTGAAACTTATAAGTATGAGTACATTGTATAGAGATATGTTCACAGTCTCTCACAGGACCTGGTACCTCATTCCCACACAAGTCAGGAAGGCCGCCGTGGGCACGGTTGAAACGTCTGACCGTCTCACCAGTGGTTGTTTTATTGTGAATTTTGTTAAGTTCGTTATGTAGTTATATAGACTGTCTTGTAATCAGGAACCAACTTAGCGATAACGACCGCGACAATATTTAATAATGGTGGACCATGCCCTAATGGCCCCGCAATTGTTTTACCACTAAAGGGAAGCACAATCAATAGGCCTATACGAAAAAATAACATACGTCACTAATTACAGGCATCTGCATACAATTATTCACGACAATCGCTTGGCACTAAACCGCTGTAAAACGCATTTTTGAAGATGTGATCTCAAAACTGACTGACTTAATTTTTTGTAATCTCAAAAGTGAACCGCAATCTCAACTGACGTACCACAATCTCAAAGTACGTGACTGGCTGGCTGGCCGTATCCATAACATTTGCATTTATACACTGCCAAGGTTGTGAGATGATTCTCCCATTTTCTGTGCCATGAACAACTGTGTAGCTGAAGACAAGAAAACACTGGCACATTCCATACTAATGACTGCAATGCATCACACATCATGCATGTACCCTATCTCATAGGCAAAACGATATACTCGTAATGCTATCACTACAGCTGTTGGGAAGACAGTCAAACTGATACGAAATGTCAGCGCAGAATGGAAGTAGTGATATGCTGCTAATCACTAACATGAAATTATTTATATACTGTATACAACATAATGTTCAGCAACATAAAATACGAGCATACTCACTGTAGAGGTATAGTCTCTACTCCTAAGTACTGAGCACAATTCTGTCTGACTAGGGCAACGGAATCTTTTACACTGATCATTGGGTACGGAGACTGTCTACTCCTTCTTGCCACTAAACTGGTGTCTACCTGAAACAAGGATCAAAATTGTTTCAATTTTGTTAATTCCACTGCTAAAGAAAAATTTCTTTAGCACAGTAAACTGTCACAAATTTGGAATGGTGGGGGGGGGTTAATTTGCTGTTCCGATCTACAAGGATATGGAAGCTAGAACAAAAGTAACACATTTACGTAAAGTTTCAACTACCAAAGGACTTACCCAAGATTGTGGCCACTTCTCTTTACTCTGTACATGTAAAACAACAACTTGAACCTTGGTACAGAAAGTATTTGACAATGGGAAAAGTGGGAGTTTAGAAATGTTAGATTCTCTGTTTCTGAAGATCATCAAATGTCTTCTGAACAAGACAGACCGGCTAAAATACATAATCTGTCTAGTATATCAAGAACATATAGACAGGTAGGTAGATTTTAAACATTCATTTTAAAAAGACCAATACATATTATAATGGAAATGAGAAAATGGACATATCATCAGAAAAAGTGACCGTTATAAGAATGTGACAAATTTTAAGTTTTGGGAAAAAATATTATTGGGTAAAGTGACGAATTTGGTGAGGATAATTAAAACCAGGTTAGCAATGTGGAATAACATGACTAAATCTATAGAGATTGATGTGGAATAAAAATAAAAGACAAAACCAAATAAAATTATATATCACTGTAAAACTAAAAACATAATGACATGTTTGTGGTTATAAATCAGAGACAATACAACTATAAAATTAGAAAAATTACAACTGTGGAATTACAATATATCAGAAAACGCTTTCAGATGACTTGTATGAATCATTACCAACAGAACTCAGAACTAATCAAAAGTTAAAAATAAGAAACTGAGTAAGCCCCCACTCCCAGTAGAGATAAAAAAGGTCATTCCCTTATCATGTAAATTATATAATCAAAGCATCTGGCTAGACCCGCCTTATGGTGAAAAACTAAGCTCTAAGTGGGAAAAGTCAGAGGAGATGAAGGAAATTAGAAAAAAATACTCACTGTGCTAGTCAGTTTACTGCAACAACTGTCAGTCTTCGTTGATGCTTGAGACGTGTCGCCTGCTGCACATGGATGACTACTACTACTACTACTACAGCCACTACCGCTACTACATCCTGCATGTCCACTGCTTTGTACAATGTCGTGTGTCTTGTTCACATCATTCTTCCTGTCCAGAATTAATGAGACGGCATGAGGTATACAAGTTTCTATGATTTCAAAACATTCTTTGGCAGCCTTCTTGCTCCCCGGAAAGTTCACAATTAAAGTCTGTTTCCTTATCCCGCATACAGCTCTGAAAAAAGTAATTGTTTCTTTTATTTGTGAATTTGTTACGCTACTAAAATGATGATTTTAACAAACATCAAGTTTTCAGATTAATGAAAATAACAAATTATTTTTTTATTATGATATTAAATGAAACAAAATATAGATGAAATAAAATTCTAGGAAAATCTACTAACTCTGATAACGTGTCTTATATAACTGACACACACACACACACACACACACACACACACACACACACACACACACACACACAGATAAAGTCAGGTTTGTAGAAGTAACGTAGCTGATTGCTATTTGCAGAACAGAATTATTGGTGACTACAAGAACACCAGAAAGCAACTCGTAAATCAACAAGTTTTTTTTTTTTACTAACATTGATTAATCACAATTATTATTGATTAACACTTGACAAATATTTTAATAAGTAAAGCATTCTTAGCAAAAAAAAAAATGCAAACAGGAAATAATAACAAATTACAATATATTTTCAACTTAAAAGCAGCACATTAAAATATTTTCTTCTACTGAATATGGCAGGGTCTTAGAATATTATACCATTAAATTGGTGATTACCCTTAAGTATGGAATGATTTTAGTAATAGCCATATGAAATTGTTTTTAATTATCTTTAAATTAAATAAAAAAATGAACTGACTAAATATTAACTTTAAAAATAATCGATTAGTTAGGTAGTATTGATTAGTTAATTAGTTACTGTATTACATTACTGTGCAGCAGTAAGGCAAGAACAAATTATTTTGTTTTTTCCTCACGGAAGACAGCAATGTCGCACTGTGGTGCACTACCTGATTGGTTCACTGAGTCACATGACCCTCACTCCATAGCGCAGCCGAGTTCAAGTGGATGCGCTCGTCAGTTCATACGCGTTTTTCGTTGTGATTCCGGTTTCACTGTTAATATTTTGATTTTTAATTATAAATGAAAGATGATTTGATAGACTTAGTTTTCAGTTTGGGTTGAGGAGTTTGATATTAGCCACCATTTTGTACATAAATACATATAAGTCACTGTCACTGTCACTGGATAACATCATCAGTTATACTTTAATGGGTATACTTCAATCAGTCAATCAAAAATATGCATACACATACATACATACAAAGTAAAAAATATAAATTTTGGAATTTAGACGAGAGAAAACGGTCACTTCCCTCTTCTACGACACCTAACAGTACACTGCAAGGATAAACTCTTGTTTGTCAGCTGACTTGTCATGATGTCTCACAGTAATGCCTTACAGTAAGGATAAACTCCTCAGTATGTTTGTCGCTGACTTGTCACGATGTCTCACAGTATAGTAATGTCGCACAGCATGCTGCTGTCTACCAGTAATGTTGCGTCGGCATGTTCGTACCCTTACAAAGATATAAATAATTAGTTTTTGTACATTTATTAAAAACAATTAACCTTAAGTTCTGAAACAAGGAACGCGATAATATCTGTAGAAATGTTTTTAATAATAAAGTTGTAGTTTTCTTGGTTCACAGCCCACTTTCAAGTTGTTCAGTTGCCCTGAGAAGGCCCATTTTTTGCTTCAATATTTCAAGAATGTTTCATTCATCCAATCCATGGTCTACGGAATGTGTGCATATTTCCATGTATCAACTTCTGTCCGAGACGTGGTCACACAGTTCTGATGGTTTAATTAGTTACAAATTAACATGAGACAGTCATCCAATAGCACTTGGATTTATGTCAAAACACCACACCAAAAATGGCCCTTCTGAATAAACAGCTCAGATATAGACTACACCTCAAGAAAATCACAGTGCTATGTATGTATGCATGTAACCAGAGGCATAATTACCGTGGGGAGGGGGGTCAGCAGGATCAATTCCCAGGCTATTAAAAATGTCATCACCTACAGCAGTCAACATCCCCTAATCTGTTTTAGTTATAGGTAATATATTTTACTTTGCTATATGTTGACTGCTGTAGGTATAAACAATTTATGTACCAATCTAATATCCAATTGTTGATTACTGTTTGTTTAATTAATTAAAATATCATTACATTTAGTAATTTAAATTGTAATACTGTATAAATTAAGTTCTCTCATACTATAATTTGCTCGTTTTCTTAAAGATAATTTGAAGATGTAAACAAACTATCATAAGTCTTCACATATACAATGATACATGCATACGCACGCACACACTCACATACACAAACACATTCACCCAAATATTTAATTGTTCCGTTGTGTTTGACATTTCTTTTGTATTTCATACACAGTCCTAAAGATAAATATTGTCGAAGCGTCGATGCAAAATAGTTAAAATTTGTGTTATTTTTGACCGATCCTCACTAACCATCCACTAAAAAAAATTCCTCGTATTGTTCTTAGAATCCTTCTTTCACAGCAACCTAGAAGTCTCTTGCTATTTTTTGTTATTGTCTAGGTTTCTGCAGCATATGTCAGCACTGGCCTGATAAGTGTTTAGTAGATTTTGAATTTTGTGCTTCTTGAGATGAAGCTAGATGTCAGGTGCTTTTTTAATCCATAATATGTTTTATTTGCGAGTCCTATATCTTAACTCTTCTGAACAAAGGTTACAATTTTCACTCATTTTTTTTAAGTTGTAAATAAGGCTAAATTATATTTAGTTGTTTTTAATTATTTTAAGAAAAAATGCTTTGACAATAAAATTATCTTAATTAAAATAAATAATCAGACCATAAAATAAGTCTTGAAAAAAGTCAAATTAGCATAGACACTTGTAACACTATAACAGTACTATCGATTCAGGTTATCTGGTAGTTTGAAAGAATAACAGTATATACACATGAACATTTATAACAACGAATTAGTACAGATTTGGCAGAAAAACAGGCATACTTTCAGTATAATCCCTCAATACAACTTCCAACACCACCTAAGAGATCTCACTTCCAATCAATATGTTGACCATAAACTCTGAGATGGCACATGAGTTTGTTAGATTTGTAACTACAATCATAAACATACAACTCATATACTAATTTTATTGCCTATTAAAATGAACATTCCTGACACAAAATTATTCAGATTTACAGAATTCGACACAGATTCTGAAAAATCGCTAGGAGAAGACGCAAAGAAGAATAACAATGCTGGATGCTTTGAAATGATAAAGGCCATATAAGGCAATAAAACAATTTTCTTACAAATCGAAATACTTTTAAAAAGCACTTTCATTGATCCCTTAACCCAATATCTGATAATTGCAAGAGAAAAAAACATCACCAACAACAATAATAATTAATTTTTCCCAGTGAAGGGTTTGAGAGGATCGGTCAAAAAATATAACACAAATAAGTTAAAATTTGTGTTACATTTTTTGACCGTGTAACGGGACAAAATGGGCATAACCATTTTATATAGTAATTTTATGAAATCCATTGTTAGAGACGTATTGGAAGTTATAACAAAGTAGGTGACTCACGTCTCAAGTCGAACAGACCTTACCATAAAAGGTAATAATTACCATATCCGTTAGATTCTGCTAGATATTTTATCGTGTTTATGACAGAACAATAGTCAGTAAACTCCTACACAAAACACAAAACAAACAACAGACAAAGACAGAAAACAACAAATTCATAACACTAACATACATCAACAAACAAACTGAAAAAATAGCCCACAAATTCAAAAAAGCAGGATACAGAATCGCTTACAAAACTACAAACAAAACAGAACACACACAGAAACCACAAAACAAATTCGATCTATCTGGTGTTTACAAACTAAACTGGTCAGATTGCAACAAATTCTACATAGGCCAGACAGGAAGTAGCTTCAAACAAAGATACATTGAACACAGAAAGGCACTGCACTCCACTACCGAATCCACCTTTGCAAACCACCTCATTGAAGCAAACCACACATATAAAAACATCGACAATAACATGAACATTCTACACGTACACACGAAAGGCCGAAAACTACACACTCTAGAACAATTGGAAATATACAAACACACAAAAACAAATAAAAACAACATCCTAAATGAACAGACACAATTCAAATCGCACGCATTATTTGAATATATCTCACCCCACACACACACAGCATCGATCTTTCGAAATTCGATTCTGTCACCCACAACAAGACGGACAGCGCTACCAGTGGCAGCCTCTGAAGAAGCCTTTTAAAGGAGAAAACCGGTTCAGGCTATAAGGTAAAACTTTATGCTTTTGCTCATAAAAAAACCTAGTGTTCCGAGTCGTTAATGTAATAGTGATATTTAGTTTATATTATGTTAAAGAACCAAATAATATTTGTTATTCTCCACCTACTCATTATTACAGTAGTGCATTTCTTTATTTAAAGTGTATCTTGCAGACTAAAAGAACCTGCTATTTTTATAAAGTAAAGTAACGAAATTGTTTACATCCAGACTAGTCGATTATTAGATGCAGTCTGGCCACCCTGAGATTTTGTTTAATTTTAAAGAGCCCATACTCGACATTAACTTTTTTTAAAGAAAATGAATAAGATAATTGTATACTGACAATTATTACAGATGAGTTCAATAATAAAGCATTATTTCATGAATGACAAAAGTGTTGACTGTTATTGTAAATGAATAAGACTTGCAGCTTAGGTGAGCGACAGCAACGGTTGGTACCAGAGACTGCGGCGAGAATTTGAATCTAATGATTCTCGCTAGTAATACTCTCACACATTACTAGCCTCCAACCATCAATAGTAAGTATTTTGATAACTGTAATACTTATGTAATTTTCAGTGAAGGGACACACCTTTCGAATCACCTCAGCGACAAGCAGATGAGTCAACTGAAACCATTCGACATCGAGCTCACAACACTTAATAAAAATACAACGATACAACAATAATAATAATAATAATAATACTTATTTAATCGTAACGAGACAGCATCTCGGCTACTTACAAAAGTAACGTCTACACTGATACTCCGCGTACAACTGCATCACACAGCAAGGTTCCATGGCTCTCACTCACGTCATGTCCCATGATATTTAACTTCTTGCATTAGTTTTATACCTTTCTGAGTAACTTGTGCAACTTAATGCATAAATAAAAATTAATTATTTTATGAATAAATTATTTGGGGAGACACTGTCTACCTTGTCTCCCCTGACACTTCGCCACTGATCATATTTTGTATTGTGTAAAGATGACAATAGTAATCTGAATTGGTAATTGAAGTTACATATATTTGAATGAGATAATTGGAATCTTTAAAATGAAGTCAATAGAGAATTGTATTTGTAATGAGATTGGAGAATCTGCATTTTTGGAATTTGAATTCAATTGAGAAAATTTGTTTCTGATAACACTTTCAAGTATATGTTAAGGTTATGTGTTTTAAATAAAATGTATTATGTTAGCAATAAGGATATATATTGTAGAAGAATAAGGTTATATTTGTATTCAGATATGTAAGATAACAAATCAGTACTTTGATAAAGGCAAACCAGTACATCTAGGAGGAACCCAAATCAGTTGAGGATATGGAATGATGAAACACCATTTGTTTAATGTTTTTACTTGATTGTTACAGTCTTGGTGGTACTGTGGAGGCGGACCTGTCCTGGCTAGCGCGTCAGGGCAGGGTCGCCTATGCCTGTCTGGCTTTATGGTGTTGGGATCCTGAGGAAGGAAGTCCAGTAAAGTCATGCAGGTGCAGCCACAGACACCGGATTAGGGGGCTGAGTACCCCACAGTTTAATAAGGAAATAAAGGGGGTCGTGGCGCCATATCCTAGCTGATCCTCTTAGGTTTAGGCAATGACTTTTTATGTGTTTACATAAAACCACTCATTGGGGGGGGGGGGGTATTGTAACGGGACAAAATGGGCATAACCATTTTATGTAGTAATTTTATGAAATCCATTGTTAGAGACGTATTGGAAGTTATAACAAAGTAGGTGACTCACGTTTCAAGTCGAACAGACCTTACCATATAAGGTGAGGTATTTGCTTAATTACCATCAAGTCACTCTTGGATCATGAGAGCTCCACATGTTTTCGACGCTACAACGAACTTCCGGTTACGAGAAACAACTGGAACCTTCGAATTGTGAGGGGAGGAGATGAGGGGGCATCCGTTTGAACCTCGTGGCCAATCCGCTTGAAACTAGGATAGCGTGCCCACGCCATCTCAGATCGCCCCAGTTCAGCACACCTCATCAGACTGAACAGACGTAATTTAACCGTGGCCTCGGGCGATTTTTTGGTAGGCCGAAAATGTTATAATAGGCCTACCAAAGAGTATTTAAAATATAATGGCACAGTGAAAGACAGTTCAGAACGGTGACGGTGGAATAAAAAGTTTTAAAACGTTTGGTGTTTGAGTGAAAAGGGGACTTGCAACGTAATAGTGCGCAACATTTGGATACAAAGTACAGATAAGTAACAGTGACAAAAAAGAAAAATATAATAACAAAATAAATAAGAGCTCAATAAAAAGGGGGTTAAAAAGATATATAAAGAGTGAGTGAGAGAGAGAGAGAGAGAGAGAGAGAGAGAGAGAGAGAGAGAGAGAGAGAGAGAGAGAGAGAGAGAGAGAGAGAGAGAGAGAGTGCAAAGTACTGGTTTGGGCCGTTATAATTAGTCCTTTATAGTTTTGTCTAAATAATTTTTGTGTTATCAATGTTTGAGTAAATTGTTAAAAATGAATTTGATTAGATAGTGATTTTTGATTTGCATACAAGGAAAATAAAATAGATTTCTGTGCTACAATAACCATGTGTTAGAGTAATTATTACGTCAGAACCATATCCTGATTTCTGTGCCAGAGGGCTCGCCTAAAAGAACCTGTGAGTAATGAATTAAGGGAATTAAATTACCTGAATTATTTTAATGGGAAAAGGTTTATACACTTCCTTCTCCAAATGTATTGGCGGCCCTGTAAGCTTTGTGGGATTTTCAATGACTAAGGTAAGTTCGTAAAAAGATCATAGTCAGTGGGGTAAGTAAGGTAGTATATTCTCGTTTTGTATGTTTCGTAATTATTATAATAGTTACAACCGGTCCTCACAAACCCTTCACCAGAAAAATTCATTGATTGATGATGATCACTACGAATTTAAGGAAATAATAATTAATTTATAATCAAATTAATCTGCACTTGAAACATTACAATTAAAATTTTTAAGTATAATTAAAGTATAATCACTACCAACTCGGAACACAAAGTTTTTTATAGGTAAAAACGTAAAAGTTTTATCTTATAGCCTGAACCGGTTTTTGCTTTTAAAAAGCTTCTTCAGAGGCTGCCGCTTGGAGCAATGTCCGACTTGTTCTTGGCGACGGTATGAACTTTAGAAGGATCGATGTTGTATGTGTGTGGTGTGATATGTTCGAATAATGGGTGTGATTTGAACTGTGTCTGTTCATTTAGGATGTCGTTTTTATGTGTTTTCAAGTGTTTGTATATTTCCAATTGTTCAAGAGTGTCTAGTTTTCGGCCTTTTGTGTGTACGTGTAGAGTGTCCATGTTATTGTCGATGTTTTGTATGTGTGGTTTGCTTCAATGAGGTGGTTTGCAAAGGTGGATTCGGTAGTGGAGTGCAGTGCCTTTGTGTGTTCAATGTATCTTTGTTTGAAGCTACTTCCTGTCTGGCCTATGTAGAATTTGTTGCAATCTGACCAGTTTAGTTTGTAAACACCAGATAGATCGAATTTGTTTTATGGTTTCTGTGTGTGTTTTGATAGTGTGTGTTCTGTTTTGTTTGTAGTTTTGTATGTGATTCTGTATCCTGCTTTTTTGAATTTGTGGGCTATTTTTTCAGTGTGGTTATTGACGTATGTTAAGTGTTATGAATTTGTTGTTTTCTGTCTTTGTCTGTTGTTTGTTTTGTGTTTTGTGTAGGAGTTTATTGACTATTGTTCTGCTGTATCCGTTGGATTTTGATAAATATTTTAACGTGTTTAGTTCGCCTTTGTAGTCTTTTTCATCTAGTGGGATGTTGTTAAGTCTATGTATCATAGTTCTGAAGGCAGCTAGTTTGTGTTGTATTGGGTGATTGGAGGAGTTGTGTGTTAGTGTGTCAGTTGTAGTCGGTTTTCTGTATATACTGAATTTGTAAAACCAACTACAACCGATTTAATTATACTTAGTGGATTAACGGACACGTCATGGACAACGAAATCAAAAGACAAATTTTAAATACAAATATACGGAGTCGATTAGTCTGAAAAATGTGACATACTCCAAATATTAACCTTGAAGTACCTGGACAGCATCGCCATAGGGGTAATGTCATAACTTGCTTTGAACATTGCAAACGTGATTCCCTGCGCTGCTTTGTCAATGACTTTCTTCGTCGCTTCCGGTGTGACATCTCTTGGAGCGAATCCTGTCCCACCGGTTGTCAAAATCACGTTGACTAAATATACATCTGACCACTTTTTCAGTACGTCCTGCAAGAATTAACACATTAATTAGTAAACACAATATTACTGAAATCAATTTACATAATATATTTATTGATCTCTTTAACAAACAAACAAAAAATTCTTGGAAGTTTTACAGCTTCTACAAACATTGTATTTGTATAAATTTATGGGTTTTCTCAGATGCTTAAAAAAATTAATACACAAAATAATATTTGTTTGCATTTTTTTAAATATAGTTCACGATTTTTATTATAATCTTTGAAACACTAAAAATGTATTCGTACCTGAGGTAATTAGAATCTCAGAACATTGTTATAATGTTCATAATAATATTTTTTAAGTTTTTATAAATCAGTGCTCAAAAGTAAAAAAAAAAATTAATAAACAACATTAATGGGGCAAGATGACATAAAAATTCTTCGGTAATACACAACAAACATTTCTGGGTACAAGACAGTGTCTGCACTCTTGTTCTCTCTCTCTCTCTCTCTCTCTCTCTCTCTCTCTCTCTCTCTCTCTCTCTCTCTCTCTCTCCCTCTCTCAATTTCCAATTTGAATCCCTCTCAAACATGTAATATTATACAAACTTACCCATAAATTTTCTCATTAATAGACGCCTACCTCGATTATTTCCTCATCATCAGGAACACATAATTTCAAAACTACTTTCCCGCCTGTTATTTTACTTGATTCTGTTATCAACTTCTCAAGGAGTGGCCCACTTTCATCCACTGTTTCACCACTTGAACACCTATCACTCACTGTGAACAAAATACACAACAGGTGCTCTCAGACATACTATACATATAAAACCATACATACGTATGTATCATGTATATCATATAGGCCTACACTATTTCTTACATGTACCGTATACATAAGTATCCTATAAGCTTCTATATATGTAAAACTTGTATACATCTCCTTTAACATCAATATGTACCTGCCATCAACCACACTTTTTTCCATAGTACATACCTGCCAAGCCATATACGAGGTTTGATAAAAAAGTCTGTGGAATTTTTCAATTTCTTCTGCTACAAGTGTCCGATTAAAAAATTGTTTTTATGTGATGTTGGTACACATGTTAGTGACTATTGTCTAAAATTTTAGCCCTATTTGATTCAGTGTTTAGATTTCACAGTTAACTGAGTAAGTCATCCTTAGGTGTATTAGACAATTTTGTTTGTCATTCTACAATGCCAGATTGAAGAACATGGATTAAATATTGTGTGAACTGTGAGATAAACTGGTCTGCCCTGGAAAACGTGTTCAGAAGCCTTCTGATAAGACTGCTGTGTGAACAAGTGGTTTACAAGATTCAAAGACTCCCGTAAAGGAGTTGAAGTTGTAGTTGTCAGATGAAGATTATGTTTTTGTGTTCCATAAAATTTCATTGATAGGTGCACTGGTAAATAAAAGAGTACTAGGCAGACATTTTATGCCATTTGTATGAAGATATTCGTAGAAAACGGCAAATACGGAACAATAATTTATGAAAATTGCAGCCCAATAATGCGCCTGGACGCACATCATTGCTTATTAAGAATTTTGCCAGGCTAGGCAAAAGAAAACGTCATAATGATGACACGGCAACTGCTGTATTCACCAGATGTGCCCCAACACTATCTTTCCTCCTCCCAATAGTGATCATTTCTGTGACCACTTATTCGTAACCGCTGAAGATGTAAAATGAAAATCACTAAGCGAGCTCGAGGCTGTACCAAAAAGTGCATGCTTGAAATATTTTGAAGACTGCAAAAAGGCTGGCCTAATCGTGTTACATTACACTGAGACTACTTTGAAGGGGGCAGTATAAGTGTCGATGAATGAAGGCATAATTTTAAAAATAAGCAAGAACTGAATTAATTTTTTATCAAACCTCATATATAATTACAGTTTTATAATGTTTTGTAGACAGTGGATAAAAACTGTAATAATAGGGCAACATATTCATCTCCTCCTCACCTGCCCCTCCACAAAAAATATCGGTATGGAGAACCATACATGACTTCCATGTTCTAAGATTTATATTTAAAATCATATACGAAATGAAATATTTCCATAGAAACTACTTCTTTCTACTTATTGCTTCAGCCTTAACCACAGTACTGTGGTCACTAACCGTAAGGTATACCACCTCACGTTTCACACTCGATTTTCACTGATGATGGCAGTCGATGGACTGCCGAAAAGTTTGGTTTTGCAGAAAACATTGGACTACGGCTAAACACCCCAGGAAAGAATTTTAACAAAGAACTACTTCTTTGTTGCCGATAACGTAGTACACATATAAAAAATTCTCCCCTCCCCCTTCAACTATAATTTTCATTAATAGAAAATTACCCCCACCCCGTTCACCTAACCTCTTCATTTATAGATATTTCATCTACGTTTCTACAGTGGATTATTATGAGCTTCTTATCAGGGTACTTTATTTATCAAAATTAAGTACTTTACTCTTGTTAAAACATAAAACGTTGCAGGTAAAGTATCCCTTTCCCTTAACCGATCTTTAACAAAATCAACAGACCTTGAATTCTCTATAATTCAAAAAGGTATGCAAAAACGTAGTTGATTCTGTTTGAATTTATGGCAGTTATCGTTCGTCATATAAAAAATTACCCTTGTTAAAACATAAATGTTGCAGGTAAACTACCCCTTTCCCTTAACCGATCTTCACCAACACCAAAGGTCTAGAGAACTCTACAATGCAGGGCTGTATGCAAAACATTATTTGATTCTGTTTGAATTTGCGGCTGTTATCGTTTGCCATAGAAAAATAAACAGCCCGGGAAGGAATTTTAACAAAGAACTACTTCTTTGTTGCCGATAATGTAGTACACATGACATATAAATAAAAATTATCCCCTCCCCCTTCAACTATCATTTTCATTTATAGAAAATTATCCCCACCCCTTCGACTAGCCTCTTCATTATATTCATCTACGTTTCTACAGTGGGTTATTATGATTTTCTTTTCAGGATACTTTATTTATCAAAATTAAGTACTTTACTCTTGTTAAAACATAAAATGTAGCAGGTAAACTACCCCTTCCCCTTAACCGATCTTCACCAAAATCAACAGGCCTTGAGTCCTCTACAACTCAGGCACATATGCAAAAAATTATTTGATTCTGTTTGAATTTGTGGCTATCGTTTGACACAGAAAAAATTCTACACACAGACAGATACACACACACACTTTTCGAAAAAAGACTTTTCTTCATGTTTTGAGAGTACAGTAGAACTCCATTTATCCGAACTAATGAATGCAGACGTAATTCGGATGTGCAGAAATTCGGATAATCGGGACAAACATAAGACAAAGGTTATGTTATGAAAGAAAACAAGAGAATTGCACAAAAATCAGTTTTGTTTATTTTTATTACATGAATACAATATCTTAATAAAAACCAGGTCACATGTACTTTGCAAAAAAGTTCACTTTTACTACAAAAAATTAAAAATAATACACGTAATTATAATTTTTCAGTTGAATATGTCAAAGTTAATTGTTTTGATGTAGAAACTCGTGTGTGTGCAGCTAGGTCGCATAAATGCTTGACAGCAAGAAGCTGCACATGGTCGCATTCAGGCTACCGTTCCATCCACTTTATGGCAGTGTCAAAACAAGCGAATGCCTCACTTGCAATAGGTTCCTTCTCCGGTTCAACAGCAACATTGTCATCATCTTCGTCCACCTGCTGAGATTCATCGTTTACACTTTGGATAATTTCATCATTGTCCAAAATTTTGTATCCAGGGTCCGTACACTCACACTGCAACTACTCGTTTCTGTCGTCCACGCCACACTCGGAACAGCCAGGAATTTGTACAATGATTTTCTGGATGTCTTCAGTTGATACACTTTCATTTTCTTTTGCTCTTTTTCTTCTTCCTTTCTGTTCATTGTCTCTTCTTTTTCTTCCTGGATTTGTTGTTTGTCGAAATTACATTAATTTTATTCCATGCTCTCTTTAATGTTATGGTTTTCAACAAATCCCACGAATCGGCTATAATGTAACAACAGTCCTTTAAATCAATTTTCTTATGGTATGCTGCTGTACCTTCTTCATCTTCATCTGCTAACAGCAGCTTACGTAAAAGTTGCCTTCTGTAATGTCGTTTCATACACTCTATATGCCTTGGTCCATTGGTTGCAACAAACTCGTTATATTTGTGGCAAGAAAAGCACTTTAAACCGTCCGTTTCTTCTTTCTAACAGATTAACTGAAGAATGGGTTGGTGTGTTATCAATAAGAAGCAACATGTTTCCCTTTTTCCACTTCCTTTTGATATTTTTTTACCTCTGGAATAAACGTTTCCTCGAACCATTTCTGAGAACAACCCTGATGGCATTCACGCTTTTGGTTAATTTTTTTATACGATCGAGAGCTTTTTAACTTTTTTGAAAGCCCTAAGATTTTTCGATTTTCCTATTAAAAGCAATGGAAGTCGACTTCCTGTTGACTTCGCACAAGTAGGCACTGTCACACGTTCTTTACTAATTTTGTGACCAGGAGCACCAGCTTCAGGTCTACAATCGACCAACTCTTCTCGGTAAAACAGATATTTTTTTTTACAAATGCGGATGGGAACGTGATATTGATGTACCAAATCTTTGTGGACTTCAGGCAAGCGTATGACTCTATTAATAGAGACAAACTCTACACCATAATGCATGAATCTGGAATACCAGGCAAGCTGGTAAGATTAACGCAAGTGACCATGCAGCAGACTGAAGCCCAAGTAAAGGTGGATAGCCAACTAACTGAACCCATAAATATTACACAAGGACTAAAGCAAGGAGATGGGTTAGCCCCAACACTATTTAATATTGCATTGGAATATGTAATTAGAGGCTTATCAATAAATAGCTCCAATCTGTTAACAAATAAAACTGTACAGATAGCCGCATATGCAGATGACATTAACATCATGTCAAGACGGATCATGGCAGCTAAAGAAATATTTATAGAGCTTAAAAACAAAGCCAAGGAAGTTGGGCTAGCCATAAATACGGATAAAACAAAACTGCTTATCCAAACAAGAAGGAACCAGGTTCATAACAACATTGAAGATAGAGGAGGACACAACTGAAGTGGTGGACAATTTCACGTATCTCGGAGTGAATCTAGCAAAGACTGGATCAGAGGGGCCGGAGATCCAAAGACGGACCACCATGGCTAACAAGGCATGCTTCGCATTTCTGCCATCATTTAGGTCTGGAGATGTGCACAGGGAAACAAAAACGAAAATATACAGGAGTGTCATCAGACTGGTGTTATGCTACGGGTGTGAGGCATGGCCAATCACACAGAAAACAGCAGACATAGTAGACATCTTTGAAAGGAAAATCCTCAGATGCATTATAGGCCCAATACAAGAAAATGGCTCATGGAGACTGAGATACAACAACGAACTGTATCAAATATATAAAGAGATACCAGTCTCAAAATTTATAAGAATACAAAGATTGCGTTGGGCCGGACATGTTATGAGAATAGAGGATGGCAGGAACCCCAAGAGGGCTTTGCTGGGTACATGGGAGGGAACGAGACCTAGAGGTAGACCGAGGAAGAGGTGGGAAGATGGCGTTGCAGAGGACACAAGAGACATGGGGATAAGAAACTGGAGGAGGGTTGCAGTGGATAGAGTGGATTGGAGGCGGAGATTGGTGGAGGCCAGGGCCCGACTTGGGCTGTAGCGCCATAGGAGGAGGAGGAGCACCAGTTTCTTTCTTTGAAGCCAGAGTTGTACGGGGTAATGTTGAAGACGTTATACACACTATATGTGAACACAAAATGAAAACAAGTTGCCAAAATACTGTGGTGTATAAACAGAACGCACGACATACATCATACAGTAGACAGCAAGACACTGATCAACTGTAAATGTGACAGAGGTGTGACCTGGCGGGGGATGGGTGCGTACTTGACATTCTATTTTAACAATGTGAGCACTAGGCAAAAAAACATTGTACTGATCAGTACGTAAACTACGATGCATAGCTACCATAGTCTTATATGTACTTCATTTACACAACTGCAATTGGAATAAACTGTTTTTTTTTTGAAATTGCATTTTTTTAATTTACTGATACCGATTTAGATAATTGGCGTTTCGGATAACTGGAGTTTGGATAAATGGAGTTCTACTGTACAGTAGTACAATCAGAATCACCCCTTATCTCGAACACGATTTTTTTCACCATTCCATTTCCTTATGGAACATGGAAGTAAAAAAGTATATAAAACACAAAAAATTAAAAAACAACATGCAGCATAACATAAATGTTATATGGCATTCTTAAAATAAACATAAAATATCTATTAAAACTTAGTTAAATTATTATGTTTGTATTATCCAGCTTTTTAGTTTGTGATACGTAATTTACACAAAATGGCTCACCTTTTCTAGGTCGGTAGGAAGTTGATTAAACAAATTAGTAGCATTGTAAATGTGACATTTCCTTCCAACATCTAATCTAACAGCTGGTAATATTAAATTCTTATATGTCTAGTACCACTAATTGAATTTTCACAATATCATTGTTATGTGGTGCAAGGATCACATGAATCGTGATCTTAAAACAATTAAATAAATTACTTGATGCCAGAAAAATCAAAATGTCACATCCATGAGAAACCATAACACAGGATACTACACTTTAATTATGTCACATTGGTATAACCGGGCCTATATTTGGGAGGGGGGGATCAAACTGACCTCACTCACAGAGCGGCAAATTTTAGGGGGCACAAAGTTGGAGGTTAGAAAATACAATATACCGAGCACAGTTGCAAAGTTCAATCTCTTGTACCTATATCAAGAACGACTGTCCCCGAAAAGGAAAAAAACATATGTTATACTGTATTGTTAAGCTAAGAGAGCGGTGAAACTATGTCACAGTGGAAGTGATTAAGTGATCGCTTGTTTCTTGTTTGCTTACTTTAATTGTGTTGTAGTTTCCCAGTTTCACAATCACAAGTGTTTTCGTATTTAACTTCAAAATTAATTATTCACAAACTTGTTTCAAATTTTAATATTTAATACTAACCCCATGTACGCGATTCTTAAAATTATTATTAATCGATTGCGCAATATACTCATTACAAATTATAAGATTTCGGACATTAGCCACCGTAAGTTGAAATTAATAAACACGGTGTTTCGACCTGTATGCCGTCTTCAGGCAAACAATAAATTAATACAAAGAAAAATCTTTTACTAACAAATAGATATAGTCAAAAGTCAAAACCTTAGTTATACAAATATAGTGCTAAAATAATAATACTACTACTACTACTACTAATAATAATAATAATAATAATAATAATAATAATAATAAACAGTACTCACCATTCCATCAAAGAAGGATTCTTTCCAATCACATTGCAACCACGGGAGGAATCCTTCTTTGATGGAATGGTGAGTACTGTTTATTGTTGTTATTATTATTATTATTATTATTATTTTAGCACTATATTTGTATAACTAAGACTTTTGACGATATGTATTTGTTAGTCATAGATTTTTTTCTTTGTATTAATTTATTGTTCACCTGAAGACGACCTCTGATTCCATACAGGTCAAAATGTCGTGTTTATTAATTTTAACTTACGATAGCTAATGTCCTAAATCTTACAATTTGTAAAAACTAACTCAATCTCTCTGACTGTCTATCTTTTTTTTTAGATTAAGATAACTTGGAAACCCGTTTCTTTCCTATGCATATCAAAACAAAGCAAAACATTACACACACAGAGTGCTTGAACATGTATGTCATTTATACATGAAAATTAAAAAGTAGTGTTCACTCTTCTTTACTTGGGGGGGGGGGGGGAAGCAATTGTTTGTTTCCCCTGAGAGCACGAGTATATTTAAGCAACAGGCTGGATATAACTATTTTAAACTGAAATAGTGAAATATAAGGCATTTAAAACATATTTATGATACATAACAAGTGATTTTTTTTATAGATGGTTTTATTATCATTAATTATTTCAGTCATTAATTACTACTCAGGATCTCTGGGTAAGTACACCCTACACAGTGGATGTTAAAAGACTATCTTCTTCTCATAGTTCCTATCCGTTTCAGATGTTGGATATCATACAGGCTATTTTAACTTTCTGCACTGCTGTACAGAATAAGTCAGTTGTATTCATGCCAGACCAGGTCCTTAAATTTCTCAGCCATGATATTCTCGGTAACCCAACTTCTCTCTTTCCAAGTACTTTTCCCTGTAGTATGGACTGCAATAAGTAAAATCTCTGTTCATTTCTCATGAGATGTCCCAGATACTGAAGCTTTCTTATCTTCACTGAGTTAATAACTTCCCTATTTTTCTTCATCTTCCTAAGAACTTCAACATTAGTTATATGTGCTGTCCATCAAATGCTCAGGATTCTATGGTAGAGCCACATTTCGAAAGATTCCAATTTCTTAGTTGTGGCTTCAGTCAAAGTCCAAGATTCTACACTGTAAACGAGGACTGAGAATACGTAGCAGTGCAGAAGTCTCATCTTTGTGTTTATTGTTACATTGTGGCTTTTGAATAAACTTCGCATTCTAGTGTACACTGCTCTTGCCTTTTCAATTCTGCTCTTTATTTCTTGATAGTGGTCCCACTGTTCATTGACTATAATACCAAGATATGAAAATTGGCTTACATGTTCAACTGGCCTTTGGTTTATATTAAGGGTGCAGTTTGTGAAAAGACTATGTTATATAAATAATGAAGATTAAACACTATTTAATGTGGGAATTTTTTTATAATTTCAGAATCAATTTAATGATTATTTTATTATTGGATGAACATTGTATAATTTAAAAAGGACACTGTACTTGTATAATTTTTAACTCAATCTACTAAATACAATTAACAAGTTATTCTTTTGGCAATATAATCAGTATAGTTGTCCCATCATAAGGTGCTGACAAAACTCCCAGACATTTGCTAAAATCTCTTTTTTTATAACTAACCCTTCAAGTTTTAAATCAACTGTTTAGGCTATCCACATAGCAGTTGACAGTCTGATTAACATTTAGTGTTAACGGACTATTCAAAAAATTCTGAGAAAAATGTTTGGGCCAGTGCAAAGTAATTCTTGTAGAGAATACAAAGGAATCATGAAATAAATAATATAAAACACAGAACTGATTAGTAAGGTTTAAAAATAATAAAAAATAATAGAATACCCTGGCTGGGACACACAATGAGATGGAACAACAGAATTCCCAGAAACATTCTAGACTGGAGACCAGTAGGTAAGAGATCAAGAAGAAGGCCAAGCAACAGAGGATTGAGGATCTTGAGGAGGCTCTGCGGAATATGGGGATGAGAAGATGGAGAAGACTATGTCATGAGAGGACTGAATGGAGAAAAATCGTTAGAGACAAAAAAACAAATTGGGTTGTAACACCAGTAGAAGAAGATTAACTGACTTTCATATAACCTGTTATATTCACAAACTTTCATTTTTATTAATTTTTCATTTTAGTTTATTTGTTAATAACAAGTTTATTCTTTAATTAAAATGTATTTTTAAAAACCCGATAATATATTTTTTACACCTGATTTGATATTTCACTAATCTAAGTGAAATTATCTAACCAATAAGCATATCAAATTATGACATACATAGTAATTAAAAAAGAAAACATGAACACATGATCGTTACTAACTACTCACCTAATTGGTAATGCCATTATCGTTATCAATATCATTATCGACATGATAAAGCAAGAAATTATTATCACAAAACTTGGGCTCGTGATAAATATTGCCACTCAGCAGGGAATTTACATTATGATAACTAAAATTAGTGATACTAGTTGTACCATACAACAAATAGTTATGTAACCAAGTGCTTATAATGTATATTCAGAGAGACTCCAAGCTTGTTTTTTTAGTAAGCAATTCAATTAAATCAAATAAACACAAGAGGTACGATCCTAAACAAAAGTATACAGCTCTTAGCATATGCAGACGATATTGATCTAATTGCCAGGACAAAGCAAGATCTAATTAGTGCCTTTACAGCATCAGAGCAAGCCTCAAGTAAAATTGGACTGCAGATAAACTTGGAGAAAACAAAATATATGTATGCTGCCAACAAACTACCATTAAACCCAACCCTTCAAAACTTTGAAATATGCACACAAAATACAGAGGCAGTAAAAGAGTTCATATATCTTAGCTCCCAGATAAACAGCACTAACGACATCAACACTGAAATAAGAAAAATATATCTCGCAAATAAAACATATTATGGATTAAAAAATCACCTGACATCTAGCTTCATCGCAAGAAGCACGAAATGCAAAATCTACAAAACACTTATCAGACCAGTGCTGACATATGCTTCAGAAACCTGGACGGCGACAAAAAATAGCAAGAGACTTCTATGTTGCTGTGAAAGATGGATTCTAAGAACAATATTTAGAGGGGTACAAGAAAATGGAATGTGGTACAGGTGCTATAATTATGAACTATACCATCTTTAAAAAGAGCCGGACATTGTCAGGATAATCAAATACACAGGCTAAGGTGGGTTGGACACATGGAGGGAATGGAGGAAGGACAGCCTACGAAACATATTTTCTACCAGAAACCAATGGATAGTAGAAAAAGGGGAAGACCCCAAAGTAGATTCAAAGACCAGATAGAGGAGGACCAGGGAAAGCTGAACATAAGAAACTGAAAAGCCAGGGCATGCAATAGGGAAGAATGGCATCTACTCTTGGAGCAGGCCAAGACCCACCAAGGGTTGTAGAGCCACGGCTGATGATTGATGAATTCAATTAAATCATATTATTTATTCGTTCCATTATGTAACCAATCATACAGAGGAAAACATAAATACTGAACACATAGTACACCTGTCTACAGTTTCAGTGTTATCTAACCTCTTTCTTATTAAGCTAAGATATATATGTGTTGGCAGAACCTCCCACTAGGCCTAAGCAACTGAGGGTTGAAAGCTATGTATGGTTGCTTTTCACCTCACTGGCTGAAGACAATAACAAGCACTATGAAAAGCGATCACCTTCAGACCACTAGAGCGTCAAAACCACCATCACTATTGTCATCATCATAATCATCATCATCATTATCTTTATTGTTACTATCTTCCCTCAAGAATTAGCACTCTAGCTAATAAATCCTTAAATTCGTAGTGACCATCAATCAATGAATTTTTCTGGTGAAGGGTTTGTGTGGATCGGTCAAAAAGTATAACACAAATTTTAAATTGTGTTGACGTTTCGAAAAATGTATTGTCATCATCAGGACCTGTGTATGAATACAAAAGAAATATCAAACACAACAGATCAATTATTTGGGTGAACGTGTTGGTGTGTGTGTGTGCACGCACGCGCTCGCACATGTCCTTGCGTATGTGTGTATCCTTGTATATGTGAAGGAGTTGGTTTTACATCATCAAATGCTTTCCTTAAATACAACTACAAAATTATAACATTATAGAACATAATTTATACAATATTACAATTAAAATTACTCATAATGTAATGGTATTTGTAATTAATCATAAAATTCTGTGCCAATTCTAATATATAATTGTTGATTACTGCTTTTATAATTAATTATAAATACCATTACATTATGAGCAACTTAAATTATAATAATGTATAAATGATCTTATGGGATACTATAATTTTCTAGTTGTATTTAAGGAAAACATTTGATGATGTAAAACAAACCATTTTAACTCCTTCACATATACAAGGATACACACATACACAAGCACACAGGTGCACATGTACACACACACACACACACACACACGCACGAATGCACACACACAGCACACACATACACAAACACACTCACTCAAATAATTGATCTGTTGTGCTTGACATTTCTTTTGTACTCATACACAGGCCCTGATGATGACAACAAATATTGTTGAAACATCAACACAAATAATTTAAAATTTGTGTAATGTGCTATACATTTTGGCCGATCCTCACAAACCCTTCATCAGAAAATTCTAGCTAACGCTTTGCACCCTCTAGCTATGTAGGCATACACCTCACCCCACATTATCACCATAGACAAACCAGTCTGCATGTAGTGATGAAGTGTGTGTGTGTGTGTGTGTGTGTGTGTGTGTGTGTGTGTGTGTGTGTGTGTGTGTGTGTGTGTGTGTGTGTGTGTGTGTGTGTGTGTGTGTGTGTGTGTGTGTGTGTGTGTGTGTGTGTGTGTGTGTGTGTGTGTGTTTTACATGCAGATGTCACACTGTTCTGACAATTAGCCAGACTGTTGTTTTGCGCCCCCCCCCCCCCAACTGGTATGTGTAAACATGGCTGGATGGACTGACTGGCCCTTAAACTGAACCCCCCGATCAACCTTGAATGAACACCAAGGAAATCGAGCTCTCTTCCACTGAGCTATCCCAGTAACTAAGAGCTACTGGATTTACTTAGACCAGAAGAGAAGTAATACAAATACAGTTTACTCCAAAAATTATCTTATGAACAAGAAATACATTAATAATCACAACTCAACAAACATAATAGGCTAATATTAGCTGTAATGTGATGGCTGCAAGGGAAGATGATCAATAAAGAGGGCACTGAAATAAAATAAATGTGTTAGGCTTAATCTAAGAGACATGCTAAAAATATTACTTACTAAATACGGTAATTGTTAAAATACAAATTTATCGTGTTTTATTTTGAGAACATACATAAATATTGCGCCTTATCACTTGCCTCTCGCAACTTGATTCTATGAGTCATTGCTCGCAAGGAATGATGTTACTATCTTTGTTCTCATTAGGATGAATGTTTATTTTCAAAACTTATTTTAAAGATTAATATTATTCTAGTTAATAATTGTAAAAATGATGTCAATACAACATCAGTTGATATTTGCGTCGTGATTTCTATTTTTCGTCACTGATAAAAATTTCCCCGGGCACCCCAAATTTCCCCCAAACCACGTTCACGCGTTCGGACATATTGTGCACCCCTGGAATGAACACCAAGGAAATTGAGCTCTCTTCCACTGAGCTACCCCAGTAACTAAGAGCTACAGGTTTTACATAGACCAGTGGAAATCATTTCTGTCTCAGTCTTACAGACTGAATGGAACTATTAACACTACATAGTACCAAATCAATAAATACTGCTATTTACTTCTGCTCTTTTTGGGACCATTAACTTCCAGCTTGGAGGCTAGTAGATCTTCCAGCACCTCTATATTTTCTTTGACATAAAATCAGTATACCACACCTTCTGTTGATTCAACCATATACACACTGTGTTGTTTACAACTCTATTCCTTATGCAGTGAACTGCAGAAACTATTAGAGTTTCAATTGAACAATCACCAGCATATATAGTCTGAGCTAACATATCAATTCACTTTAAAGAATTAAGATATTGTGTTTCTCTGGATAGAAGTATCAAATTCTTGTCAATAGTAACCAGAGTAATACTATTCCGCTAACAGTGCATATAAGTGCAATTTATCAGTTTCACAACCAACCGAATACTTAACATAAGTGTGTTATTCCACTGTGGCCTGAAACCAACAACAAGACAGAACATTGCATAGTATGTGAAATGTCTCTAGTATACACAGAAGTACACCAGAAACTTATAGGTAAGAACAATGGGAATGCGATTAAACCAGTTTGTTTAATTTGTGATCAAAAAGTTCAGTTTGTTTTAGGTGTGATCAAAACGTTTGTGCTATTTTTTAATTTCCCATACTAAAAGTCCTTAATATAAGTATTATAAAAGTCCTTAACTACCGACTCGGAACAAAAAGTTTTTTATTGGTAAAATCGTAAAAGTTTTACCTTATAGTCTGAACCAGTTTTCACTTATTATAAGCTTCGTCAGAGGCTGCCACTGGGAGCGCTGTCTGTCTTGTTCTTGGCGACGGCGTCGACTTTTGAAGGATTGGTGTTGTGTGTGGGGGGTGTGATAAGTTAAAATAATACGTATGATTTTAATTGTGTCTGTTCGTTTAGGATGTCGTTTTTATGTGTTTTTATATTTCAAATTCTTCAAGAGTGTCTAGTTCTCGGCCTTTTGTGTGTACATGTAGAATATCCACGGTATCGTCGATGTTTGTGTATGTGTAGTTTGACGAAGCTTATAATAAGCAAAAACTGGTTCAGGCTATAAGGTAAAACTTTAACTAAATCCTTAAATTTTTAGTGACCCTCAATCAGTGAATGTTTTAGTGGATGGTTAGTGAAGATCGGTCAATAATACAACCATGTGATATTTCTATTGTATTTCATACACAGATCCTGAAGATGACAATAAATATTGTCGAAACGTCGACGCAAAATAACTAAAAGTTGTATTATTGACCGATCCTCACTAACCATCCACTAAAACTTTAACGATTTTACCAATTAAAAACTTTGTGTTCCAAGTCGGTAGTGATATACTTCTATTTAGTTAATCAATGGACACGTAATGGACAACAAAATCCAAGAATTTAAAAGTGCTTGATTAAAAAACTGTTTTAATGCAGTAGTACAACACGTTTTTAGTCTTCATCTTGGTGATAGTCTAAAATTTTAGCCCTATTGAATGCACAGTTTAGTGAACTTAACACAAATGACAAAAAAATTGAGTAAGTTGTATTCTGGTGTATTTGTTGATTATGTTTGACATTCTACAATGCAATATTGAAAAACCTGGATTAAATTTTGTGTGAAGAATAAAACACACTGCTCTATTGTAGTAAAAATATTGCAGAAGGCTTTTGGCAAGCTTGGTATGCATGTACGAGCAGTTTGTAGACAATACAGAACCTTCTGTCTACGATGATTGTATCTAAACAAGTTCACACACTGCACGCTTAATATAAACCAAAGGCCAGTTGAACGTGTAAGCAAATTTACATATCTTGGTACTATAGTCAGTGAACAATGGGACCACTCTCAAGAAATAAAGAGCAGAATTGAAAAGACAAGAGCAGTGTAAACTAGAATGAGCAATTTATTCAAAAGTCATGAATTAACAATAAACACAAATATGAGACTTTTACGCTGCTATATATTCTGGGTCCTCTTCTACGGTATAGAATCTTGGACTTTCACTGAAGCCACAACTAAAAAATTGGAATCTTTTGAAATGTGGTTTTACCGTAGAATACTGAACATTTCATGGACAGCACATATAACTAATGCTGAAGTTCTTAGAAAGATGAAGAAAAAAAGAGAAGTTATTAACACAGTGAAGCTAAGAAAGATTCAGTATCTGGGACATCTCATGAGAAATGAACAGAGATTTTACTTACTGGAGTCCATACTACAGGGAAAAGTACTTGGAAAGACAGGAGTTGGGCGACCGAGAATCTCATGGCTGAGAAATTTAAGGACCTGGTTTGGCATGAATACAACTGACTTATTCCGTGCAGCAGTACAGAAAGTTAAAATACTCTGTATGATATCTAACATCCGAAACGGATAGGAACTATCAGAAGAAGAAGACAAAAGCTTCAAAGACTGTTGTGAATGAGTTAAAGATCGTGACAGTCAGGTGAAGACTTTGTTATATATTCCAGGAATTTTCATCATTAAGTGCGACACTAAATAAAAAAGTACTATTCAGCCATGTTGTCACTTGTGAGAATTTATACACAGAAAACTGCTAAATTTACATAATTCACCCCAATGTGCTTGTTGCTTGTTCAAGAACTTTAAGCAAAAAAAACATCATAAATGAAGCTATGATAATTATTTATCAGGGTACCACCAATTATTAGTTACCGTCAGGGAGTAATTTGATACCTTCCACGTCTGTCGCAGAATGTGAATCATTACTGTCAGCGGTATTAATGACCAGATTATCAACAACAATGTAATGTTGTCGAGTTGCCATAGCCTATCTCATACTCTAATTTACATTCTCAACACAATGACGCCACTTGTCTGCGCTAGTTTAATTTACCGTCTTCTCCAACACTAGTTTTATATTATTGGTCAGCTTATATGTTGTGTTGTGATGGGCAACACAACCTTTCAACTGACTCTGTATTAATTTATGTGCTCCATACTTTACTTATGCCTACTTCGTGAACCCATGTTTTATCAAGGTAAAAAATTTGGTATTTCTCCATTCTGAACATCTTGATTGACTTCAAGTAGTTTCATCAAGCTAAAATGTCATGTTTATCTAAAATTACAGATGATCTACTTTTTTTAAATAAATTCAAAAAAAGTTCACGGAGGCTGGTCTGCCCATAAGAGGTACATTAGGGTCACTATCTACTCCTTGGGCTTCCACGGTCAGCATCGTAACTGCTGTACTGTAGTGTACTGACGGTCACCTTGCAGACCCGGATTTGCCACTAGGCACGTGCCTAGGGGCGATAGGCCCATGGGGGCGGCACGAGGTGAAAAATTATTTGTTAAAATTTCATATTTTTGGTTTTTTAATTACAGTATTTGTATTGGGCACTTGCATTATGGCCAAATTGAAGAAAATTGTTTTGAAATAACCTTTAACTAAATCATTTAATAACACAGTATTGACACTGGGCCTACCAATAGCGGTGGTCGGAGCAGAGCACGGTCTTATATACAGGTCTGGACACACCGTTGAAATTCTTGTCCGCTTTTTTGCCAACTAAAATAGTTTGTTTCGATATCGCTTGGGGCACCTCAATCTGGAAGTCAATCCCTACTGCGCATGATCATATATTCAAAGCAGAATAGAGAATGTTGTTTAAATGAAGGGAAGAACTTGATACATTTAATTTAGTTTTATTTTATGTTTGATGATAAAACCAAACCATGTAGGCCTATAAATAAACCTATACAAAGAACGCAGGCCTATGTATATTACTTGTTATAAAACTAATGTATGTGTTACTAAAGTGTACACGTAAATAAATATTAATAAAAGTTAAAAAAATGTAGTTTTTTCACAATTCCATCACATTTCCCTTTTAGATTTAAGATCAAATGAGATATTTCCAATAGAGATAGGTGAAATGACTATTTTCAGCAGTCAAGGAGAATTGAATATATGAAGTTACTTATTGGGGGGAAGCTAATAGTAGTGCCTAGGAGCGGCAGGACACCTAAATCTGGGCCTGTCACCTTGTCAGCACGTTTAAGTCCTCTGACACTGAAGATGGCCTTCAGAGGCGAGGTCGAAACATCTGTAGAAGAAAACGGAAGACCACGGCCTTACAGCCCGGATAGTCATTTTAACAATCAGGATCACTATTTACTTCTAACAATACTTTTTGTAGAATTGGAGCCTCATTACAAAATAAAAGGTTATGGACTTTACAAAAGGATGGGAATACATAGGCCTAATCAAAACCCAAGTTAATAAACCATGTACTAAAAAAAAGCTTATCACAGTAACACCAAATGATCAGACAATTCTGATGTGACTGTTCTGACATTCTGTGTGTGCACACAACACACAACTCTACGACAAGTGTTATCACTTCTTCTGACCAATCATGGTTTAGACATGCCACCTGTTTGTTTACATTAGGAATTAACTACGAATGGAAACAGTGTAAATCTAAAAATATTACATTACAAAAATAATTTAATTGGAAATACACAAAGCCTCTAAAATAATATAAGTAAACAAATCAACCACTCCAGTCACCAACAATCACACATGTCACTACCGTCGTTCATTTGAATTGGCTGGAATTTAAAAAAATTAACAAACTAAATAATTAAATCCTTAAATTTTTAGTGACCATCAATCAATGAATGTTTTAGTGGATGGTTAGTGAGGATTGGTCAATAATACAAATTTTAGCTATTTTGCGTCAACGTTGCGACGATATTTATTGTCATCTTCAGGACCTGTGTATGAAATACAATAGAAATATCAAACATAATGAAACAATTAAATATTTGGGTGAACGTGTTGGTGTATGTGAGTGTGTGCGTGCATATGTATGTATCATTTTATATGTGAAGACTTATGATAGTTTGTTTACATCTTCAAAGTACCTTTAAGAAAACGAGCAATTATAGTATGTGAGAACTTGATTTATACAGTATTACAATTTAAATTACTAAATTTAATGATATTTAAAAAAAATTTTAAACAAACAGTAATCAACAATTGGATATTAGATTGGTACATAAATTGCTTATACCTACAGCAGTCAACATATAGCAAAGTAATATATTACCTATAACCAGTGGTGCCCACAGGGGGGGATCATAGCGCAAGTTGCACATTGAGAATTTTTGGGGGAGATTTTTCGGGTGTATTTTAAGGATTTTTGGGGGGGATTTTTTCAAGAATAACATTTTAAATCCAACATTGATGGAAATTTTTACCTTGTTTGTGCAATAAACTAAGCTATTAGTAAAAACCTAAAGCAATTGCATATCTTTATGATTGTTTTAACGAACTGGCGGCATAAATGTCTCTACCAGTACAACTAGTAGTAAATTTTGTTTTGGAATTTCAAAAACTGACCCTGGCAGCCTGCAGCAACATCCTGTCAATAAGTCAGAGTCCGTGATCATGAATGTAAAAAATCAATAGGTCTTGAGAACTCTACAATTAAGGGCTGTATGCAAAATATTATTTGATTGTGTTTGAATTTGGGGCTGTTATTGTTTGCCATAGAAACAAATTACCCTTGATTAAAAAAAAAAGTTGCAGGTAAACTACCCTTTTCCCTTAACTGATCTTCACCAAAAACAATAGGTCTTGAGTACTCTACAAATCAGGGCTGTATGCAAAAAATTATTTGATTCTGTTTGAATTTGTGGCTGTTATCGTTTGCCATAGAAAAAAATCTACAGACAGACAGACAGACAGACACACACACACAGACACTTTTCGAAAAACGACTTTTTTTCATGTTTTGAGTGTAGTACAATCAGAATATGCAATAATCTCGAACACGATTTTTTTTGCCATCACCATACTTCCATTTCCTTAAGAAACATGGAAGTAAAATGTGTGCGTGTGCTAAGCTTGTAGACCGGCGGGCAGTGGAGTAAAGGGGGCGGGTCCTCAGTTCATATCTCTGGTCCACCAGCCGCGCGTGGCGGCAGTCTGCCCGTGAGTTTTACTCTGTAATGCGGTGCTTTGTTTGTGTGAGTTGGGGTTGGAATGTAATCTCGTGTTTCGTGATAGTTGTCAAAATGCCGAAAAAACTGAAACAATCGTTTAAGTATAAGTGTATGGAGGTTATGTGTAACACAACTCATCGAAAAGACAAGTGGTTAGAACATTGTAAGAAGAAACACGCCTATAAATTTAGACATAACCTAAACATTAGTTTTAAAATGGTTGAAGTGAAGTCCGGTGACGGCCCGTGGGTGAAATACACTGATGCTGAATCTTCTGCTGACCCCAGTACCGTCAACATCATAGTTTAGATTCCAGGTATGTAAAATATAATTATTTTTGTCTCGTTCAGTTACCGTTTGAATAGGCCAAAATAGAAACAACTTTATATAAGATACAAAGGAATCGCTTTATTGCATAATTTTTATTCGGGCTTATTAGCATTTTTGTACTACCAGTAACATTTTATTATATTTGTTGTTCGTTATTTCCACTAATACGGCAAACATTAAAAATAATAAAATAAAGCAAACAATAAAATAACAACTTTGGGGAGAGGAGAGTTCTAAAATCGTTGTATTTTTTTAGATCGAATGTAACCAGTGACGTTGCTAACGATGACACTACAACTGAGGACATAGATGTACCATCAATGATACAATTTGAAACAACTTAACAAGTGTAACAATTATCGTAACTGTAGTGTAGGATCTTGTTTTGTTTTTCATGACTTTTTTAACTAAAATAATTTGTATAGGCTTCAATTGGGGGGGGGGAGTGCTGAGAATTTGGGGGGGGTTTGCTCATTGGGCCTTGGGGGGGATGGGCACCACTGCCTATAACTAAAACAGATTAGGGGATGTTCACTACTTAATTATTAAAAGTTATTTTTACCATGTTTCACTCCCTACTGGTATTAACAAACAATCATCATTTAGAAACATACAATTTACACAATAACTGTAGAACATTACGACTTAAATCAGATAGTTGACAAAGGTTACAAACAAAAGTTTCTGGTAAATTTTACTAACAGGTAAACTTGGATAATAATTGTAATCATATTATAAAATATAGTCAAGAGTACTATAGAATAATGTAATTTATGTATGTCTCCACAATCACACCTTCTCTCTCTCACCCATTCTCCCCCTGGCAGTCCTTCTCACAGCCTCTCACTCTAACCTGAAATCGCTCTACCACTCACTATCACTCCCACTCGCTCTCTCTGAGTGAGATGTAGAAGAGAGAGAACGAGTGGGAGTGATAGAGTGATTTCAGGTTAGAGTGAGAGGCTGTGAGAAGGACTGGCAGGGGGAGAATGGGTGAGAGAGAAGGTGTGATTGTGGACACATACATAAATTACATTATTCTATAGTACTCTTGACTATATTTTATAATATGATTACAATTATTATCCAAGTTTACCTGTTAGTAAAATTTACCAGAAACTTTTGTTTGTAACCTTTGTCAACTATCTGATTTAAGTCGTAATGTTCTACAGTTATTGTGTAAATTGTATGTTTCTAAATGATGATTGTTTGTTAATACCAGTAGGGAGTGAAACATGGTAAAAATAACTTTTAATAATTAAGTATTGAACATCCCCTAATCTGTTTTAGTTATAGGTAATATATTACTTTACTATATGTTGACTGCTGTAGGTATAAGCAATTATTTATGTACCAATCTAATATCCAATTGTTTATTACTGTTTGTTTAATTTTTTTTTAAATATCATTACATCTAGTAATTTAAATTGTAATACTGTATAAGTCAAGTTCTTACATACTATAATTTGCTTGTTTTCTTCAAGCTAATTTGAAGATGTAAACAAACTATCATAAGTCTTCACATATAAAACGATACATACATACGCACACACACACTCACATACACCAACACGTTCACCAAAATATTTAATTGTTTCGTTACCGGTATGTTTGATATTTCTATTGTATTTCATACACAGGTCCTGAAGATGACAATAAATATTGTCGAAATGACGACGCAAAATAGCTAAAATTTGTATTATTGACCGATCCTCACTAACGATCCACTAAAACAAACTAAATAATAATTTTTAATACGAAACAAACTCTCAAAATGTTGATGTAACGCCCATGACTGTGGCCCACCTGTGTCTTGAAAAATAAAATCATTGTATAAAATGAAGATTACAAGAAGAGTTTACATCATATCCTTGCCAACCTTAAATTTGACTATAGAATATATTCTCTCGATCAGAAACTAATGAAAAATTATATATTAGTCAAGATATTTGTATGGTATTTCTATTACAATAATCACTTATTACTGATTTATCAACTTGACTAACCTTGTAACTTTCCAATACATACTATAGGGAAAATACAAAATAAACACTGTATGTCTAAGACGCACCAAGAACTGAATTTGAACATATAATATTCAAAAATGCATCAACATTTTCAATAATGTGCTATTAATAGCTTAAATATTCCTAATTGCCTATAATTACCTGTTGACTTACCTGTTAAAATACCGAACGTAATATAATTTTCCGACATAATTACGGTTAGTTCAAAGTATATACACTACAATAGTCTTATGACACACACTATTATAAGCTAAAATTATAAAATACCGAACAAAAGCAATAAAAAGTTTTATGATAAACTAAGATTAAACAAAAAAACAACGAACAAAAAATTTTGATAACTATTTTGAACAGATGTCTGAAACACAGTGCTGCAACCTAACACTTTTTACCCTGAAAAAATATACGCAATACACATTATAGGCTTTTATATATGAGCATACATAACACAGTCATATTTATTTATAGCAAGCGCGCGCATATTCTACGTATGCGTATTATCTCTAAGTACAGTTATACTAATGGTTACAACAAAACTGATCGATACTGTATACGCATATAATTATCTTACACAATTTAATAATCCGTGTCCTTTAAAACACAAACTGTGATACTGACTCGTGAAGAACAACGTTAAATTTCTAAAATTATTACGTCTTTTGTCCAAGTGCGTGTTCATAGTTTAGATATTGCCGAAGTTAGAAATTAATATTAAACACAGAAACAAAATCAATTCGAATAAAAGAATGTCGATTCAAATTTAAAAATATCGATAGTCGCTAAAATCTTGTGGAAATCTATGTAGAAAATAAGAATTAATAAAATATGAAGAAGTAGTAACACAAAATATTATTCTCTTGTTATTTTAACATGATAATGTTTTTAGGCTGGGGGTCATTCCACAAAATCGTCATCGAAAAATGTAACGCTTCCACACTTCCGATTTCCCACAGTCTAGAAATCTTTTGTTTACAAAACATTATCATGCTTCGATGTTTCGGTTTCGCCGAAATTCTTTATGCGCACGCGCGCGCGTGTGTGTTTCTTTAGAAAGTAAAGACCATTGTGTCGTATATGAGACTCTCAGTTAGGCACTCGCGCCCGCGTACACATTTTATTATTAATATTACTTCTTTGCTATTATTATTAAACACACGCGCGCACATATTTTTATTTAATTATTCAAATTGTGTACTTTAATGATGAAGGCTTCATCCATAAAACTTTCCAAATTTACCAGCTTTTTAAAGATTTTCTGATTTTCAGTAGCATTTTTATAAAATTTTACATCCGGTAATCCATTTGGAAAGACCAGAGAAATTGAAGCATTCCAGCCTACTTTTGTTGCCAGACTATTGATTCTGGATGAATGGGATTATTCTTTATATGCTGGCATTTTGAGATGTTATCATAAAATTAACACAGATTTAGACGTTCTGAGTGTAGTTATTTACCCTTATAATTACAAAAAATTATCTACTTTTTGTAACAAATTTTTCTTTCTGTTCTTCATTATTTTCATTTCAAACATTTATTAAAATGTGTAGTTGATCAAAAAGCAAAGAGTCATCAACTTTAAATCTATATTGTTAGCTTTCCTTTAAAATAAACAGCAATCTCCTCATGATTCTTCCTCTGTGTTTTCCTAATAAGTAACATCCAATTAAAGCACACTGATCCAAACAAAGGGATCAATCCAATTTTTCAATATCCTGTAACTTAAATATGTTTCATAGATATCTTTTAATTCATAGTTGAAAAGAGTTACAGATGCTTTGGTAACTTCAGTGCTATTGAGAACTGATTTGGTACCCAAAGTCCCAAAAATTACTTATTCTCCTTCTTCACATTGCATCAAAAGTATCCCCAAGCATATTTATAATTTCCAAGGCACTTTTGACACCTCTCTCTCAGTTTTCTTAATATTTAAACATTTTATTTGCCTCCAGAAACGGTTAAGACTATAAAATAGGTAAATTACCTTCTGTCAACATTTCTCAGAATCCTAATTACTGGATTACTCGAGTTTCGACACCAATGGTGTCATCATCAGATCCAATATGATTAAGGTTAAAACATTAATCGATGTATATTCATCTCGTCAGTTTTACCGTGGGAGCGTTCCTGTGCAGGTTCGTTACGGCCACATGTCGTTTTTCATTTCATTGTTATTTCGTTTTAATATGTGTTATTTATTATTTTTGTACAATGTATGTGTTGTTTTTTAATATTTGACAAGATGAATATACATCGATTAATGTTTTAACCTTAATCATATTGGATCTGATGATGACACCATTGGTGTCAAAACTCGAATAATCCAGTAATTAGGATTCTGAGAAACGTTGACAGAAGGTTAAATTAACCTATTTTATTTTCTTAATATAATTCTGGAAGAAACTTAATTGGCTGTGTATGAATCAGAGGTAGGTCTCACTAAGACAATTACTAAAAAAAATCCCAGTATTTTTAAAGTCATTTCCTCTAATGAAAATTATCCTTTCATAGCACCAAGTATTTTCAATAATCTCTCTATGGAAGGGAATATAGACAGTCAATGTGTTCTTGAATGTGATAGAATACTGTGTGATATAATATATGATAGAACAGTGATATTCTACCTCACATCAATCACAAAATTTTTTCAAGTTTTCTACCCATATAGTGTAATCTTAAAATGGAGGAAAAAGAATTTCACCATTATAACTTCTTGGATTTCGTTGTCCATGACGTGTCCGTTACTTAACTAAATATCACTATTGTAATAACGACTCAGAGTTATAACAATTTTAAGAAAATTGAAAGTAAAATATTCGAACACATCTCACCACACACACACAGCATCGATCTTTCGAAAATCTATCCCGTCACCAACAATAAGACGGACAGCGCTACCTACAGCAGCCTCTGAAGAAGCCTTTTAAAGGTGAAAGCTGGTTTAGGCTGTAAGGTAAATCTTTACGATTTTACTTATAAAAAACTTAGTGTTCCGAGTCGTTATTACAATAGTGATATTTATTATAACTTCAGTATCATATCCAAGTCTGTCACCTGCAGATTGAATGCAGTTGAACACACGTGCGCGCGCATGCGTGTGTGTGTGTGTGTGTGTTTGTCTTTCTTCATGAAATTCGTATATTATATGTAAATATTTAACGCATAATTTATGAGAAGCCATGTAGTAAATTATTAACATACTAAAAGCAATGTAGTGAATTCCCATCCTGGAAAGACACCATCCTAAACTTAACAATAACAATTATTATAAAATTTATATTGGTGTATTGAATTAAATTTATATTTAAGAAATTATAAATTATCATTGAGCAAGAAAGATAATTTCCATATCTGATATTCATTTTTTAATTGTAATACTACTACATGTAACAACAGTGTCAGTGTCTGTATATTCTTAGGCATGTAGCTCTATCTATGTGTGTATGCATATACGTTTGTATGTGAGTTTGAGCTTAGAAGACCACTGCCATTTTAAAAACAACAACATTTTTCAAACATATACAAATTTAAGAATCAATATTGTTACATGATATTTTGCCCATCATCTTGTTGTGTAATTGCATGAGTAAAATATGTTTATAAATCCTAGAAAAGTACCAGGAAACATAAAGTAGCTTGTTTCAAGGACTACCAATTATAGGTTTATTATTATTGACTAATATTAAATAATGTTCTAATAGTTATGTTTAAATAATTAAAGTTAGTAAGTAAGGAGGACAATGTTTTATAAATACTTACTATGCTAATACTAATCCCACTATGTGTGTGAGAGTGGAAATTAATTCATAAGTTTAATAAGAGTTGTGTTATCTTTATGAGGGAAGTGATTAATAATAAACAATGTTTTAATCGTTGTGTTTTGAGATATTGAAGTTAGTAAGTAAGGAGGACAATTTTAGTACGTAGGCTTTCACGGCCGGTGTCATTATAATTGTTTAAAACTTCCGGGCTGAAAGGCTGTGGTCGAATGCTTGATGTTCTACAGCTAGACGTTTCGGCCACACCACTGGTGGCCATCTTCAGTAGCAAAAATTGTTCGAAATGGGGTGGTATGCCGAACAAGTTGCCCAATGAACTGGGAACAAGCAACCCAGTTCATTGGGCGACTTGTTTGGCATACCACCCTATTTCGAACAATTTTTGCTACTGAAGATGGCCACCGGTGGTGTGGGCGAAACGTCTAGCTGTAGAACATCAAGCATTCGACCACGGCCTTTCAGCCCGGAAGTTTTAAATAATTATAAGGAGGACAATGTTTTGGGAACTACTTACCATGTTTTATTATGTTTATAAAAACTGGATTGTATCCAGAAGTTCAATAAGAATTGTCATATGTTTCCTAATAGTTATTAGTAATTAGTTGTTTGAAATTGATTAATAATATATGTTGTAATATTAATAAAACAAATGTTAATGTTAATGGAAAGGTACTAAAATTATAATAAGAGATTTGTGAAACTAGGCATGTTAGGCCTAGATAGATAAGGAATTTGAAAAAGAGTTTATATTAAAACTAGAATAATTAATGTCAGGTTGAACTATGTTATTACTAATTGTATCTAATAGTTTTAGTAAAGTGAAGGGTATAAGAAGAACTAATTATAAATAATTTTGTACAAATAGTTAAAAGTGTAAAATAGTAACTCAGGAAATATGGAATGGAAGATAATCAAAAGTGATATCAAAACAATCAGTGTTCCATCAGAAACTCAAAGATACTAGTATATTGAAGATCAAAGATCATATAAAAAAGTTATAACAATTTTAAGAAAATTGAAAGTAAAATATTAGAAGTTTGTTTATTTTGAGGCTCAGAGAAAACCATAGTAACTCCAGATGATACAATTTAAACCAATGAAAGCTAAGTTATAGGCCTTAGCAACTGAGATGTTATAAATTGAATAAAGAGGAGTCCATTATTAGATCTAAACGAGAAAGGTTGATATAAAATATGAGAGACCAATCCAACATATTTTGAGTGTAATATCAGTGAAAATAATTAATGTTAATCATTATACAAGACTAAATGTTTAGAAGAAAGAAGTACAACATTCTTCAAAAGAAGGAAACTAATTAACATATGAAGAAACAAAATCAACCTATCCAGGAAGGGAAGTATTTTTGTTAATAACTAAACTGAAGAAATTACCTTAATGGCCTAAGTTAAACTTTTCAAAGACAAGTTACAGAATTGACGTCTTTTACAGATTTTGTAGACAGAATTCTGTCTATATATTATGAACATTTTTGTAATGAAACAAACTGTTTTGATTCTACTTATTTTGAGGATCCTTATACTATTATTTCGAAATTATTTTCAGAACGATTAAAAATTAGTCTTCAAAAAAATTCACTTTTTAGAAATAATTTTAAATTGTTTGTGACTCAATATTATATAAATAGTTCAGTAAATATTTCAGTGTCCGAGTAAAAAAAATATTAGTGATATCTGCTGCATTCGTACCAAAGAAAATACACGTACACGTACAGATTAGAAGAATGTCACCATAGAAACATTAAAGTGCGTTCATTGTGGAAAGTGAGGAGTCACGGCTGAGAAAATGAGACCTACTTTCTTCTTCGGTGAAGAAGACTTTTCCCAACATTATGTCCTTTTAACAGTACTAATTCTCCCAGTCTAAACGTTTGTAATTTATGTGTAGCGTTGAATTCTTCAGATCTCTTACTAGTTACTTTATGAATTTATTTGTCCCCTTGCACCCTTTTAATCTGCATTGGTACAGGCAGATTCGAAGTATTTATACACTTTATATGGGCATACCAAAAATCTGTTCGGTTGTTTTCCAGGATCTAATTCCATTGGTGTTAATCGGTGATGGTATTGTAACTTTCATTTATATATTGCTCAAAGAATTGTATATACTGTGGCCAACTATTATGCCGTCGTGACAGTGTCCCCAAAACAATCTAATTCTCTGTTGACTCTTTCAGCCACATTACCCTATGGTCGCCTAATAGCAGTCAAAACAGCTTACATCCCATGCTGTGTCAGGGTATCGGACCACAACTTATTTGAAAATTGTTTTCCATTCTCAGTTAATACCCTCTTGACATGTCCACGCTCCAGGATATTTATTTAGAATTACATTCAATACCGAATGAGTATTGGGACGCGTTACAGCATATAACTTGACTAACTTAGTAAAGGCATCAGCGCACACAATTAGATGTTAAGTCCCCACGCAGCTTTCGGTAATGGACTTAGAAAGTTAACACACAATATATCACCTTTACCCTTAGTGAATATGTTGTTCAATCTTATTTTTTTATGAATAAATTTTGTATTTCTTTAATTATTTTATACAAACCACTTGTCGTTTACATGTACACTTTTATTATATGACAATGTTTTTCTTGTATTGGAAGTTAAATCTTCATGAAATTAGACATTTCAATCACCACTAAAGTGACACCATTTTGGTCAGCTTTTCTACTAAAATTGAACAGAGTTATTTAAATATTCTGAGGCATCCGTCAGTGGCAGCACTACGGGTGGGCCAGGGTTGGCCCGGGCACACCCAAAATTTTCTTGGCCCACCCTCTGGCCCACCCAGATAAGATGGAGAAATTTCAGAGGTCAAAATCAAACTATCTTTAATAAAATTCAACAAGAAATATGTTTTCCACTTGTTTAGAACAAAACTAAAAGATCTTTAGAATTTAAACATGAAACAAACAACCGTCAGAGTGTACACAAACTGTCGGTCGGTCAGTCTTGGTTTCTCGGTCTGCGGTCGTACTTTCATTTGTGTTAAGTCAACGATTTTATTTTTGTGTCTGTGGTTTTGTGGTTTGCATAAGCAGAGTTAACGTGTTTAACTGCCAATTTTATTTAAATATGGACAGCAGTTTGTCTCATGTTCGATTCATTCTTTCCGTTTTTATGTTATGTACGTTTCAATACGTTTGACGTTAATTTGCATATAAACAATAAAAGGTCTCATGACAGTAATCTGTGATTCGTGTTTGACAGTTTGTGTAGAATATTGTGCGTCTTATTGAAAGTGAATGTGGAAAAGTGACAATAAAAATGGCAAAACGTCCTAGCATTTCGGACGTCTTCATTCTGCAACAAGAAATTGTTAAACCAAATGAAGAGGACATAAAACGCCTACAACGTTTACACCTGTAACTGCTGAGGTTAGTTTTCAGGATCCCGAAACTGAACCTGAAAAAATTGTGTTCGATGATGATGATATGGAAGTAGGGAAAGAAGGAAAACAGTCAGAAAATGAAGAAGAACTCGGTGAAAATAAAGGTACTGATTTATTTTCTACTCCTAGCAGTAGCACCAGCAGGTTCAATTAGTGATATAGCTACGAAACCTACTGATGAACCAAAACAACCACTATTACGACATTTTCCTTTTCGCCAGTTTGGAGATAGAAAAAGGAATTTCCAGCCTGATTGGTACAAAATCCACCCTTGGCTTGAATACAGTATTATAAATGATGCTGCATTTTGTTTTGCCTGTTGATTTTTTCGTCCCCAAACTCAAGGCACAAAAAGTGAATTGCTTAGTTTTGTAAATGAAGGTTACACTAATTGGAAAAGAGCAACAGAATCTAATTCCGGTTTTAAGCAGGATGAGAACAGCTTATCCTGCAAACATTCTTTAGTTGCTTGGGAGTCTTTCAAAAATTTAAAAAGTAAGTTTGGGGAGGAAGCATCAATTGCTGCTCTGCTAAATGAAACGTATGCTCTTGAAGTTAAAGAAAACAGAGGATACACTGAAACAATTGCTGATGTACTTCGATTCACAGCCCTACAAGGAATAGCTCAAAGAGGTCATGATGAATCGAAACAGTGAAAACAAGGGAAATTTTTTAGAATTAATGAAACTTATAGGGAAAAATGATCCAACTGTTAAAAAAAAGCTTGAATATAAAAGAGAAAAATACACTCATCATGGTATTAAAAATGAAATACCATGAGCAATATTGTGCTATAACATATAACAGATGAAGTAAAAAAATCTCAGTATTTTGCTCTAATGGTTGACGAGTTAAAAGATTGTTCAAAAACTGAGCAATTATCAATAATGATTCGTTACTATTTAGATGGAAATATATATGAAAGATTTCTAGGCTTTGAACCTGCAAAAAAATTGGATGCTTCTTCTTTATTAATTTGTATTAAACAAAAACTAGCAAACTGTGGAGTTGATTTAAACTACTGTGTTGCACAAACGTATGATGGAGCTGCAGTCATGAGTGGCTCTTGTGCAGGTGTTCAAGCTCTTTTAAGCAGGGAATTTCCACAAGCCATCTACACACACTGTATGAACCATAAATTGAATCTCGTTATAGTGGCAACATGTAGAGGGATCAAGTCAGCTACAGATTTTTTAATGACACTGCAGGGACTGTATGTTTTCATGAGTGGGTCGGCAGTCCAGCAAATGTTTATAGATACACAAATGAAAATGAAGATAGGAAAAGTGGAATTGAAAAAGTTAAGTGACACCTGATGGGCCTGTCAGTACGCTACATGTTTGGCTGTGAAGAAGACAATTGAAGCTATTATTATAACACTAGTAAATATCCAGAGTGAAAATTCAGAACGAGCTGCAGAAGCATCAGGATTCAGTGCCAAGTTGAACTTTTCTTTTATTTTTCATTTATGCCTGTTCACACGTTTGTTGAAAGAATGCAAGTCACTGTCTGAGTTCCTCCAGGGCAAAGATTGTAATTTTGTTGCTGCGATCAATTTGGTCGAAACTACAAGGGATCTTTTCAACCAGATGCATGAATCTGATACAGGTTTCAGTTCTGTGTGGAAAGAAAGTGTATATAGCAACAAAAATAGGCGCTGATATTCTCACAGATTCCTCTACTCTTGGCAGAATTCGAAAGTAACCAAAACATCTTGTGGAATATGTTTGTGATATGCCAAATAAAGGCACCTTGAAACCTGTACACCCAACTGATTTCAAGTCTCTAGTATTTGATGAAATTCTACATATCATAGATAGCGAACTTGAGAGATGTTTTATTTCAAACTCTGCAATAATTAAAGGAATCACTTGTCTGAATCCCAAAAGTAAAATGTTCCTGAATAAAGAAATGTTAGCCTAATGCAGTTGGCACAAAATTATTCATGCAACACTGATTCGTTGGAAGCAGAAATAAAAATATTACTAAATCTCATCCTAAGGCATGAACAACAAACCGGAGTGGAGACTGTGAATCTACTTGCATTCCTCATGTTGTTAGAGCAATACAAACTAGTGTTCAATGACTTCAACAAATTGACTCAAATAGCAATTACTATTCCAGCTTCTTCTGCATCATGTGAGAGAACATTTTCGTGTATGCAATGTGTTAAGAGTTATTTACAAAATTCGATGTCTGATGAACGTCTTAGCTATTTGTCTGTGCTTGCAATAGAAAGGACTTTGACCAAGAACATTGACTTGAAAAGAGACGTTGATGATTTTGCCGTTAATCACAACAATCGAAGAATTAATTTGTTTTAAAAGTAAGTAAAAGCATGTTTACTATTTTGCATTCATAGTATTTTATATTGCTTAATATTTCAGCTATTCAGTTTTGGCCTACCAATTATCATCTTTATTGTCAACACTGATTTAAACATTGTACAGCTAAGATATTGTCATTTTGTACAAATAATATACACATATTGTTCTACCTGAATGTAAAATACCGCGATCACTCACTCGAGTGGCTAAGTGAAGTAATCTTTAGAGGTACGTTTGCCTAAATAAAGAATTTAGAAATTCAAGATACTCTGAATTATTGGTTTATTGAATATAACATTATACTTTTGTAAATTAATATCAGTTTATAGTTTGAACAATTTAATACTTCAAGAATTTACTAAGTTAAAACAATTATTATAACTTTAAGCCAACTCAAATCTAACAACCAATTAACATGTACAATACGGCACAAGCCAGAAGCTCGAGCCAAGAGAAGCCAAGCAGTTCGCTGGAACTGATGCTTTTACATTGTATCCTGTCAGTTTTTATAGTGCACTTGTTTACTATTCTGATTACTAGAATAAATGAGAAAGTATCCTTTGACAAGTCTTAGGTCTTTCTAGAGTAAACAAAAATATTTTTATGAACAGTTATATAAAGCGTTACATAAGTCAGAACAAACACAGCTTGTCCTAAATCCCCCTTACAGCTAAACACATCAATTGGTAAATCATACAGTTACTTTTAGAGTAACAAATAAAATAAAGATAATATTATAACAATATACATAAATATATACAGTAACTACATTCACACAACACAAACATATAAATTCATTCAGAATTACAGTCCAAATTTGGCTCTCTGTCATTGATAAAACTATTTTAAACTTCAAATTTATACCATTGAACTCAAGGTTAGGCCCACCCATTTTATAACCTGGCCCACCCATGTGACCTACGCTAGAGCCGCCACTGGTGTCCGTTATTGATGTGTCTTTGTCTTCTATTATGTGCAGTATTCTGGTTTGCATAATTCTGTCTACCTATTCTGCACAAGTTTCATACTTTATTGTTGATATTCAGGCTTTAGCTAACATTTTTTTAATTACACAGTGCAGTTTCGGCTGTAAGACATTAGTAAATCCAAATATATAAAATATATAGATTTCAATTAAATGAATCCATATATATATTGTTTACACCTTCACATATCAAGTCTGACTGATATTGGCAGAACCTGATTTCCTGTCTGAATTATAACTGCAATAATCGGTTATCATGACTCGTGTCTTAAAGTGATTCAAGTTCAAAAACTATAATCTCTACTACAGTTATCTGATCTTAACACCATTTCTATTATTATTATTATTTTTTTTTTCAGAGCTGTCAGACCTCAGATTACATTATTAAATATCCTCTCTCCAACTTAAAACCACACTCGAAATCATTAATAGCATTTTTCATTACATATTCCCTATCTTTTTGGATTCCTAAAAAATACAAATAAATTAACAACAGTACAGTAAATTTTGTTTATTTTCTGTGTTTGAAATTCTAATCAAGACAACAAGTGAGTAAAAGAATGGTGTTATTTCATTGATTCTTCCATAGATAGTTGATAGTTTAGTCAAAGTCTGATGGTGCCAGTACTGTCACAGCCTGAAACAATAAAACGACATTCAATGAAATAATATTTTATTATTATTATAGTAATAATAATAATGTGTATGGGAGTGTATAGGAGACACATTCACTAGAAAATTCAGAGTTGTTCCACAGTACAAAGAATTTTGTACAAATATTTTGATAACACTCTTCAGTTTATTCAAATAGTTTATTTTTTGATAGTATAGTATTTAACTGTTTAAAGTATTGAACTTACTGTTGACATATGAAGTCCACCTCCGGTCTTGTTATTTCTTGTCACATCCGGAAACCACTTAAGGCGAAGTGCTGGCGTGTAATGTCAAGGCCGGTGTTGTAATCCCCTCCCATACATCGTACATCGCTGGATTTTGGGGAGGGGATTGCCGTCCAGGAGCCCTTCGAAGGCGCCCAGGGTCCTCCGTCTTCACGACTCAGCAGAGGCCACCAGACTTCTCTACTAGAATCCTCTGGAGGCGCCCACGGTCCAACGTCCCTCTTCCGGTCGGGTTTCGTTGCAGCCGGGGGTTCCTGTGTAATCACAGCCAGCGATGTGGTGGTTATGTAGTGTCAAAGTCGGTGTTGTAATCCCCTCCCGTACGTCGTACATCACTGGATTTTGGGGAGGGGATTGCCGTCCGGGAGCCCTTCGTAGGCGCCCAGGGTCCTCCGTCTTCGCGACTCTTCAGAGGCCACCAGACTTCTCTACTAAAATCCTCTGGAGGCGCCTGGGGTCCAACGTCCCTCTTCCGGTCAGTGTTCGTCGCAGCCGGATGTTCCTGTGTAGTCACAGCCGGCGATGTGGTGGTTATGTAGTGTCAAGGTCGGTGTTGTAATCCCCTCCCATACGTCGTACATCGGTGGATTTCAGGGAGGGGATTGCCGTCCGGGAGTCCTTTGAAGGCACCCAGGGTCCTCCGTCTTCGCGACTCAGCAGAGGCCACCAGACTTCTCTACTAGAATCCTCTGGAGGCGCCTGGGGTCCAACGTCCCTCTTCCGGTCGGTTTTCGTTGCAGCCGGGGGTTCCTGTGTAGTCACAGCCTGTGAAATGGTAAAATGGTAAAAAACACTTAAATAATTTCGATAAACTACAAATTTCGTGCCGGCATACTCGAAATATTAAAAAAATTTGATTATTATTTCCGTGGTTACGGCCAATTTATATGTAAAGTTATTGTTGCTCAGCGGTTTTTTTATTTAACGCTTTATGTAGGCCTATATTTGTATTTGTTTGGCATTGTGTATTGAGACTGAAGGTAATTCGGTACAGGGGTCTTGAATCAGTAATAAAATAGTGGGTAATTTACGGGGGGAGTCCAACCCATAAGAGAAATTCCCCGTTTGCCACTAAAATTTTATAAAACCTTATTCCATAGTCCTATTGAGAGAAAATCATAAAATTGTGTTTTGGTTTTTCTCTCAAGCTTAATTTTTTTTCTATATAATCAAAGACGACGTTTCGAAGCGTCCTGAACTGTATACACTGTAGATCTGCACAACTCCACTTGTTGCCTTTGACGAGTCGGTTTGATGTCTCCCGGTTAGCGCTTTTGAACAATTCAGCTCATCACCATTTTGGTTTTCAATGCGATCTGAAGATTTTGATGATGATTATTAATTAAATCGTTCACAAGCGCTAAACAGGAGTCACTGGAGTAGTGGAGAGCATTAAGTTGTACAAAGAAAAGAGAAATTTAAAACAGTTAATGTTTTCTTACCCATAAATTTAAATTACGAGGGTCAGTTGAAAAGTTCGCAGAGCGACGTCTATTGCTTACAGCTAGAACTAACATTTTTCTAATTAAACTTTAAAGTTTTTACCTTAATCCGTCTATGTGACCGCTTAATTTTTCTTCTTTGTCTTCTTACGCGTTTCTGATTGTGTTAATCCATCATCTGAGATTAAAAAATTCGTCGGTTAAGACTTCGTTAAACATTAAAAGTTACACTAAAAGACATTTAAAAATATAGTCTACAAACACAGCGACGTACGCGGATGTGAGTGCGCACTCAATACTGGTTAGCGACGTACTGCACAGTTTATTGGAGTTTTCATGTTATCTATTGTTGTGTTGGGGCATGTATTCTATGGCTGTGTTATCTATAATCTTATCGTATAGTGTATGCGATTTAAATGCCAATTGTTCGTTTAATATATTATTGGGATTATTTCTGAAGGCTCGGTAAATTTCGAACTCTTCTACCGCATCCATATATCGTCCCTTTCTGCAAATGTGTAAGGGTTTGCGATTTGCCTCAAAATTTGTATAATTATGATTCAATGAGACGAGATGTTTAGCGTAGTTTGATTTATTTATATTTGAAATGCTCGTGGGTAAGTGTTCTTTATATCTTTCGAAAAAGCTCCTGCCAGTCTGACCAATGTAATGCATGTTGCAGTCATCACACATCATTTTGTATACACCCGTTCTTCTTTCAATTGATGTACGTGGCATTATTTAGCATTTTACGGATATTGTTGGTTGTTCTAAATGTGATGTGGATGTTATGTTTTTTAAAAGTATTTCTAATGAGCATTGAAAGACTGGCAGATAATAATGCATTACATTGGTCAGACTGGCAGGAGCTTTTTCGAAAGATATAAAGAACACTTACCCACAAGCATTTCAAATATAAATAAATCAAACTACGCTAAACATCTCATCTCATTGAATCATAATTATACAAATTTTGAGGCAAATTGCAAACCCTTACACATCTGCAGAAAGGGACGATATATGGATGCGGTAGAAGAGTTCGAAATTTTCCGAGCCTTCAGAAATAATCCCAATAATATATTAAACGAACAATTGGCATTTAAATCGCATACACTATACGATAAGATTATAGATAACATACCCATAGAATACTCGCCCCAACACAACAATAGATAACATGAAAACTCCAATAAACTGTGCAGTACGTCGCTAACCAGTATTGAGTGCTGACTCACATCCGCGTACGTCACTGTGTTTGTGGACTATATTTTTAAATGTCTTTTAGTGTAACTTTTAATGTTTAACGAAGTCTTAACCGACGAATGTTTTAATCTCAGATGATGGATTAACACAATCCGAAACACGTAAGAAGACAAAGAAGAAAAATTAAGCGGTCACATAGACGGATTAAGGTAAAAACTTTAAAGTTTAATTATAATAATTGTGACGCGGATACCAATACAATGACTTTATAACATTTTTCGTATGCTGTCACATTTGTATTTCATACAAACGCCTGTTAATTGTCAAATCTATCTATCAATTTATTCACCCTTTATCAGCTATTTAAAATTTACGTGTCACGCGTGTATTGAAAAATGGACAAAATCTTGAATTCTTAGTTAAAAATGGTCTAACACTAATGGAAATTCACAATGAAATGGTAAGTGTGTTAGGAGACTGCTTGCATCTTCAAAAACAATGATCGGTAAGTGGGGACTCGAGTTTAAACTTATTCGTACAAGCATTGAAAATGGTGCCTGGCAGTGAACTTCCAAAAAAGCAACACTCCAAATTCGGTACCGAATTTTACACAAACTTTTTCACACCAAGTTTTTTAGTTAAAACATATTGCACACGCTAATATGAGATGCCTATGATCTCTGTAACGCCATCCAGTCTCAATCGCTGGTCTTCCAACACCGTGTATCACATTTTTTAGTGATATTTGGAGTTGTTAATTTTTTTGGTCGCCCACTGCAGGAATCATCTTCAATGCTCGTGTGACCGCATTTATTAAACACTTATAAGCTACAGTTTTTGAAGGCGCAGCATCTCCTAACACATTTAGTATTTCGTTGTGATTTTTTATTGGCTCTAGACGCGTTTATTGGCTCTAGACCCGTTTTAACAAACAATTCAATCACAGCACGATGTTCTATTTTGTTCACTTTTCAAAACACTCACGACACGTAAATTTCGAACAGCTTGTAAACAATGAGTAAATCGACACACAGATTTGGAAATTAACAGGTGTTTACAAGAAATACCGACTCTTAAACGTGCAAAATATTTTAGTTCTACCGCTAAGCAATAAATGTCGCTCCGCGAACTTTCAACCGACCCTCGTCTATACACATCTGCTACGCGTTCGTGCGCCTACTTGTAATCTTGAATTTGCCACCCCACGTCTGTCTCCTATCTCAATGTTTCCAAGCAGCCACAGTCGATCTTAAATAGCATTTTAAGTGTGATCTTTGGCGGCTGCAGCTGATATCGTTAATACAAATGATATTAGATTAGTAACGCTATTGGGGTATTTGAGAATGTTGAAAACAAATTTTAAGAAAGGCACTGAAAATACTGTACGGCTCATCCAGCGATTCTATAGAGCCATACGTGCTACGCGCGTGTATTAGTTGAACTACACCGTCCTGTGTGGGTCTCGTACCCTAAACGTCCGTTTCTGCTTATTCCTCCAGTCTTTTTCTTCCATCGGTGGCTCTCCAACGTTTTTCTATTGTACTTTTGTCTTCTTCTTCCACTTCTTCTTTACTTCAAGGGTTAGGATTGCAGCCTGTTCCGTCTTCACAGCCACCGTTTTCTTGGTCTCCCTCTATCTCGTTCTCCAAGAGGCGTTATATTGGATTACTTTTTTGGTATTCTCAAATCATCCATTCTATTACGTGGTGTATCCAGTTTTCTTTTATTTTGTTTAATTTTATCATTTATCGAGTATATATTTAGATCTTGCCTAATGTCTGCATTTCTTATGTGATTTCTTAGGACACGTCCTTTGACTCTCCTTAAGAATTTAATTTCAGCAGCTTGAATTCGTTTCCTTTGATTTTGCATCAGTGTCCACGATTCACTCCCACACATCCATACCGATGGAACCATTATGTATATATATTACTAATATTTTTTATACTGTATTTATTGTATTTTAAGTTTTATATTGTTTAGCTTCTGAGGATGATCCCAGATTCCAGAGATCAAAACGTCAAGGCACAAAAAAAACTACGATGGAAGCAGTCCATATGATAGAGGATTTACCGGTAAGAAATCACAAATCGCTTACAGGTTTTAAAGAATACATCATTTTTCTTTTATTACCATATTTAGCTTAGTTACATTTTTATTCTCATGTGTAACCTAAAACCGTCTTTTCATACAATCTAGTCCTACAGCCAATAATGTTACACTTATCTATTTTCTTCTTCAATGAAAAATAATAAATAAGTAGGAAAATGGACAAATAAACAAAATTTTTATTCATAGAAACTGCTATGAACAGTAGGGGCCTTCAAAACACTAACTATGAGCAGGGACATATTTAACGGGGGGGGGGGCAAACGGGACTGGACCCCGCTCCCCAAAGGTTGAAAACAGTTTTAATTTTTAGGCTGTTTTTATTATTTTTTCCATCTGTGTACGCTAATGTAGGCCTAGACATAACCCTTTTTTAAAATATTTCTTAAATATACAAACAGGATTGTTACACAGCATCTGCATATAAATTTGAAATATAAAATATAGGAAAATCAATTCAGTCAATAAGTATCTTCTAAACAATGTTTCAATAACGTGTATTTTAATTATTTTATTACCGTTTAGTGTAATGGGATGATTTCAGGATGTTATCACATGTTTTTCAACCGCTTTAACATAATAATGTTGATTAGTCTTAACTTGTTTTTTATTTTGTACAAAGCCGACTCGACTGGACCCCTCCCCCCCCCCCCCCCACAAGAGCAAATTCTAGATACGCTACTGACTGTAAGGAAAGAAGACAAAAGTTCTAAGGATATGGTAGACATTGATGATGTAAAAAAAGCAGCATAAAAAAGTATGAAAAAATGAATACGTGTGTGTGTGTGTGTGTGTGTGTGTGTGTGCGTGTGCGTGTGCGTGCGTGTATGCGTAGGTACAAGTTGTTAGGTTAAGGGGTGAAGATGCAAGAGGCAACTAGTCACTTTAGCGGAGATTTTCCACTTCATGGAAATGAGTCACTTCAACACCTGTACAGACAATTGTGTTTCTCACCAAATGTGTCAGGCCACAATACGGTTTGTAATTATGCCAGTGTATGAACCAGACACAGTCTGTGCAGATTATACAGCCCATGTTATGAATAACGAGTTGATTACCGTTTAATTGAAATGGTAATTTGTGCCACACAATCTGATTGATGTTATTATGTAAGACGAGATATCAGCAAAATTTATACGAACCAAAATGCAAAGCATTCAACCGCTGATGATTGGTTGGTAAGTACCGATGAATAGTATAGAAATCATATATATATCTCCATTCAACATGTACACACTGATATTTGTCTATGGACAACACTTATGTCCATATACAATACAGATATAAATTAAATATAATTAATTCACTACAGACTTGGAACACAAAGTTTTTTATGGGTAGAAACGTAAAAGTTTTACCTTATAGCCTGAACCAGTTTTCACTTTTAAAAAGCTTCACAGAGGCTCAGATGCTTTTAAAATGCCTCTGAAGAAGCAAAAACTGGTTCAGGCTATAAGGTAAAACTTTTATGTTTTTACCCATAAAAAACTTTGTGTTCCGAGTCGGTAGTGAATTAATTATATTTAGTTAAGTAACGGACACGTCATGGATAACAAAATCCAAGGTATAAATTTTTTATGATGCCAATATACATTAAGTACATTCAAACATATACACTAATACTCAAACCAAACTGAGGACACAACAAGTGTTTGTTTTGCACCCAGAAACCAAAATCTGAAGACACTTGGAAAACCATTTAAAAAATGCAGTAAATTTTAGAAATATGGTACTGTTAAAAATCAAAATAATCTGTTCAGCAATTTTCCATAATTGTAAATTTTATGGATAATTAAGCAAAAGCTATTTTTACTACCATGTTCCGTAAGGAAATGGAAGTAAGGTGATCACAAAAAAAAATCATGTTCGAGATAAGGGTTGATTCTGATTGTACTACTCTCAAAACATAAAGAAAAGTTATTTTCCGAAGTGTGTGTGTGTGAGTTTTTCTATGGCGAACAATAACTGACACAAATGTAAACAGAATCAAGTAATTTTTTGCATATGTGTCCAACTTGTAAAGCACTCAAGGCTTATTGATTTTGGTACAGATAGGTTAGGGGGGAGGGGTAGTTTACCTGCAACATTTTATATTTTAACAAGAGTAAAGTATTTAATTTTGATAAATAATGAAGATGAAGATTAAGATTAAGGTAGATGAAATATTTATAAATGAAAAGAGTAGTTGAAGGGAAAGGGGTAATTTATTGAAAACTAAATTTTTGATGTCGAATAAAGTACTTCATTTTGAAGGATAAGATACCTTAATAATTATATATATAATGACACTGTTACTCAATAAAACTATAAATATTTCAAAAATGGGATTGTTTGGTTGAGGGAGAGGGATAGTTCACCAGCAATGTTTTGTGTTTTAACAAGAGTAAAGTACTTAATTTTAATAAATAAAGTATCTTGAAAAGAGGATCATAACAATCCACTGTATAAAGGTAGATGAAATATCTATAAATGAAAAGGGTAATTGAAGGGGAGGGGGTAATTTTTTGAAAAATAAATTTTTGGTGTCGAATAAAGTACTTTATTTTGAAGGATAAGATAAAATAAGGGAAGATATAATTGTTAAGTTAAGATACCTTAATAATTATATATATAAATATAATTAATTCACTACCGACTCGGAACACAAAGTTTTTTGTAGGTAAAAATGTAAAAGTTTCACCTTATAGCCTTAACTGGTTTTCGCTTTTAAAAAGCTTCTTCAGAGGCTGCCGTTGGGAGCACTGTCCGTCTTGTTGTTGGCAACGGTATTGACTTTTGAAAGATCGATATTGTGTATGTGGGGTGTGATATGTTCGAATAATGCGTGTGATTTGAATTGTGTCTGTTCGTTTAGGATGTCGTTTTAATGTGTTTTTGTGTGTTTGTGTATTTCCAGTTGTTCTAGAGTGTCTAGTTTTCGGCCTTTTGTGTGTACATATAGAATGTCCATTATTGTCGATGTTTTTGTATGTGTGGTTTGCTTCAACGAGGTGGTTTGCAAAGATGGATTCTGTAGTGGAGTGTAGTGCCTTTGTGTGTTCAATGTATCTTTGTTTGAAGCTTAAAATATAAATCTTAAAATATACTTACTTCTTCTTACGGACTTCCAGCGATTATGGAACCCCGATGGTCCGATGTCCTTTGTACGCTGCAGTGGCAAGTGCCCAGTTTTCTCTTCTTTTGAGAATGCTCTCCAAACCTCCATCTTGTCCAAGCAAGGTCTTCAGGTTAAACCTTAAAATATAAAATTTAAATCTTAGGACATGGAAGTCATGTATGGTTCTACATACCGATATGTTTATTACAAATACACAATCATATCAGTGAGTCTTTTCAAGAAACTACAATCTATTGCACTGTGGAGAATACAATTTTCCAGTTTTCTCATCACCTTTCAATTGCCTGAGCTTGCCTCTCTGCCCAATGATAAATCAACTCCATAAGTTTATCTATCCAAACTTTTTATTACAGTGCACAGTTAACACACCAAAATTGAGCTCTTTAGAAAGATGATTCAAATTCTTCTCATTTATTTATTTTGCAAAAGATACAAGTTTCTTTCTCCAGTATACACTTTTGTCATATTTCATCAATCGTATGGTCCATACTGAAAAAATTCAAATAGCTTGCAGTAAGATCCGCACTTGGAATTTGAACAATAGACTGAATTTAGGAGTAGAAGTTATGAGGAAAGAGCAGTAGGGTGGAGATCATCTGTATATTTTTATGAAAAATATGTCTAGAACTCTCGTAATATTAATAGAACTAGATGTCAGATTACATTTAATTTTATTTATAGTATGCTTCAATTCCTGGATAAGCATTTTACTTCACTTAACATTTTCTTATGCCTTTGATAAATTTATCAGACAGTGTTCTAGTTTACTGATTCGGTTCCAGTTAGTCATTGTTTTACTTTATCCCTTTTTGTTCACATTTGTCTAAAAATAAAAGAAATATTTTAGAAATCTGTTAATATGTCCATAACCCATAACTTAAATCCTACCAGCAATTCACTAAGTTGCTGTCAGATGATTGTTCATTGTTCTGCTCCTGCCACAGCTGACATTAAAAAAGTCAACAAAATATGAAAGCTATGATTTCTTTCAAATTTTCAATTCTGCAACTTTGAGAAACACAGCAATCACACAGTTTAGATCTTAACATTTGAGGTATTTCCTTGATCTGTAAAACAATAAGAGAAAACCTGATGAAAGTTGTCCACAATGTAAATTAACAGTTTATCTTGACTGATAACAAATACCAAAAAATGCATATTTACTTAGCAAATATTGGGTAAAAACATAAATTTAATCTAGCAAACACATTACTAAACAATTATCATAATATACGGCTGAATAAGTAAACAGAGTACAGAGTTGTTCTCTTCAGTTTTATCGTTATTTTGGAAAATTATATTCTCTGGACACACACACACAGCATTCTCACAAATAACAATACCAACAATAATATTCTGTTCACTTCTTTATTAAAATTATACTGCTCTCTAGTATTAACTAGCCAGTAATACATGTTTCTGTAAAAGACAGTTATATTTACTTGCTTATCGTCTAGTCTTCAGTTTATCAGAGAAATTTTATAAATTCAAGGTGAGACATGAATTACATTAATATTCATTACACACATACGCATAAGTGCACGTGCTCGTGTGTGTGAGTACACCTATAGTGTATAATTCATTTCACACACACACATGCACGCATACACATTACAATGATACCGTATGGTAATTAAGTTCTTCTGCGAGTGTATTTTATTTCTCTTATGTGTTTTTGACAGAATGTCCTACAGTATCAGAGACTTTTAGATAATAAAAAATGTATTAATATATAATTGATGCGTATTGTCGACAAATTTTGACTTTTTGTCTGGGGTTTGCATGAAAATATGAGTTTCTGACTAAATCGATTGCGCTGATCACGAACCTGAAGCCTGCTTCTCTACAGCACGTCAGGTTTTTGCACCATCATCATCATCATCGAAATCTGTACCCAATGAAATTGGAAAGCAATTACAGGAAGATGGAGGCGAAATGGAACAATAAAATGCTAAAAAAAAGTAACGTGAGACACATATGAATTGGAAGAAGCAAATATGGTGATTTGAACACTTACCGGGTGGAGGTATTACTTCCGTTTACGTTTGCCCGTGAATGAACGCTTGATGTCCTTCCTTTTGTGTGTCACTTCTCCTTCACGTGTGATACACCAGCAGTAGTCAGACATCATGTTTATTCCCCAACGACCTTGATAATGATGTTCCAGAGTTTAAGTTCCTGATGGAACCGTTCACCATGCTCCTCTGATGTGTCAGCCAAATTGTCCTGAAAATTGTCTAGGTGTGACATTAGAAAATGTAGTTTTAGGGAGACCTTGCATCCTAACTGTTTAAACGACTGTAGCATATCTTCCACTATTTCCTTGTAATCAGGCTGCTTATTCTGGCCAAGGAAACGATGCACAACATTGTTTAAACTTCTCCAAGCTTGCTGTTCTATTTCCGTCATTGTACTTTCAAAGTGTTCATCAGACATCAACTTACGTATATCCGGTCCAACAAATATTCCTTCTTTCAACTTTGTGTCTGATAGATTTGGGAATTGGCTACACAGGTATTGGAAACAGTTTCCTGTTTTGTCCAATGCTTTCACATACTGCTTCATCAGTCCTAATTTGATGTGCAGTGGAGGCAATAAAATGTGATCTGGATTAATCAAATGCTCATTCACAATGTTCTTCGATCCCGCTATCAGGTTTTCCCTCTTAGGCCAGTCTCTCCTACTCCAATGCTCATGATATGCTCTACTGTCCCATTCACACATATAGCAAGGCATCTTGGTGTACCCTGTTTGCTGGCCGAGAAGGATGCCAATCACTTTAAAGTCACCACATACAAGCCACTGGTGTTCTTCATACTTCACATTTTGAAGGAGTAGTTTCATGGTACTGTACGTCTCTTTTAAGTGTACTGAATACGCAATTGGAATTGATGCTAGCTCATTTCCAATATGTAGTAATACTGCTTTCAAACTTCGCTTTGAAGAATCTATAAATAACCTCCATTGCTTACTGTCATACTTTTGAGCTCCCATTTTCGTCACTAATCCGGCGATGTCTTTGCAGAACACCATTAAACCATCTTCAACAAAAAATTCCCTAAAGTCTTTATCACGATTTCTGTATATTGAATATGATGTACCATGTGCAAGTAAATTATTTTCACTGAGACGTGATCCCAGAAGTTGTGCTGCGTCTTTTGAGAGTCCCAAGTCTTTCACCAAATTGTTAAGTTCTGCTTGAGTAAGAGGTTTTGGGATACTATCGGTACCACACTCGGAATAGTCAGATTCACTACTTTCATGACTTACCTCCGGTTCAGAGAATTCAAATGTATCCATTGATGTTGGTGGAGAGGGGATTGGCAGCCCTGGACCATGAGGGACAGGTCTAATCGCCGAATCTAAGTTCGGATACAAGATTTTGTTCATGTTTCTTTTGTTGTATCCCGCTACTTTCGTCATACATCCTATACATATACATCATACCATCCTACAAACAAGCAATGCTGCCACATTTATATTAATTACACTACATAACATAGATTTCGCAGCCAATAGTAAATAGTAAATAGCCCGCAGTAGGTTGGGAGGAGGGGTACCTGTGCAGAGAAAACTGAGGGTGATGGAAAAAACTGATATCATTTTCATGTTCAGGGGTGCCAAATTAGTAAAGAACACCACTTACTTTCCAAACCCCAGAACCCATGTCGACCTGTGAATTAATTGTATTAAAGTACAAATCTAATATTCATTAGTTCATTCTATAAATTTCAGGTATTGTAGACTAAATATGTGAAATTTATAAAAGATTAATAAAATACACTTTTAGGAGAAATTAAATTAATATTATGATATATGATATTAAGTTATTATATATACATATATATCTATATTATAACATAACAAATTAAATTAAATTTAATTTAATTTGGGTAGCCCCATGTTCAGGGCCAATTTATATAACATAACAAATTATATAATGTATTGAATTCATGGGTGTAATCGTAATTAAATATTTTTGCTCTCGGCTTACTCATTGCGTGGTCATCTTTTGCAATTGCTGATTACTTTCCTTCAATCATGAATTTACTTGTATTCAAATTTCTTTAATATTAATTGGTTTTAAAACTTTCTACTGCATATGCATTCTCCTTTATTAACAACGACTTTATTAATTAATTACGTTAATTCAAAAATAAAATATTTCTCTTATCATTTACGTTACTCTCAATTACTAAATTTTATACAAGAGATATTATTCTAAATATTACTCTGCTTTTACATTTATGTACAATTTAGTTATTTTAATACTGGTTGAATGTCTTTCATTCTAACTTTAATTAGTGTCTTTCAAATGTCTGTAATTACAATGGTTTTTCATCACCTCATTTGACATGGTTCCGTACGTCCTCCTTTGGTCCTCAGTCCGTGTCCTCCTGGTCCTCTGGTCGGATTCCACTGCATGTGCTGTTTAATAGTCGTCACGCCTCACATCATATGCTGCAGGTGTATACATAGACCTCCTCGTATGTGCTCTGCTGCTCTGGTTGGACTTCCAGTTTGTCCTGTAACTCTTACTATAGATTTAAAATAGCGTCGTCGACTGACATAGCCTCCTGTGGCAACGGTTGAATCGAGAAGAAGAAACTTTATTAGCGCTACCTGGTATTTATAGTCAGGTCGTGCAAAAGCTCAGGTCTGAACAATTTTTAACTTGTCAGATTTTGTCGAAGCGTCTTTTCCCCCACTTTGGTTCAATTCACTATTTTCGCCTTTCTTTGCGAATTACGAAGTCTGTTTCACACCACTCAATGCTCAATCGATCACTAATTTTTATATGTTTACTATACGTAAATTACCGTACACTTCTTTATTGCAATTATAAAAAGAGCTATTCACTTTTTACGTATAACAAGCAGAATTATCACTGTTGCACACCACTATATAAAAATTATTCCAATTAGCGCTTTCAAGCCTCACAGCTCATCGTCAGATCGGAAATTAAACAAATAACCTGAAAACAAACCTTTCACCCCCACCCCACCCCACCCTGTTTGCACACAACAAGCTATAATTTAATGTCCCTTCCCCACTTGAATTATAGCTTGTTGTGTGTGAGCAGGGTGGGGTGGGGTGGGGGTGAAGGGTTTGTTTTCAGGTTATTTGTTTCATTTCTGATCTGACGATGAGCTGTGAGGCTTGAAAGCGCTAATCGGAATAATTTTTATATAGTGGTGTGCAACAGTGATAATTCTGCTTGTGATTTTAACCACTAACACAACTTTCTTCATTAAACTTTTTATGTATAGTAATTGGACTTTTTGTCACATTGGCACGGTCTTTTAACCTTTTGTTCACCTTTAATTTCTATACACTTTGGTGTCTTTTGTTTTACTATATCGTACATATTTTTCTTATAATTAAAATAAAATATAAAAACTATTCTACTTGAAAAGGGTTGGTTATATTTCAGGAACGGACAGGCTTCACACACACAAACAAAATACGCGTGTACACAATGCTAGTGACAGGTGTGCCAGGAATGCGTGTCCATGCATGAATTCTGCGTTCCCCATTTTTAACTATGATACAGCTTATGCAATCCTGATCATGTTTATTAAACCATATTTATTTATTCTTATTATTTATTTAAATTGTTTTGGCAATGCACAGTACCGTTAATGTTTGTACCGTTGCAATATATATTATGCAATACATATGATATATATAATATATTGCAACAATACAAGCATATGCTGTAATGTGCATTTATTAAATTAAATAAATATTTAGATTAATTTTAGTAATATGCAATAGACGAGCAGGTGTGAAGTTGAAAGCTGAGTTAGACGCAGGAATGAACATGCATGATCACGCGATTATTGCTGAGAGAGTGTACAGTAGTAAATATAGTGTGTGTGCGTGAAGCCTGTTCAAGCCTGCAAGTTTGCAATCGCACCCCAAATAGATACTAAATTAGAGTTTTATTTAATTATAAGCAAAGCGTAAATGTTAGAAAGATTCCAAAGACTTCTAAAGATGCATAAAAATCAGACACATGTGCAGTGCGAAAATGGTGTAATTATGATGTTCAGTGCAAATTCTGTGCGATTTTAAGAGCATAGTAATTACACTAATGATGCGATCACTATGATAATTATGTATAATATGTGTAATTAAATCAGACAATGTTAGATCACTTTGAAATCCGCATTAGACATTGCAATTGGCAAAAATGTGTGAATATGTGAAATTGTACGGTAGTGGGGGAACTGACGTCACGGACAGTTTCTGACCTGCAGAATCCTGTGATGACAGGTGTGGTTTTGTTGTTGAATATAAATACAGGCCCAGGAGAGCCAAATTTACTCTTCAATCAGTTTTCAGTTGCGGCGGTAAGCTCTGTCCGTCAGTGACGCAATTTTAATTACTTTCAATCAGTCTTCAGACATAGTGTGACGGTCCAGTATCGACGAGATTTTTGTTTATAAACTGTAAAGTCTAATGGACAATACGTTAATTCAAGTAATCAAAAAACAGTAACTCTTAGTTTGGTTATTTTTAACTACAATTATTGAACGTATACAACCAGTCTACAACCACAAACGTCAACACTCTAGACAAATGGCGAGAGCACATCAAGCAGAGGAACGATATGCAGAGCAATAGAGGCAGTTACTAGAACAACAGCAGCTGATACAGAGCAACATATCATTCCATTCTACAGCCATCAGATGGGACTATGAACGAAGAGTGATTGGAGGACGACAAGTGGAACCGGAAAACGCAAGAGGAAATCCAGTAGCAGAGGACCGACAGATCACCGGAGGACATGGGTACAATCTGCAGAATTGAGGTGACAAATAACCAATTTATAATTATGAAAAAATAAAGACATTGAAAAGATATTTTTTGTTTAATTTAAAAAGTAAAAAAAAATTTATGTCATACATAGATATAGATAAGAGAATGTAATTTAACTTTAGTAAGAATTTTCTTTAATGATGACCAATTAATTTAAAGTTAAATCATTGCTTGGATGATTAACAATTGATTTAATAATTTTAAATTTTCATTTAAAGTGTGTAAAGTAATCAGCGTGTAATATCACACGAAATGTATAAAGTAAAGTAGTTGGAAATATAGAAGAAGACTAATGATTCGATTAGTCAATTTAAAATTTTATAAAGCATTAAGATGTATGCCAAGCATAGAGTAATAATGTAAACTAGTGGCCGCCCAGTGGTCAAAATTCGACCGTAATTCATTAAATTTTTAAGTTTGAACGTTATTGGTGTTCTTTTGTCAAAGAGTATACCTCTATAATCATTGCATATAATTTTTTTGAATTTTGTTCTATTACGTCAGCTGTGAGCGTGTACAAATACGTCATTAGCGTGTGGTGTTTGCCTTAATTCCCTGCAATACCTATGATATTTAAAATTTAATGTTAGTAACAGTTGAAAAAAAAAACACAATTACAGCTTGTATTCGTATTTATTTTTTGATATAATTCATTGTCAGTTTTAATTTTTTCATGTTATTATTGAATCAAATAAACGCTAATAAAAATGAGACTTGACATTCATAGAAGTATGAGATACATTGTTTTCAATTCCAATACATTTCATTTTTGGTAAGGTACAAAATTCGAAAACAGTTTGAAGATTATCTGCTACAAAGCTTATATAATTTTTTAATTTTTTTTCTATGCATTAATTTTAGAGTTATTTGAAAAATATGAAAGATAGGAAAAATGAGGTTTAGCTTGGCTAAGCCATATTTAAAAAGCAATAACGCGTTTTTTGACATTTCCTTGGGTTTTTTTTTTATTGCCATACTGACCAGGTTTCACCAAGGCTACACAGTTATTTTGCCTATCTTTTTTGAATTACAGTATATAAAATTTAAATAAAAAATTAATACAAAATAAAAAATGAAATAAAAAAAATACGTGCCTCGTATTTTTTCATGTATTTTCATTAAATCAAAAAAACCGGGCGGTTAAAAAAATAAATGTTGTCCATTGAACTTAAAATAGTTTGAAAGTGAATTTAATGATTCAGAACTTCTGTGTAAACGATGTTTTTTGTAAAAACTCTTTCATCATTTGCTAAATGTCCTTGGCCATTATATTCGAAAATATAAAATCTCAAACCATCGAATGATCGAACTCTACTTGCTGCGACGTACAATTGACCATGTGTAAAAACTGGCTGCCTCAATAAAATTCCAATTTTTTCAAATGTTTGTCCTTGAGACTTATTTATTGTCATCGCAAATGCAGGTATAATTGGAAATTGAGTTCTTTGAAAGATAAATGGTAAAACAGTACCAGAATATGTTAAATTTATACGTGGAATCAAAATTCTCTTATTGCGTGCGGTTCCAGTTAAAACTTCGCAATCAATAGCATTACGATGCATACACTTGATGCGCATTCTTGTTCCATTGACTAATGTTTTCTTTGTATTTAAGTTTCTGATCAGTAAAACGATGCAATTAACTTTCAATACTAACTTATGTGGTGGCAAACCACTATTAGTCAAAGAATTCAAAAACTCTACTGGATAGTTATTGATTTCATTGTCATCATCACAAATTATTTTATCGTAGCTATGATATGTTTTCTGTTCACCTGGTATTCGATTAAGTATATCAGTATTAATAAAAGTACAATCATCATTTTTAGGTGCTAAAATAACTGACTTCAATATGTTATCTGAGAGTATGTTTTCTGAAATATTTCCATACACCTCATTAATAATATTATTTTCATCTCCTATTAATTGCTGAGGTATTTCAATAATATTTTCACCAAACTGAGGGAATTGTGGGGCTTCATTTTTTTCAAGAATTCGACAAATTCTATTTCACTTGGTAAGGCTCTCATATTTTGAGTAAACGTTACTTTATGAAAATAAACAAAATTATGCCAACTCGTGACACAATTAACAATTAAAGTTGCACGTGATCCATTTGGGACAACTGGTAAGATTTGCCAAAAATCACCGCACAGAAGTATCGTTTTCACTCCAAATGGTTTATGTTTATCATTTTCATCACATAGATCCTGCAATAATCTATCTATGATTTTCAACACTTGCAGTGGGCACATAGAAATTTCATCAATAATTATCAATGATGATGAATTTATGTAACATCCATAGCTACTATTTGCGGTAATATTCGCTACAGAATTTTCCAAAATGGGTATAGGCAATTTAAACACATTGTGTAAAGTTCTACCTCCAAGTAATAGAGTTGAAGCTATGCCACTGAACGCTGTTGCAATGCAACTAAGATTAAGCGAATTTAATTTGTGAATGATTGCTGTTTGTGTGAATGTTTTTCCACAACCTGCATGAGCGGTTAAACAAAAAACATTAGGTCCAGTATCATGGTGCAAAACTTCACGAATCACACGATCAATTAGATTACGCTGTTCAATATTTGCAGTTTCATAATGCTCACACAAAACAGAAACTCTTGTTCTATTAGATCAATAGCATTTGCTTCGTCTGTTCTCTGCGAATACGTGGGAACTGGTAAACCAAGTTCTTGACATGACAAATTACGAACATTCAAAATAACTTCAATTTCTAATAGAGCTGTATTAAAGGATACTTCTTCTTTGTAATCTCTCAAAAAATCTTCACTAAGATATACTTTAAATTCATTCCATAACGCCAATGCATTGGTTGGCACATTTAATGCACAAATGTAACCAAATAAATTTTGCATTTGTTTTGGTGAATGTAATTCTTTTGCTTCATTTAAACATTCATTTAATTCATTATCATTTGAAGCAATGCCGCGAGCATGGCACGCTTCAACAAAAGAAGTGTGTATAATTCCATTGTATGTTCTAACATCCTCAAATGATTTTGGACCACAGACATGTAATAAAAGCAATCGTAAATGGAAAAGTTCGATGTCTTTTGGTGATACTACATATATGTGTGTAATGATTTTATCACCTCCACGCCTTCTCTTCTTCCATTTTTTCGGGAATCTTCCCACACATAATGCAAAGGAATTTCAATATACTTATATTCATGTGCTGATGGATCTGATCGATTCAATTCAAAAAATGCTAATAATTTTGTTTGTCTTGCATTTTCAATTGCTTGACGTTCTTGCCCTTCTCGAAAGTAAACATTCTGTCTACGCGGTAAATGAATGTCAAGTCTAACGATGACATGTGATTGAAAATGCATTGGTAATTCATAGATGCGCCATACAGCTTCAGTTGATCCGACATAACGGCCATTTAAAAAATTTTTAACTTCATCAATTTGTATTTCTTGACCTGGTTCATTTCTCTCTGAACCTAATTCAACAGATGCACTGTCATAGCCTTTATACACGTATTTATAAATGTATTTAACACTTTTAACTGTAGTGCATACTTCAACATTTATATGGCAATTAAATTTGGCAAGTAAATACGGATTGTATGGTACAGCATAACGATTGTCGAGGCAACTACCGCGTACTTCAGCATTAATACCATTATCACGCCTTCTGTATAATGGATATCCGTTTAATGATTCACATGTAAATTCATTAAATCGTTTTGGATAATCTTTTGTGCATTTTCCATCTCTCATACATACAGAATTTGGATTAAGTACACCGCATGGACCATGCATCATGTGTTTTACAACATATTCATGTAATGTAGGATGTGTTTGAATGTTAGGAATCTCTGCAGATACAACTTTATCAATATCGGTAGCGTTAACAATTTTATCTTGCTCATTTAAAGAGAGTAAAATGTGAGCATGAGGCAATCCTCTCTTTTGAAACTCAGTTGTATAAATTGTAACGAAACAAAATGTTACAAAATAATAGTAAATAACAGTGGAATCCGATCGAGAGAGGAAAAAGAAATAATAATTGAAAGCAAATTAAAGGAAACCTAGTTGGTTTGACTTATTTAATATTATCAAGAAACCCAGAAATAACCCAGTAGAATAGGGCAGTAAACAGACAAAAATTAAATAAATAAACCTAGTAGGCCTAAATAATTTACCCTGAATAACACAACCAAACCCAATAAAGAGTACCTAATCATAAATTAAAATTGTATTAACAAAATTGTATCGACATATTTTAAGGATAGAAAAAGGGGCACAAACCTTACAGTTATATGAGTGACATAATATAAATAGTGACACAGACTACTGTTAAACAGTGTTAATTATTTTTGTATGAAAAGTGTTTTATTGTTATTATTAGACAGAATTTTAGTTTATCATACAGACAATAGTTTAGCAGTATAAATAAACTAAAACTGTCAAAAACAATTATTATTATTATTAAGAGTTTTGTTGTATGTTATAAGATTTTATGTCACCAGTTAATTTATGTAAATATATTTATCTCAGGTAGTCAAAGTAGAAATTACAATCAACCATAACAAATTGTTCCACCACATATCATAGAAATTCAAATTAATAAGGTTTTACAGTTATAAACTGAGGCATGTTTAGTATCAAATTGTTTATAATTGTCTAATTAATGATTGTATAAACATTGCATGTATCATTAGAGTATAATAATAAAATTATCTATTAAGGGTAATTTATAAAATATAAAGTAGGTAATGGGTGTTGATCCTATAACATTTAACCTGTACATAAATGACCAATCAAAATTTAAGAAATTTGTATGAGTTCTATGACTAAAAAAGAAGAAATAACACTTAATTGTTAATTGTGATGGAAAACAGTTGAATAGTGCGTGTCTAGATGTAATTAAAAAAATATAAAAATAGATAACCCGTTTGTGAAAGAAGATCTGAAAGACCATCATCGAAGATAATAATCCTTCCACTACAATTTTCATGAAAAAGTAATACACACAATCAAGAAAAATTTCAGAATAAACCAGAAAACCTTCAGAATATCGTCTAGATGTGTAAAGTATAATTTGACAATATTTTTATCCAACAAGGAACAACCACTAGACAATATAACAATTTACACTAACACTAATCACTAGTAAACATTTTAAAGTGCAACCAAATTCAATATCTAGGCGAACAGTGATTACAAGGAAAACATTTATTGTACACATTAATAAACTACATTATTTTCTGAGACGGACAAATAGTCATGATGTTGACGTTACTCTAACCTACATGCTTTTACGAAGCGTATTGAATATCGTCAAAACTTGTACGGTATGTAACTTAATATATAATTTTTGTAATTTTTTAGATTATAAGTAATATATTGTTTGTAAAGGTACTCTCTATTATTAATTAACATGTAAAGGAACTTTCGTAGCAGCCACAAGAATTCCCACGAAATATATATTAAAATTATTTAGTTATTTAGTTATTAAATCCTGAGATAAATATCGATTGTGACAACCGTATGTATCGAATGGAATTTTCCAATAATTTGAATTTATGTTACACAGATTAAACCATTATGTTATTAAATCATATCCATGCATTATTATTTCAGGAACGTAATATATTATACCATTAAGATAAATTACGGGATAAGAGGGGCGTATTATAAATTGGCGTACCAACTAGTGAGGCTGAAATTAGGGAATATTAGGTGAAGAAATTGAAACAAGCAAATTAATTTCCTAATTTTTAGCTGGCGACTGCTATAAGTTCCAAGAAATAATAAAGATGCGTAAGAGGGCTACATCATTTAAACGGACGAAGGAGGCAGAGAAAGAAGTCAGGATGGAAGAGAAAGAAGTAACATCAGTGGAGGATGTGGAGACGTTAGCAAGAAAGGAAGATAGGGGAGACCCGAATCTTATAAAATTAATGGAATTAATGAATAGTATGAGTGAAAAAATGGACAGAAATAAGGAAGAAACGAATGACAATTTTAAGAAGCAGAAGGAAGAAGTCACTAAAAACTCAAGGAAACAAAATGAAATTTTGAGTCAAAACTTATTAAAACAAATGGAGGAAAAATTCGATAACATCAAGGAAGATAACAGACAAACGAAGGAAGATTTGAAGAACATCAAGGAAGAATTCACTGAAAACTCAAAGAAACAAAATGAAATTTTGAGTCAAAACTTATTAAAACAAATGGAGGAAAAATTCAATAACATCAAGGAAGATAACAGACAAACGAAGGAAGATTTGAAGAACATCAAGGAAGAATTCACTGAAAACTCAAAGAAACAAAATGAAATTTTGAGTCAAAACTTATTAAAACAAATGGAGGAAAAATTCGATAACATCAAGGAAGATAACAGACAAACGAAGGAAGATTTGAAGAGCATCAAGGAAGATCACAGACAAACAAACGAGAAAATAGACGGTATGAAGGAAGAGATTAACGAGAACTCAAGGATACAAAATGAGAAAATGAGTGAAAATTTAATAAAACAGATGGAGGAGAGATTTGACCAAAACAGAGAAGAAACTAATGAAAATTTTAGGAAACAAAACGAGAATAATAATGAGAATTTAAGACAAATCCGGGAGGAGAATAAACGGATAAATGAGAAAACCGACAGTATTAAAGAAAGTACCAACGAAACCTTAAGGCAAACTATAAGTGACAATAATAACCAAATGAAGGAAGAATTCAGGCAAATTAATGAAGACAATTTAAGAAGAATTAATGGGAGGATTGAACAGGTCAATGATACAATTAACCAGAAGATGGACAAAATCGATGAGGAAAGGAAGCAAGAAATAGCTGACACTAATGAGAGATTGAGAAAAGCTAACGAAACCATCACACAAAATAAAGCAGTAATAAATACCAGAATAGACCAGGTCCAAGAAAATAGTCGTATTCAAATAGAAGGAATACAAAAGGAACAAGAAAATTTAGTTAATTTACAGAAACAAACCGGAGAAAGGTGTGACAATATTAACACTACGGTGAATAATTTAACTGGTCAAGTACGCCAAAATCAAGAAGAAATTGAGTTAATTAGGACCAGATCAAATAATATTACTCATGTTTCCACAAATGAAACCAGAGAAGGGATTAATTTCAAAAATTATCGTAGAAACCCCATGGAATTCCTGGCCAGAATCGAGGAACATTTTAATAAACATTGAATAACTATCTGGAGCTCGATTAGAGAGATGTTGGATGAGCATTTTAGGGAGATTACGGACAACTGGTGGACAGCAACCAGAAATGAGATAGTGGACTACGCTCAATTTAAAAAACTGTTTAAAGAAAAATACTGGTCCGAAGCGATACAAAATATTATAAGGGACAGCATTTGTCAGGGAAGATATGATGGAAATAGAGGTACATCTCCAACTACTTACTTCTGGGGAAAGGTGTGTTTGGCGAGACACCTAGAGCCAAGAATACCAGAAGAATCCCTAGTAACTAAAATGGCATACCATTATGACACAGGAATTGCCAGAGCACGCCTGGGAAGCCAGATTAAAACGGTCCATGCAATGGCTGACTTCTTAGAAAATTATGAACACGAGGGTTACTACAAAAGAAGCAGACACGAACTGATCAGTGCGGTTCAAAAAATAATAACCATGGTATGAATCCTAATCAATATAATAACATGAATAACTGGAATAGTTATGTCAATGATCGTAGTTCCAACCAAAATTTTAATCCAAATAATAACCAACAAGCAAACTCCGATTGAAACCCAATTAACAATAATAATAACAATAGGCCCAATCAAAATTACCATCCGGGTAATAGAAATAATAATAATTATAATAACTACCGAACAAACCAAAATTATAATAATTTTAGGAGTAACTCAGGAGTTAATAACAATAATAATCAGGGTAATTATAATAATAATCGTCCGTACCGACCCCGAATAAATTATATCAGTGCAGAAGAAGGGGATTACTGGAGATACCATCAACCTCGGAGGAACAGTTTTAATAACAGTTATGATCAAAGAGGAAATCCCAGAGGGATGAGTCACCATTATAACCGAGTAAGAAGTAGAAGCCAGGAGGACTTCCGAGAATCAAGGGGAAGTGAACAATTAGACAACCGAGAGGTTGAACAACCAGGAACCAGCACACCATTCCAGGCAAATCAACAGTCAGGCCCGGAAAATAATCATGATAGCCTTAATTTAAACGGAGTGAGGCAGTAATAAACCCTCGCGACCCCTTACTCCTACTAACTACTGGGTACAATAACCACCAAATTCAAAAATATAGTAATAACAAATTACTACCAACTAATTATAAAAAACTAATTATGGAAAATAAAAGAATTTTGAAGTATAACAACAACCAAAGTTTAAGGACGGATAGTCAAAATCTTACTATTATTTACAATTATTATTTGAAAAATCTTCGAGAAGAACTGTTAGAGGAAACGGTGACAAGTAGAATCAACCAGCATAATGAAATTTTATATATAACCGCTCAAATTGAAGGAATTCCTACACGAATAATGATAGATACTGGTGCAAATGTATCACTTATTAACGACGCTGAACTGGAAAGAATACAGAAACAAAGTAAAAATATAATACCTACCTTACCTGTCAATAATGTTATTTTAATAGGTGCCACTTGGCGTCAAAATAAAACAGTGAGAAAACAAGTGTCATTGGAAATAGAAAGCAAAGGTGTTACAATTAATATTATATGTTTGGTCGCAATCGGCCTACCATTCGAATTATTAATCGGATGCGATATGCTGAGGAAATACTCAGCCATTATTGATTTGAGCAAGGAGAAGGTATCCTTGAACTCAGAAGGTGTTATGTGGACGGCAGAGTTAATAGGAAGCGATGGTGCCCCTCTGAACCGTACCCATCACCAAGTTAGGGAATTAAATTTTTTAAAGAATGACACCCAATGCAGAAAAATAATCTATAATATGACAAATGAAGACCTGTGGAACAGTAAATTACAGGAGATAAGAGAGTTTAGACACCAAGGCACAAATAATTTGACAGTAAAACAAGTAGAAGATCTCATTATAATATATAAGAAGTATAAACATGTATTTTCAGAAAAACCAGGAAAAGTAAAAATCTATCAGTGTAGAATACAGTTTAAAGAACCAGCAGAATTCCACAAAAAAATCCTATCCTATACCATATTCATTGAAGGAGGCGGTTAGAGCTGAAATTAATAAAATGTTGTTAAATGATATAATTGAGCATAGCCAATCACCATATACTAGCCCAATAGTAGCAATTCAGAAGATTATAATCAACAATCCATGAAAAAATATCATGAGGAAGAAAAGGTAAAATAACATAAGCAATTATGTCCTCACACCTAATGAAGTGTTCAGAAATAATTACTTCTGAAGGCAGGCAATTTGTAACGAAACAAAATGTTACAAAATAATAGTAAATAATAGTGGAATCCGATCGAGAGAGGAAACAAGAAATAATAATTGAAAGCAAATTAAAGGAAACCTAGTTGGTTTGACTTATTTAATATTATCAAGAAACCCAGAAATAACCCAGTAGAATAGGGCAGTAAACAGACAAAAATTAAATAAATAAACCTAGTAGGCCTAAATAATTTACCCTGAATAACACAACCAAACCCAATAAAGAGTACCTAATCATAAATTAAAATTGTATTAACAAAATTGTATCGACATATTTTAAGGATAGAAAAAGGGACACAAACCTTACAGTTATATGAGTGACATAATATAAATAGTGACACAGACTACTGTTAAACAGTGTTAATTATTTTTGTATGAAAAGTGTTTTATTGTTATTATTAGACAGAATTTTAGTTTATCATACAGACAATAGTTTAGCAGTATAAATAAACTAAAACTGTCAAAAACAATTATTATTATTATTAAGAGTTTTGTTGTATGTTATAAGATTTTATGTCACCAGTTAATTTATGTAAATATATTTATCTCAGGTAGTCAAAGTAGAAATTACAATCAACCATAACAAATTGTTCCACCACATATCATAGAAATTCAAATTAATAAGGTTTTACAGTTATAAACTGAGGCATGTTTAGTATCAAATTGTTTATAATTGTCTAATTAATGATTGTATAAACATTGCATGTATCATTAGAGTATAATAATAAAATTATCTATTAAGGGTAATTTATAAAATATAAAGTAGGTAATGGGTGTTGATCCTATAACATTTAACCTGTACATAAATGACCAATCAAAATTTAAGAAATTTGTATGAGTTCTATGACTAAAAAAGAAGAAATAACACTTAATTGTTAATTGTGATGGAAAACAGTTGAATAGTGCGTGTCTAGATGTAATTAAAAAAATATAAAAATAGATAACCCGTTTGTGAAAGAAGATCTGAAAGACCATCATCGAAGATAATAATCCTTCCACTACAATTTTCATGAAAAAGTAATACACACAATCAAGAAAAATTTCAGAATAAACCAGAAAACCTTCAGAATATCGTCTAGATGTGTAAAGTATAATTTGACAATATTTTTATCCAACAAGGAACAACCACTAGACAATATAACAATTTACACTAACACTAATCACTAGTAAACATTTTAAAGTGCAACCAAATTCAATATCTAAGTGAACAGTGATTACAAGGAAAACATTTATTGTACACATTAATAAACTACATTATTTTCTGAGACGGACAAATAGTCATGATGTTGACGTTACTCTAACCTACATGCTTTACGAAGCGTATTGAATATCGTCAAAACTTGTACGGTATGTAACTTAATATATAATTTTTGTAATTTTTTAGATTATAAGTAATATATTGTTTGTAAAGGTACTCTCTATTATTAATTAACATGTAAAGGAACTTTTCGTAGCAGCCACAAGAATTCCCACGAAATATATATTAAAATTATTTAGTTATTATATCCTGAGATAAATATCGATTGTGACAACCGTATGTATCGAATGGAATTTTCCAATAATTTGAATTTATGTTACACAGATTAAACCATTATGTTATTAAATCATATCCATGCGTTATTATTTCAGGAACGTAATATATTATACCATTAAGATAAATTACGGGATAAGAGGGGCGTATTATAAAATGAGTGCTTCAACTTTACCGAAGATTTTTTTTAGTGTAAGGCCCTCAATTAATGCTTTCAGTTTGGACTTGAATACACGCACAACAACATCAGGTCGAAAATTAGCTGACTCACCTACACCAATATTGCTAACTATTTCAGGCCAACTTGGATTGCAAGTCATTGTAATAAACAAAGAAGGCTTTCCGAAATGTTGTACAATTGACATTGCATCTAAATAATTCTGATACATATTTCTTGGAGATCCATTGAATGAAGATGGTAAAATTACTCTACAGCCAACATTATTGGCATTGGGGTTCAATTCTAAATAATCTGTTAAATTGTTTCAGACCTTCAACTTCAGACCTAAGACTTGTTTGATTTTGTCGAATGAAATGTAACCTTGTGCCCTCTATTCTCACATACATATCAACTATCCACTGCAGAAATAATTTTTGTGAATGGTGCAACATGCTAAAATCTTCTCTAATTGCAAGTCGATAGGTTGCATACTGAAGCATGGTTAATTTATTTCTGGGCGCTCTTGAATTAGATGTAGTTGGTACATTATGAGAAATATTGATATGCCACCCAGTATCACCATTTGGAAAAAGTAATGGATACGCTAAAGGGTCCAATGATGAATCCAAAACAGAGATATTTTTAATGGTACCATTAACTTTTGAAAACGAAACCATATTTCGTTCAAAGGGTGGCTCACCATCAACTGTACAAAATATTACTGCTACATCAGTTTGAACTGCATCATTATAACGGCGTAGATCTAAATCACGATTTACTTTAATGAGCATACAAATTTCTTTATTTTGATTTTCAACTCTCTGACAATGATCTTTCATTGCGATGAATGGCCGAACGAAAGGATTAATGCGTTCCAATTCAAGAGAGATTTCGTGCATTATATTGTTATTGCATGTTTGATTATAGTGTTGACGTAATCTATAATTGACAGCAGTGTCAACATCATAAAAATATAATTGCGCATAACATGGTGAGCAACCATATCCAGTGGTCATTGGACCTGATCTGTGATAAAAAACATCATGTATTTTAAAATGATACACTCCACGCGTAACTGTATCCGAAATTTTAGCTTCTGAGCTAACCATAGCAAATGATGAATTGTAGTTACGAATGTTTTCAAAATAATTTTTTGACTTTCTTTTTATTGAAGGTTCATTTGAAGTAAGTCCATCATACAATGATTTAAAGTATTCATTTTGACTTAAGGCCGGTAATATTGCTTTACCCTTATGACAACATGAAGTGAATGCAGTCCTTTCACCTAAAGTGACCTCAGATTCGAAATGTTTTGCATTGCAAAAAGTGCATTGTAAATGCATTAATACACAATCAAAAGTATTAAAATTTCTTGGAATGACATTCAGTGCGCATTTAAATGTATCCCTCAAAATAATTTCATCATTTTGTATACTATTTACACTATTTAAATTTGCATTTGGTCTATTATCATTTTGACTTTCACGCGGATATATATTCCTTCTTCTTTGTCTCTCACTCCGACCCGTCAATGTTCTATGTCGAGGCATAATGGAAGTAGGTGTGAATATCTGAATGTAAAAAAAAAAAACATGTAATGAAATTACTAAAACTAAGATTAGACAGGGTTTAATTTAAAAATAATAAAATGTGCTCACTTTTTTGAAACCACCATTAATAATTAGGCGAGAGTAAGTCAATTCAAATTGCTGCTTCAAAATTTTCCTTTTGCAACAGGTGTATATTAAGCAAGCTGTATTTCACTATCAACTGCACATTAATATATAAAACACAGATATCTAATATACAAAATATAAAATAAACGCTTTTTTGCCTTGACATACACTCCACAGACTATTGAAAAAGGAACATTTGAAATCACACAAAATTCACAGCTCATTCAGTCAATCTGTCAGTAATTATTTGTTGGCAACATTTTAAAATTCTTTGGCGACAATCTCTACTCTGTGCGACTGTTTGACCATAGACTATTATGTGTTTGACATTGGCAGTATGAACGTAAACAAACGACAGACTATTATGTGTTTGACATTGGCAGTATGAACGTTCACTAAAATAAAAAAATTATAATTTTATTGCCTGGCAACAAAATTATTTTACTTTTTAACAATTACCATTGTTTGAAAAAGTTTAAATGAATTTTCAAGTGCAAATGAATGTTTTATTTTATTTAATTTAATGTATTTGTAACACATATTATATATAAATTTTAGCTTTCTGCACTCCTTCTCCATATAAACTTTAACTATGCCAAATCTCACACTCCTCCGTGCGCGCAATATGCTTAAAAAGGGGTACACAGTTTTCTCTTCACGTATTAATATATAGACTAGTGGTCGCCCAGTGGTCGAAATTCGACCATAATTCATAAAATTTTTAAGTTTGAACTTTATTGAGGTTCTTTTGTCAAAGAGTATACCTCTATAATCATTGCATATAATTTTTTTGAATTTTGTTCTATTACGTCAGCTGCGAGCGTGTACAAATACGTCATTAGCGTGTGTTGTTTGCCTTAATTCCCTGCAATACCTATGAAATTTAAAATTTAATGTTAGTAACAGTTGAAAAAAAAAACACAATTACAGCTTGTATTCGTATTTATTTTTTGATATAATTCATTGTCAGTTTTAATTTTTTCATGTTATTATTGAATCAAATAAACGCTAATAAAAATGAGACTTGACATTCATAGAAGTATAAGATACATTGTTTTCAATTCCATTGGATTACATTTCATTTTTGGTAAGGTACAAAATTCGAAAACAGTTTGAAGATTATCTGCTACAAAGCTTATATAATTTTTTAATTTTTTTCTATGCATTAATTTTCGAGTTATTTGAAAAGAATGAAAGATAGGAAAAATGAGGTTTAGCTTGGCTAAGCCATATTTAAAAAGCAATAACGCGTTTTTTGACATTTCCTTGGGTTTTTTTTATTGCCATACTGACCAGGTTTCGCCAAGGCTACACAGTTATTTTGCCTATCTTTTTCGAATTATATAAAATTTAAATAAAAAATTAATACAAAATAAAAAATGAAATAAAAAATACGTGCCTCGTATTTTTTCATGTATTTTTCATTAAATCAAAAAAACCGGGCGGTTAAAAAAATAAATGTTGTCCATTGAACTTAAAATAGTTTGAAAGTGAATTTAATGATTCAGAACTTCTGTGTAAACGATGTTTTTTGTAAAAACTCTTTCATCATTTGCTAAATGTCCTTGGCCATTATATTCGAAAATATAAAATCTCAAACCATCGAATGATCGAACTCTACTTGCTGCGACGTACAATTGACCATGTGTAAAAACTGGCTGCCTCAATAAAATTCCAATTTTTTCAAATGTTTGTCCTTGAGACTTATTTATTGTCATCGCAAATGCAGGTATAATTGGAAATTGAGTTCTTTGAAAGATAAATGGTAAAACAGTACCAGAATATGTTAAATTTATACGTGGAATCAAAATTCTCTTATTGCGTGCGGTTCCAGTTAAAACTTCGCAATCAATAGCATTACGATGCATACACTTGATGCGCATTCTTGTTCCATTGACTAATGCTTTCTTTGTATTTAAGTTTCTGATCAGTAAAACGATGCAATTAACTTTCAATACTAACTTATGTGGTGGCAAACCACTAATAGTCAAAGAATTCAAAAACTCTACTGGATAGTTATTGATTTCATTGTCATCATCACAAATTATTTTATCGTAGCTATGATATGTTTTCTGTTCACCTGGTATTCGATTAAGTATATCAGTATTAATAAAAGTACAATCATCATTTTTAGGTGCTAAAATAACTGACTTCAATATGTTATCTGAGAGTATGTTTTCTGAAATATTTCCATACACCTCATTAATAATATTATTTTCATCTCCTATTAATTGCTGAGGTATTTCAATAATATTTTCACCAAACTGAGGGAATTGTGAGGCTTCATTTTTTTCAAGAATTCGACAAATTCTATTTCACTTGGTAAGGCTCTCATATTTTGAGTAAACGTTACTTTATGAAAATAAACAAAATTATGCCAACTCGTGACACAATTAACAATTAAAGTTGCACGTGATCCATTTGGGACAACTGGTAAGATTTGCCAAAAATCACCGCACAGAAGTATCATTTTCACTCCAAATGGTTTATGTTTATCATTTTCATCACATAGATCCTGCAATAATCTATCTATGATTTTCAACACTTGCAGTGGGCACATAGAAATTTCATCAATAATTATCAATGATGATGAATTTATGTAACATCCATAGCTACTATTTGCGGTAATATTCGCTACAGAATTTTCCAAAATGGGTATAGGCAATTTAAACACATTGTGTAAAGTTCTACCTCCAAGTAATAGAGTTGAAGCTATGCCACTGAACGCTGTTGCAATGCAACTAAGATTAAGCGAATTTAATTTGTGAATGATTGCTGTTTGTGTGAATGTTTTTCCACAACCTGCATGAGCGGTTAAACAAAAAACATTAGGTCCAGTATCATGGTGCAAAACTTCACGAATCACACGATCAATTAGATTACGCTGTTCAATATTTGCAGTTTCATAATGCTCACACAAAACAGAAACTCTTGTTCTATTAGATCAATAGCATTTGCTTCGTCTGTTCTCTGCGAATACGTGGGAACTGGTAAACCAAGTTCTTGACATGACAAATTACGAACATTCAAAATAACTTCAATTTCTAATAGAGCTGTATTAAAGGATACTTCTTCGTTGTAATCTCTCAAAAAATCTTCACTAAGATATACTTTAAATTCATTCCATAACGCCAATGCATTGGCTGGCACATTTAATGCACAAATGTAACCAAATAAATTTTGCATTTGTTTTGGTGAATGTAATTCTTTTGCTTCATTTAAACATTCATTTAATTCATTATCATTTGAAGCAATGCCGCGAGCATGGCACGCTTCAACAAAAGAAGTGTGTATAATTCCATTGTATGTTCTAACATCCTCAAATGATTTTGGACCACAGACATGTAATAAAAGCAATCGTAAATGGAAAAGTTCGATGTCTTTTGGTGATACTACATATATGTGTGTAATGATTTTATCACCTCCACGCCTTCTCTTCTTCCATTTTTTCGGGAATCTTCCCACACATAATGCAAAGGAATTTCAATATACTTATATTCATGTGCTGATGGATCTGATCGATTCAATTCAAAAAATGCTAATAATTTTGTTTGTCTTGCATTTTCAATTGCTTGACGTTCTTGCCCTTCTCGAAAGTAAACATTCTGTCTACGCGGTAAATGAATGTCAAGTCTAACGATGACATGTGATTGAAAATGCATTGGTAATTCATAGATGCGCCATACAGCTTCAGTTGATCCGACATAACGGCCATTTAAAAAATTTTTAACTTCATCAATTTGTATTTCTTGACCTGGTTCATTTCTCTCTGAACCTAATTCAACAGATGCACTGTCATAGCCTTTATACACGTATTTATAAATGTATTTAACACTTTTAACTGTAGTGCATACTTCAACATTTATATGGCAATTAAATTTGGCAAGTAAATACGGATTGTATGGTACAGCATAACGATTGTCGAGGCAACTACCGCGTACTTCAGCATTAATACCATTATCACGCCTTCTGTATAATGGATATCCGTTTAATGATTCACATGTAAATTCATTAAATCGTTTTGGATAATCTTTTGTGCATTTTCCATCTCTCATACATACAGAATTTGGATTAAGTACACCGCATGGACCATGCATCATGTGTTTTACAACATATTCATGTAATGTAGGATGTGTTTGAATGTTAGGAATCTCTGCAGATACAACTTTATCAATATCGGTAGCGTTAACAATTTTATCTTGCTCATTTAAAGAGAGTAAAATGTGAGCATGAGGCAATCCTCTCTTTTGAAACTCAGTTGTATAAATGAGTGCTTCAACTGTACCGAAGATTTTTTTTAGTGTAAGGCCCTCAATTAATGCTTTCAGTTTGGACTTGAATACACGCACGACAATATCAGGTCGAAAATTAGCTGACTCACCTACACCAATATTGCTAACTATTTCAGGCCAACTTGGATTGCAAGTCATTGTAATAAACAAAGAAGGCTTTCCGAAATGTTGTACAATTGACATTGCATCTAAATAATTCTGATACATATTTCTTGGAGATCCATTGAATGAAGATGGTAAAATTACTCTACAGCCAACATTATTGGTATTGGGGTTCAATTCTAAATAATCTGTTAAATTGTTGTAAACTTCAGACCTAAGACTTGTTTGATTATGTCGAATGAAATGTAACCTTGTGCCCTCTATTCTCACATACATATCAACTATCCACTGCAGAAATAATTTTTGTGAATGGTGCAACATGCTAAAATCTTCTCTAATTGCAAGTCGATAGGCTGCATACTGAAGCATGGTTAATTTATTTCTGGGCGCTCTTGAATTAGATGTAGTTGGTACATTATGAGAAATATTGACATGCCACCCAGTATCACCATTTGGAAAAAGTAATGGATACGCTAAAGGGTCCAATGATGAATCCAAAACAGAGATATTTTTAATGGTACCATTAACTTTTGACAACGAAACCATATTTCGTTCAAAGGGTGGCTCACCATCAACTGTACTAAATATTACTGCTACATCAGTTTGAACTGCATCATTATAACATTGTATCACATCGTAGCCTGGCAACAAAATTATTTTATTTTTAACAATTACCATTGTTTGAAAAAGTTTAAATGAATTTTCAAGTGCAAATGAATGTTTTATTTTATTTTATTTAATGTATTTGTAACACATATTATATATAAATTTTAGCTTTCTGCACTCCTTCTCCATATAAACTTTAACTATGCCAAATCTCACACTCCTCCGTGCGCGCAATATGCTTAAAAAGGGGTACAAAGTTTTCTCTTCACGTATTAATATATAGAAGGTAAGAACAAACTTATAAAGCACACAGTCACACTGAGCAGTCGAGAATTTATAGTGTAACAAAGAAATGTTTAACATATATTTTTGCTAATATAAGATATAAGACTTATTTTATGATGAATGTACTGCAACAAAGAAACGTTGAAACAATTGATAATGAATATTTTATGGTGAAGTAAATGCTATTTTTTTTAAACACTTATAATTTCTTTTGAATAAATCAATGAAAACATGTTACAATTTATAAAAGGACTACTCTTATTATGATTACAACCCAAACTCCAATTATACATACACATTATCAGTAATGTTTTATGAATGTTAACACAGCACAAATTAATTTGCTATTGTTGTTACATTTTGTCTCCCAAGAATGTTGGGCTATTTAAATTAATTTACACTTGTGTTGAAAAATGGTTGTGTTACATTATGGCGCTCCAAAATGGTGGGGGGGGGGGCTCCTCAAAGTGCAACCTGTGTACACAAAATGTATTGTTGTGTTACAATATATTATTAAATTATATTAAGATATTAAGAGATGTATTTTCTTCCATAGGCAGTCACTTAATCATCATATACCTTCTGCGTCCTTTTGTCTCCTCCATATACTCCTGTCTGGACCTTACCCTCCCATTATGACATTCAAACATTCCCTTGATCAAGTTGATGAACCAGTTTTAATGGCATAGTAGATGACCAACCACACTGCTATTCATTTCCATAATGGTTCAAATTGTGTCCTTCTTTCACCCACTTTCTTTAAAACCTCATCATTAGGTACTCTTTCCACCACGATATTCTTAAGTATCTCCTCCAACACCACATCTCAAAGCTTATAACACAGTTTCAAGGTAGCTCCTCTCCAATTTCCTCAGAGTCCAGGTTGCTGAGCCATATGTGCAGACGCTCCAAATGAAGCTGTTTATAAATTTCTTCCTGAGTTTCTGGATGCCAGAAGAGATCTTTTCTTGAAACATGTTTCTCTCTCTCTCTCTCTCTCTCTCTCTCTCTCTCTTTCTCTCTCTCTCTTTCTCTCTCTCTCTCTCTCACACACACACACACACACACACACGTACAAAAAGTCTTGTATATCCAGTTTTGCCCTGGGATGAATTCTAAATGTTCATAAAAAAATGTTTTAAAAATGCACACAATCTTATAAATAAATTGTATAGTGACTTATTTTCTTTGAGTATTATTTGTTCAAATAATTTTAACTTATCCATATTCTTTTTACAAGTATATTCATTTTTCATAAACACCTAACGTTTTATCATCAGAATTCATTATTTTTACCTTCAGAATTTTTACATCATACCTCAGAAATTCATGTCCCATTATTTGAGCAACTCAACCTGTCTGTTATCAGATTATTGGCACTATCCACCACCCCATACAAACCGATAATGTTTATTTACTTATTCACTACTGGTGTTCTGTTTATCAGAGAAATTTTATAAATACACTGCAAGACATGTAGAAACAATTAATCTTTGCTGCTTACTAACAACAGATGGTCAATTTAGATGCTCAGCAGTGTGTGTATGAGTGTACATTAGTACTCCTACTACCACTATTACCCTATTGTCTGATAAGGATTTTCCATTAAGTCCATGTTAAACAAATCTGAAGTTTAGTTTGTTCAGTGCTGTACCATCACATAACAGGATCAATCTGAGAGTGAGTAACTAATTGTTCTCTCAAAAATTTAGAAATAATAATAATGGTAGTAATCATTTTTAATAAATCACTTCTTTTGTTTACATGAATAATTTTTTATATTATTTGCGGTGTAGTACATGTTACACACAATCTGATATAGTATGTATTTTATTTATTATAAAGTAATAATATATTCTAATTATCACAGTAATAATGATTATTTTTGTAATAATCAGAATTATAACGTAGCTGCCATAAATCTGAGACTACAATTTAACAATAGTCCAATAAGTACAGCTTTATTATACCACAATACAAATTACTAGACTTCTGATTGCATTTTGATGGTTTTGAACATTGCCATCAGTCTTGGAATATTCCCATCTGTTTATATGATTACAGTACCTATGGAACCAAAATTTACACTATACATTATAAAAATAGTAGTAAGCGATAAATGATGAAAGGTTTAGCAAGGAACAGTCAATAAGTATAGACACAATTTTGACTAATTATAAGTATAATACTACTGACTCAGAACACTAATGTTTAGTGTTCCAAGTCAGTAGTGATAAACTTTTAATTAGTTAATCAACGGACATGTCATGGACAACAAAATACAAGAACTATTTTTATGACATTTATGTCAACATTTTGATAATGTTATTGATATCATCAGGACATATCTATGGACAATAGATAAATAATAAAAAAACATAAACAGACTAATGAATTGAGTGAATGTGTGTGTGTTATGTTGATGTAAATAAATATGATGGTTTTGATATATAAATATGATGTGAAAATAAATGATCTGTTTTGTGTTCAGCAATAAATATTGTTGAAACATTGACACAAATGATGTAAAAATTGTGACTGTACTTATTAACTGATCATGCTAAACCTTTGACATAAATTGTAGTATATATATATATTTTTTATCTATTAAATTTCTTAAATTATCTAAATATTGTGATACTGTACGTATTATATTACTAGACTACAGTATTATATACTATTGTAACAATGTACCAACACAGTATTATTGTTTCATATAATATAATTTAAGTTATTTATAATATAGGAATTCTATTGATATTAATATTAACTTAATTATTATTTTAATAATTTGGTGCACAAAACATTCCCTTTAAGGTTCTTTTAATTAAGAAGCCTAATTTTAATAAGATATACAAATTGATATCAATTGACATATGTTATACATATATTGTAGCCTGGCATCTGACTATATATGGCAATATATGCAAGACTTTTCTGAAATAAAAAAAGTAAAAAAATAAAATAAAAAAACGCTTTTATTTAAAATTAACAAAATTATCAATGTACTAAAAAGGATAAAATAATTTATCTTATACCAAATACATTAACAACAAATGAAAATAACGTTTATTAATCAAACATTTTTGTAACATTAAGTATCACTGATAATAAAAGCGTGGGCGCCTAAGGAATGATATTATACTATCTTTAAATCAATCTTCAATTGTGTATATGTGCAGACTCTGAAAAATTTAATTCCTCAATAATCAAATAAATGTAGAACAAATAGTATCAGTTATACATCTTTTTTATTGAAGATTGATTTAAACATGGTATAATATCATTTCTTAGGCGCCCACGCTTTTATTATCAGTGATACTTAATGTTACAAAAATTTTTGATTAATAAATGTTATTTTCATTTGTTGTTAATGTATTTGGTATAAGATAAATTATTTTATCCTTTTTAGTACATTGATCATTTTGTTAATTTTAAATAAAAGCGTTTTTTTATGTTTTTTACTTTTTTTATTTCACACTTTTTAGTCAAATTTTATAGATAAATTACATAATTAAAAGAGAATGATACATAAACAATAAACAATTATTTATGAAATAGATAAATAGATAGATAAATTGCTTTTTATTGTATAAAATATACATAATTAAATGATCACAGTAATTTTACAATTGCATTCGTATATTGCAGTGTATTGACAACACAATAGTATTTACAAGATTAAATACAAATTAATATAATTACAATAGTTTACAATATCGTTGTTATCATATACTATATGTTTTAACATTTATCTTGGATGGTGTGATCGCATTCTGTCCATTTCAGCTAATACATGGTTTTTTTCCGAGAAGTTTTGTGTTATCTATTTCTTCAATTTGAACTCTATTTATGTGAATTTTAACGCTTGACGAAGGATACTGATGATGTGACACATGTCACGAAACGCGTCTATATGAATAACGCAAAAACGAAGTCACTGACGGATACAAGGTAATTAAATTATTTTGAAAATAGTGACTTGGATACTATACAAAGCAAAATAAAATTCAATTTGAAGTCCTTTTAAAGATTTGACTCTACTAAGAGCGACGTATGCCTGTCCCTCTGCAAACACTTTTGGTCACCAAACTGATTTTAATTTTGATTGCTCCACTAAGCCTAAAAGTATCCTGCCCCCCTTACAAAAATGTTTGCCGGCCGCTGGTACAGATGACACAGTAAGTTTGTATTAACGTAGATACAGCAAGTCAAAAACCAACTGCCATTATTCATTTTTCATTTCACATACATGTTTCCAACGGTTGATACTGGAGGTTAAAGTCTTTAGTTATATGCATTGTTTGCAATTAAGGACTCGGAATCGAACATCAGACGGGTTAGGTGTACAGTGAACCGGAGTTAAATTATAATCAAGTGATAAAACTATATAGTGAATTGTTAAAATAATAATAAATTAATTATATAGTGGAAACAACCAAAAAGGAATATAAAAGTGTGAATTTAAAAAGGAAAGTATTGTTATATTAATCAAATTTAAAAAATGTTTAACCTTTATTATAAACTAACCTGTGACACTATATATACTAGCGATCTGTTTTTTCACAAACACTGAACTATCACACAATAACACTGTTGTAATTTTTTTTGTTAGTTGTTAATCATTATTTTTGTGTGTTTAATTTTAAGAAGTGTAATATTAATTAACCTAACAAAGACCTTATCTGAGATCGAAAACTTTTAATAGTGCCATATACCAAGCCAGGGTAATTCACATTAAGAATTATTTATTTATTTTAATTTTAAAAGAGAAAAATTCAAAGTGAAACGTTTTGTACATAGTAAAATTACTTACCGTTATTTGTAATCACGTAGACAGTTTTAACATTGAAAATGTTTATAAGGACGTGCCGCACATTTGCGCGTGATCGAAAGTGGGAACCGGTGAGTTTCCATAGATACTACTTCTTTGTTGTCAATAAGGTAGTATAGATATAAAACTTCGCTTATGAATGCGACTACATTTAACTTATAATCTGTACATTGGTAAATGTATGTATGTCAAGTGTGTATGCAAAATTTCAAGTCGCTATCACATATGGAATTATGCGAAAATTCGATTTGAAAAATCCACTTTAGACCGATGGGAAAAGCAAGTTAAATAAAAGCATTTAAAAAAGAATGCAAACAAGTATTTGGTTACAACTTTGTTATTTTATATGGATATAATGATAAACAAAATTAATTTTACAGATTTTATATACCTTCAATTAGGAAATTTTTTCTTCAAAATTATTAATTTTTGAGTTATTTAGGGTTGAAAATTGTGTTTGGTGGTAAAGAAATGAAGCACCATATTTAAACAATCATACATCCCAAAGTATTGAGCCTACAGGAAGAAGAAAAACATATTGTTTTTGAATCCCTATAATATTGGGATAAAATTAATATTTTTTGAGTTATGTAATGAAAATTGCCATGAGATAATGATTTTATTAGCGTGATCACAATTTTCAACTGACAGTAACTCAAAAACCATCAGCTCTCCTGAAAAAATGAATACCAACTTTTTTTCTTAGAATTGAAAGATCTATTAACTACTAGTGTTATTTACTCTTTTCTTGGGTTTTGTTGTCGATGACATGTCCGAGTATTATCACTAACTATAATATACTATTCCATCATGGAACAAAATTATTTTAGATAAAGATTTTGTTAAATTTTTACCTCACTGCCTGAACCAGTTTCTGCTCATTACGAGTGTATGATGAAGCTCATAATGACGAAAAACTGGTGCAGGCAGTGAGGTAAATTTTTTTTAGATTTGTATCTAAAATATTTATTTTTGTTATTTCCCAGCTACTGAACTGCTGGGAGACAGAGCATAAAAACTTTCTTTCAACTTTTATCTAGACACTATGTGGAAGACATTATGAAAAGTTTTTGTTAATTTATTCTGTTGCAAAGAATTTTAAGATAAAGTGCTTCATTAACTCAACTAGATGGCAAATTCTCTCGGCCATATAGCAGATTCAATTTGACTGTGATCATGAATCCCACCTTTGTGTTTTTAGTGCTCAGTATGTAGATCCAAATGTCGTCTGAATTTTTCTATTTTGATATGGATTTCTTTGTCATAACTATATCATTCTCGAGCTAATTAAAACAATTGACTTGGTCTAATATTTTACACCATATCATTATGAACACTTAATAATAATGAAGCCAATAATTTAAATTAATGTTAAATTATATTAACTGTGGTGCATGGAAACAAAATGATAAACATCTGAGTAATGTTAGATGTAATAAATGAGAGAAATAAAACAATGAGAAAAAAGTAAGAGTATAAAACAAAGGACTACATGCTCCAATTTAACCCCCTGATCAAATTTAATTTTGTAACTTGCAACAACTGATAACACTTGATAAAAAAAATTTAGAGTGTTTACAACATAATAATCCATTGACAGGGAATTTTAATCTACTGAAGAGCTGTGCGGCATTCAAAAAAGTAACTACTATGCCGTGATCAGATATACAATTTATCCACCTATGACATTAAGGAGAGTCTCCAGTACTATCAGTTTGACCCATCAATTTTATAACTTCAATATTGATTTATTTTCCTCTTTGATTCATATTATTATGCTTTCTCTTCCTCGTTGCATATATATATATATATATATATTACATATTACTTGTTAGTTTTCTCTGTTCCCCATTCAGTCTTGGTTTTATGTATATACTGCTTCAATTCTTGTATATTTTCTGACATGTTTAGTAAATTTTTCTTTAATACTTTATTGGCAATATTGAATATTCCAATAAAACACACACACACACACACACACACACACACACACACACACACACACACACACACACACACACATGTGCATGCGCATACTGATTTTGTAACTCTTAAGTTTCTTGCAATTATAATAAAATAATTATTTTTTCAAACAACTCAAATTATAGTGCCAGACACGACATAAGAGTTTGTTATGTACGTTCAGTGAAAGTTATACAGATTTCAGCAAGATTTTGACAGATCAAAGAGACAACATGAATGCTAAGTAAGTTAACAGGACTTATCAAAATAACATTAAAAGAGTCAAAAACTAAAGTAACCATGTGAGAGGGTGACAGAAGAAGCAGAGATGACAAGGGGAATACAGTAGAATCTCACTAATTCGTCACCTATGGGACTGGACGGTGATGAATGAATGAAATAGACAAATTAGTGAGGGAGTAAGAAACAAACCCATTAAAGACAATACAAAATGCTTTATTACAACACTAGCAATGTACAGTACTAATGTTATGCTCGAACATATTTATTTCTGGAAATTTTCAAACTCAAACAAGTTAAGCACTGTAATTGGAAACAAAAATTGTTTAATGATTGCGGGTAGGTTCTGTGCATGTAACAATTTCATTATCACTACACATTTTGTAACATACATCCAGTAAGTCTAGTTTTTAAGTTCTGTTCATGCATATGTAACAATTTCATCATCACTAAACATTTCGTAGCCTACATCCAGTAAGTCTATTTGACGTCGTCCTCATTCAAACTGTTAATTGCTCGTAGGGATTGGCAGATATCTATCAATTCCAATGTGGGGTCAAGATCTTCTGGTTCTATAGATGCTGTTTGTAATTCAGATGGCTGTAACTTATTCCAGGCAGAATTTAGAGTGTTTTCTGGAATTCTTTGCCAGGCATCAGCAATCCGATTGAATTTTTGGAAACGTGTTACAGTCCTAACAATGTTTATAGTGCTGTGTACACAACTATGAAATACCCATTCTCAGAACCAATACCTTCCACAATTCATTCTCTTGGCCATTATTAGAACCCTGGCCACATCACCATGTTTCTGGTTTACTCCAGCTATAATTAGAGCGTACATGTTACTTGCTTGTTAATAAAGAAAAAAAGATTGAGTGGGTGACAAATTACAGAGGGAGACAAATCAGTGGGTGACAAATTAGTGTGGTTCCACTATAATATAAAATGACAGCTTGTCAGCGGCACTATTTAATATTATTTTGGAGAATATAGTGGCAGGTTGTGGATACAAAGCACTATAATGCAGAAGGTGATAGAAATTGTGGTATACACAATGATATTGAGTTAAGAGCAAGAGGTAGGAGGAGCCTTAAGGAGGTGACAATAGAGATAGGAAGACAGGTACATGATGGGGGTTAGAGATAAACTAGAATAAAACAAAGTTTATGAGAAGTGAGAAGTGAGAGTGGAGAGGAGCAGATAGGAACATGGTTGAAATATAATAATAATAATTTTAGGAAATGAGGAGATTTAAATACTTAGTGAACCAAAATACAAGAATGCAAGAACCAATCAAAATGCAAGAAGATTAGAAATTATGCAGAAATTAATACACGCAGTGTATGGTGCATACTACAGAAACAATGACATTATATGGAGAAAGAGAATTGTTAAACACACCTAATGAGATGGTATGGGACATGTGTATAGGCATGAAGAGTGAACAACATCAACACTTTAGATACACACACATTTTAGTTGTATTTCTTTAGAATATACATGATTTTCATGTAATTCATAATTATTTCTGCAAAGACTAGTTAACATTTACTGAAAATTATATGTATAATGTAAACATTCAAATCATTCTTTCTTTTAAAATTGATATAAACAAACTTACAATGCTATGTTGCTTAATATTTTTTATTAATGTTTAAAAAATACATTTTTTTACATACACTAAAACGTTTGATTCTTCGATTTCATTGTCCATGACGTCCATTACTTAACTAAATATAACTATTTTCTACATAGGAAAGACAGGATGTAGCTTCAAACAAAGATATATTGAACACACAAAGGCACTCCACTCCACTACAGAATCCACCTTTGCAAACCACCTCATTGAAGCAAACCACACATACAAAAACATCAACATTAACATGAACATTCTACACGTACACACAAAAGGCTGAAAACTAGACACTCTAGAACAATTGGAAATATACAAACACACAAAAACAAATAAAAATGACATCCTAAACGAACAGACACAATTTAAATCGCACGCATTATTCGAACACATCACCCCCCCCCACACACACACACATACACACAATATCGATCTTTCGAAAATCGATTCCGTCGCCAACAACAAGACGGACAGTGCTACCAGTAGCAACCTCTGAAGAAGCTTTTTAAAAGTGAAAACTGGTTCAGGTTATAAGGTAAAACTTTTACGTTTTTACCCATAAAAAGTTTTGTGTTCCGAGTTGTAGTGAAATAATTATATTTAAAAAGTTTGACTAAACTTTTGCATTACTTTGCATTTAAAAATGTTGCATAAAATCTTAATTAAAATTAATTAGGTACCGGTATCTAAACTAGTCACTGGACAAATCTAAAAATGGTATATTCTGGGAAAATAAAATTTCAGTAGAAAAATTTATCAATAGTCATAAACATAATAATAATCCATACTGCATGCAGGTAAACAACACCTAAGTTCACAGAAAGGCTGGGAAAATGTATGGTTAATATTTGCAAAAAATAAACATAAAACAAAAAGTGCTGTTAGCTGTAATTTTTTCATGAAGTAAGTATGTGAGAGGTTATGTCCCAGCAGCTTGCAGATTTATGTATTAAATTTCTATACACACAAATATATATGTCCATGGAAAGCACAGGCAATGTACTTTGAGAGAAAAAATGCCCATCCACAGTTTTCACAGGCAACGTATCCAAAGCGTTAAACAAGATTACAGAATGGAGACTACTCAGACCAGAGGTTGATTTTGGAGGATCAGGTCATAGACCGCATGAAGAGGATGGCTCTTGGGAGGGGGAGAAGGGGAAGATGAGAGACAAGAATAAGTGGAAGAGGCAAAGAGGAATGAAAAACTGTAGTGAACAGGAGTGAAGTGGCTCATTATTACCACAGAGGTTGTGGAATTAGAACAGCTCAAAATAGTGACTATTTTATTCCTCATGGAATGTAAAGTCTTCGTTGAATGATGATGCACAAAGTCTTCATTCAGTAACAAAAATTGCACCACTATAAAACAAAATTTTAATTTAAGCACAAAATTTTATTTATTTTATTGTTGTTTTCACCAACCATTTTTCATACAACTAATTACAGTTAAAATAAAAATGTATGCAGTTCTTTTTCTTGGCAAAACTGCTAGAACAGGTTTAAACTGTATACTCTCCATTTTTCTCAGTCCTGTGCATTTGTCTTCATCTGACTGTAGGTCCTCCTGTTTTTGATGTAATTGAGCATTCCCGCCTTTCTTCTTTCTTGGCGTTTCTTTCTTTCCATCACTCCCTCTAAATCTTTAGCCACAGACAGTTTCTACATAATTTATGGCCCAACCAAGACGTTTTCTCTTCTCTTTCTTATTACTTTATTATGCATTTCCTATTCTCATCAATAATTCATTTCTCATTCCTTCAGTTCATTTCACCTTAATTATTCTTCCCCACTGCCACATTTTGAAGCTGTCTAGATACCTTTCTTTTTCCTTTTTGATGATTCATGTTTCACTGCCATACAAAACCATGTTCCAAATAAAACGTTCATCAGATCTATTACTCATCTCAATTAGAATCCTTCTTGCTGTCAGTAACGTTTATAACTTTTTGAAAGTTCTTGTATCCACATATAACCAAGAATACAGTTATATACGAGGGTTATTCGGAAAGTAAGGTCCGAATCGCCGTAGCTAATCGAATGACGCGCGAACATTGAAACGCGCATGCGCACCGACTCCCGGCATGCCTTGCGTGTCAAACGACGCCATTTGCATTGGTATTGTTGCAGTGTGCTGTTTACAGTGTCAGTTCAAAATGTTTAAAACAATTGATCAGCCCGCCAACTGTGAAATACGTTCAGTGATTCGGTTTTTGACAGCAAGGAACGTTTCAGCAGCGGAAATTCATCAACAGATAAGTGAAGTGTATGGCCCCAATGCGATGAGTGACAGCAAAGTGCGTAAGTGGGTGAGAGCTTTCAAGGACAGACGGGAAAATGTCCATGATGAACCGCGATCAGGCCGACCATCAGTGATCACAGAAGATTTGGTCAATGCCGTGGACGAAAAAATTTGTGAAGACCGACGATTCACAATTTCAACTTTAGCATTGGAATTTCCGAATGTGGGTAGAACAACTTTGCACACAATTGTCTCTGAAAATTTGCAATTTCGCAAATTGTGCTCACGTTGGGTTCCCAGGCTGCTTACTGAGGAACACCAAATGAAAAGAATGGCTTGTGCTCTTGATTTTTTGGACCGATATCATAAGGAAGGTGATCAACTTTTAGATAACATTGTCACAGGGGACGAGACGTGGGTTTCTCACATGACCCCAGAGTCTAAACGTCAGTCAATGGAATGGCGTCACACGACATCACCAGTCAAAGTCAAGGCCAAGCAGACACTCTCAACACGCAAGGTTATGGCAACCGTGTTTTGGGATAGACATGGAGTCTTGTTAGTCGAGTTTATGCAGCAAGGGACAACAATAAATGCAGCCGCTTACTGCGCTACCCTGACTAAACTTCGACGTGCAATACAGAATAAGCGATGTGGCCTTCTGACGTCTGGAGTTTTGTTGCTGCATGACAATGCCAGACCCCATTCTGCCATTCAAACCCAAAATCTGATCAGATCTTTTGGATGGGAACAGATTGACCACCCACCGTACAGTCCAGACTTGGCGCTGAGCGATTTTCACTTGTTCCGCTACCTAAAGGAGTTTCTCGGCGGCAAGCGCTTCGCCACAGATGACGAGGTGAAAGAAGCAGTTAAAGATTGGTTATCCTCACAGGCGGCAGACTTCTATGACTTCGGCATACAAAAGCTTGTAGAACGTTATGACAAATGTTTAAACAAAAATGGAAACTATGTAGAAAAATAGAGAAAGATGTAAGGAATTAAATAAAAACAGTTTTTTGAAAAAATCTGTGATGGTTTATTTTTTATAAGAAATCGGACCTTACTTTCCGAATAACCCTCGTAACTGTAAATCTAGACTTGGATTAAGAGAGCTAAGATTAAAGCTCAAGGATACTTGACTGAAAACTTACTCCTGTATTTTTTTAATAATAAAACTGATAACATAAAAGCATGTTCACACAAGTAAGTTGTTAAAAAAAATTAAAAACCTATCAGATATCTTTTACTTTATTTAGCATTTAGTTTTAGTTCTTTGTTACTTTGTTTAGCATTTATTTTAAGCAGCGAGTTTTAGTTCATCAAGTTTTTTTTTAGATTCCATCCTCCTGTGCCAGACTATTTTTGAGTTTAACACAAACCAGTGGAGATTCTTTGGTCATAATGAGCAATGTGGTGTGATTGTTTTAAACCCTTGGATTTTGTTGTCCATGATGTGTCTGTTGATTAACTATCAACAGAACAATAATCAATAAACTCCTACACAAAATAAACAACAGACAAAGACAGAAAACAACATGTTCATAACACTAACATACATCAATAATCACACTGAAAAAATAGCCCACAAATTTAAAAAAGCAGGATACAGAATCGCATACAAAACTACAAACAAAGTAGAACACACACATAGAACAAAACAAATTTGATTTACCTGGTGTTTACAAACTAAACTGTTCAGACTGTAACAAATTCTACATAGGCCAGACAGGACGTTGCTTCAAACAGAGATACATAGAACACACAAAGGCACTACACTCCACCACTGGAGTCCACCTTTGCAAACCACCTCATTGAAGCAAACCACACATACACAAACATAACCAGGAACATGGATATTCTACACTTACACACAAAAGGCCGAAAACTAGACACTCTTGAACAACTGGAAATATACAAACACATAAAATTGACATCCTAAACGAACAGACACAATTCAAATTACACGCATTGTTCAAACATATCACACCCCTCACACACAACATCGATCCTTCAAAAGTCGGTGCCGTTCCCAAGAACAAGACGGACAGCGCTCCTAGTGGCAGCCTCTGACAAAGCTTATAATAAGCAAAACCTGGTTCAGGCTATAAGGTAAAAATTTTACATTTTTACCAATAAAAAACTTAGTGTTCCAAGTCAGTAGTATTATACTTATGATTTAAACCATTTTTTGTCATAATGACTGATGAGAGAACATGTTAACAATCAAACATTTTAGACAGTTCTTCAATAAAAACACAAATGGGCATGTTTTATTTCTACTACAAGGTTTCAATAGTTGACATTACTGACTAGTATTACTTCTAATTTGTCTTTAAGACTATTATTTGACACTGTCCTCCAATCCAATGAATACTTCCTGCCAGGGGCGTATTTATGGGGAGGGGGGGATAAACAGGAGACCGAAATTCCCCTAGAGGGTTGAAAGTTGACAAGAAATTTTGTTAATTAACCTCTTAATTTTTAAGCTGTTTTATTAATTTCTCAGCTGTGTATGCTAGCACAGTACTAATCCTTTTTTAAATATAGGTCTACATACAAGTTTATTACACAGCATGTGCGTGTATGTTTGAAATATGAAATGTAGGAAAATCAATTAAGATAGTATCTTATAAATAATGTTTCAACAGTGCTTATTTTTACTGTGTTATTACTTTAATGTAATTGATTTCATTATGTTGTTACACGTTTTTTAGCCACTGTAAAGATTGTAATATTGATTAGTCTTAACTTGTTTTATTTTGTATGATGCTGACTCAATCCCCTCCCCCAGACTAAATTCTAGATTCACTACTGCTTCCTGCAACCTATACTTTTGGAATATGTTGTTGGTTTTTACGTGAAATGGTCCTACTTATTGTCCTATATTTTGTCCTACAGATAGGACTCCTATTTTGTCCTTTATACAGTCTTGAAGGTTGCATGTTTTCTGATTAGTTCACAGTGGCTCATGCTACATTGGTGACTGGCTGTGGAACAGCTGAGTGTATCGACATACTGATGTTCTGTTGATTAATGCACCTGATCTTTTTTCTGTCATAATAGGTTCCTTTGTAATTCCCTTAGAGTGAATAGTTTGTTAGAATCAAAGCTGATTTTGTGTTCAGTTTCAGCTGTATGTTGAGGCTAACACTGATGTTTTCCAGTTTTTATCCACTGCATACCCTTGTTCTTTGATCTGGCCAATGCAGCAATTAGACAGCCAATGTTCAACTGCTTGCAGTCACCACAAGTTACTTAATGTATCCTTTGCTCTTCTACAGGGATTTTGTCCTTCAAAGCTGTCACAAATAATCCAGCAACATGAAATGGTCTAAAGGCTATATGTTTCCTGATATTATGTTTCCATAAGATTCTGCCAATCCTATCTGGCATACCTCACATCGCTATTATCATCATTTTCACAACACAGCATAAGCAAGGTGGTATCTCTTCCGCCTTCAAAGATCTTCCAGCCATCTCTTCCTAGGTCTACCCAAACAACTGTCTCCTATAGGTTTGTATTTCCAGACTTGTTTGGCCTCCTTGTTTGTAATCTTTTAATTTTTTATTAAAGTTAAAAACTTGTAACTTTTTTCTTATGGCCTCATTCTTTATATAGTCAAGTTCAGAACACCTTTTAACTCCTCTTAAGAATGCCATTTCCAAGGCCTGTATTTTACTGTCTTCTTTCTTGGTTGTTGTCCATAATTAACAACCATAGGGCCATACAGGGACTGCCATAACTTATAGAACTTTAATTTTGTATCTCTATGCACCTTGTTTCTAAAAGTGTAGTTGATTGTCCCACAGATCGTCTGGAACTTACCTAACTTGACATCAATATCATAATTCCTATCATAGCCAATATCATTTCCTAAATAATTGAAATGGCTCACCTCTTCTCAAATTCGACCATTAATCATTATTTTTGTTCTAATTGGTTTGTTGCCTTGAAATGCCATTACCTTTGTTTTTATAGTCCGGGATTTTCATATACCTCGACTATACCTCCATGTATATACCTCACATAATTTTAAAATATTTAAATTTTTTTATTTTTATTGTTTGTTGGTAATTCTTTTTGGTGCTGTACTGGCATAAGCGTAACTTGGGAGGGGCACCCCCCCCCCCAATGTTCCGAGCATTATAAAATTTTGTTTCCAGTTGTTATAAATAAAAACTAACAAATAGTCAAACAGGAGACAATTTCTATGCTTGCAAGCACAGTACGCGCTATTTATCAACGTCTGTACTGTTATCAGACAACAAGTTGCCATAAATTTATTATTCTTATTTCTTTCAAAGAAACTTGTAAGGGGAATATTTGACAGATTTGAATGATATAAGTCAAAATAATATTTCTGTTCGAAAAAATAACAAATGCTAGAAGCTTAATTAACTGAAATACAATGCATGCCTTTAACACAAAGACTTGTTTTGGAACACATCGTAATGAAAGCCCAGCTCTACTTCTAGGAATTTGCTTTCTTTACTTTCCTCTCTTTGTCACACAAATTGTTTATGTTTATAGGCTTACAGTATATTTGTTCTAGGTAAACATTAGTGGAAGTACAACTTGTGAAGAAAGGTTTGTTGATCATTAACAAATGAAATTGTCCCTCGTTTACTAACTAAGAATTATTACTAAACTTTCTAATTTAGTATATAGGTAATACATTTTATTAAATTTATTATATAGATGGTCTCACTACACACTTGAATTTATGAAGCTTTACCCTGCCCCCCCCCCCCCGTTAGGTCCCAAGTTACGCCCATGTGTACTGGTGTCTTGTATTTGGTGGCCTGCTGATCAGTTTGTGTAGCCATTGGAGTGCAGGGTGTCTTCAAAACATAACCATGTATAACACAGACAAATAATATTGTCTAGTCCAGTTACATAACCAGTATAAAAGTAACTATTGCGAACAAAGTGTCTCGTTTAAAATTAAAAACACACATAATGGGACATGAAACAAGATAAAGAACAGACACATAGAACATACTTTATAACTTTTTTCCTGGAAATCTGATACAGATAGTGCTGTTTGTCTTATGTAAACTGATGAAACAAAGCTTTCAATCGTGAAATTCCAATTCTGTTTTGCAAGGCTTCTATCTTGATGGCAAATTATTGTATTCTTTTTTGATATTTTTTATTTTATTTTATTTTATTCTATTCTATCTTTTTAAATGATTTACATACTCAAACAAGAAACACATGATACAAATAAAAATCCCTCTGTGTACATAGTGGAGTGGAAAAGTCCACAGAAATGTTTATTTTAAGCTTTACAAGAGACTGATTATGTGATGTTTATTAAATATATATATGTTTTATCATACACCAGACAGCCTTACTGCAGCTTAATTTACAACAGTACAAGTACATGATCTGTCTGTAGCATAAACTTACTTTATATTTATACATACTGTATATACATTGTGTTTTGTTATCTCACACAGTGAAGTAGAGAGTGCGTGTGACTCTGCATTTTCCTTGAGAGTTCCGCAAACAATTGGGCTGGTGTTCAAATTATTTAAAACTTTATTTTATTATTGTTGTCATCATCATCATCAGCGGCTAAATAAACAGCAAAAACGCAAACGTATGTATAAAATGGGTAACAATGTTGTCTGTTTACTTTTTTATATTTTTAAATGGGATCTGTCAAATATATATATTGCACCATCTATGAATGAGGTGAAAGAGAATTGAGGCTCCTCATACATACACTAACACACAAAGACATTACACACAAACAAGAGTTTCTGTTTTGTTACACATTACTGTTTGATAAAAATTAAACAAAATATGATGGCTTACTTTTAATTACAGACTTGGATGTATATAATTTTGTTAAACAAATTTAGTAACAAATTGTATACTTCAATCATTAACGGTCTTCTAAAGATGTATAATTGTAAATTAAAATAGAAAAAAGAAATATTTCACTTCAATAAAAAAAATTAAAAAATAAATTCGAATACTTATCAAACTCGTCAGTAAGTGCTACTTGCCATTTGTAAGTGTCCAGTCTTGAAGATGCATTTCAGTTCCCCAAAATGCTTTAACAGCAAAAATGTGTCGTCAAGATTGAATATTTGTAGTTGAATAGCAACCAGCATTTTTTTATAGTGCTATAAGCACAACTAATAACAATTATCAGAACTGATTATCAGCACATTAAAAAACTAAAAAATAATTTAATTAAACCCATGTTTTATAAGTAAAATATCAGTGTACATATAGTCTAGATGTAAAGATTTTCATATAACTTGAATGCTTAGTATAAACACTTATTTAAAGAGTTTCTATCATATAACTGTCTTAGAAAATTCTATGCTTTTACTACTCTTTAATGTTTATTGAATTATATAATTATATGTCAACAGATTATTTTCCTAATTATAAATATATCACTACTGACTCGGAACACTAATTTTTTATTGGTAAAAATGTTAAACTTTTATCTTGTAGCCTGTACTAGTTTTCGCTTATTACAAGCTTCATCAGAGGCTGCCGCTAGGAGCGCTGTCTGTCTTGTTCTTGGTGACAGTGCTGTTGTTCGAAAGATCGATGTCGTGTGTGTGTGTGTGTGTGTGTGTGTGTGTGTGTGTGTGTGTGTGTGTGTGTGTGTGTGTGTGTGTGTGTGTGTGATATGTTCGAATAGTACGTGTGATTTGAATTGTGTCTATTCGTTTAGGATGTTGTTTTTATGTGTTTTTGTGTGTACGTGTAGAATTTCCATGTTGCTGTTTATGTTTGTGTGGTTTGCTTCAATGAGGTGGTTTACAAAGGTGGTGGAGTGTAGTGCCATTGAAATTGAAATTGCGTGTTCAATGTATCTCTGTTTGAAGCTACGTCCTGTCTGGCCTATGAAGAATTTCTTACATCCTGAGTAGTTTAGTTTGTATATACCAGGTAAACCAAATTTGTTTTGTTGTTTGTGTTTTTTTTGTCAGTGTGTGTTCTGTTTTGTTTGTAGTTCTGTATGCAATTCTATATCCCGATTTTTAAAAGTTTAACATTTTTACCTATAAAAAATTAGTGTTTCAAGTCAGTAGTAATCTATTTATAATTACTTAATCAATGGTGCGTCATGGACAACAAAATCCAGATTATTTTATAATATCTGTAGGGACCAGAATTTATTTTTTCTTTTATTATGATAGTATGGGATGTTTGTTTGTACTTATATCAAAGCAAATAATAGAAAAGATTAAAGCTGAATAATAAAAACGAATTTTGGAACCATACTCTTTATTCACCATGACTGATTCTACAGATACATGCCTTCTACTCTCATATGAGGAGTCGGATCAACAGAACACAACAAATTCTCCCCCACCACAAATTGTGACACACCAGTACTTCATTTCTTACAGTCCCATTGAGGAAAAATGATTTAATTTTTGTCTGGTAATATGCTTAATTTCCAAAATATACACAAATATCATTAAAGAATAGTAAATTAGAAAGCATAGTTAAAGGAAAAAATTGATCTATTTAGTGATAAAAATATTCGAAAAAAAACCTTTCTCACAATGTCTCTCAAGTACTCTCAAAATGTCCTTCCTCAAAATGCCATTCTGAATTTACCTCTGATTATATAATAGACTTGTACTGCTTAGTAACACAATATTTTTAACACCTTAATACTTAGGGTGCCGATCACGTTAACTGACATGGTGACAAAACTTCTATAAAGTGCTGATCACGTCATTTGATGTGACGTAGTTTTACATTTCTTTAAATGCGCAATCACTTTAAATGAAGTCGTTTTCACACTTCCCATAACGTTTGTTAGTGTTCTTAGTTCTTGAAATTGCCAGCAGATGGTAGCTCTACCGAACCAAACTGAAACTACAAAAAAATTTTACACAAAAATTCCCAATTGCTATGTGTAAAGACCCATGCTTAAAAGTTTTTCATTCAACAACAAAAAAATACACAAACCAATATTAGTGATACATTTTCTTATGTTTTATGTTTCAATAGTGAAATGTACTACTTCTAGGTAATTTGAAGTGATTTTATAATATTTTTAGTGTGTTATAACAGTTTTGGCAACTTTTGTATACAAATTAAGTATAAAAAAGTAGTTTCATTGAAATTGTTTATATAAAACAATAAAATTTTATACTTCATTATGAAGAGGAAGGTTCAATGTTTAAAACAAGGTAATTACCATTTTTCTATGTTATGTTATAGTTTCACAAGAATTTTTGAAAAAATATTAAAAACGGCCGGCACTCTATAGAAGTATTTTGCATCAGCAGCCGGCACTCTATAGAAGTTTTGTGCCGAAACGTGCGGCACCTAAAGTGTTAATCTGAAAATTTTAAGATACTTCATCAAATATCTGAAAGAGTGTTTGTTTTATATTTTTTGTAGGATAACTTAGTACTTTATTGTAGAATTTATTTTATACTAGTGGTCGCCCAGTGGTCGAAATTCGACCGTAATTCATTAAATTTTTAAGTTTGAACGTTATTGAGGTTCTTCTATCAAAGAGTATACCTCTATAATCATTGCATATAATTTTTTTGAATTTTGTTCTATTACGTCAGCTGCGAGCGTGTACAAATACGTCATTAGCGTGTGTTGTTTGCCTTAATTCCCTGCAATACCTATGAAATTTAAAATTTAATGTTAGTAACAGTTGAAAAAAAAACACAATTACAGCTTGTATTCGTATTTATTTTTTGATATAATTCATTGTCAGTTTTAATATTTTCATGTTATTATTGAATCAAATAAACGCTAATAAAAATGAGACTTGACATTCATAGAAGTATAAGATACATTGTTTTCAATTCCAGTGGATTACATTTCATTTTTGGTAAGGTACAAAATTCGAAAACAGTTTGAAGATTATCTGCTACAAAGCTTATATAATTTTTTAATTTTTTTTTCTATGCATTAATTTTCGAGTTATTTGAAAAATATGAAAGATAGGAAAAATGAGGTTTAGCTTGGCTAAGCCATATTTAAAAAGCAATAACGCGTTTTTTGACATTTCCTTGGGTTCTTTTATTGCCATACTGACCAGGTTTCGCCAAGGCTACACAGTTATTTTGCCTATCTTTTTTGAATTACAGTATATAAAATTTAAATAAAAAATTAATACAAAATAAAAAATGAAATAAAAAATACGTGCCTCGTATTTTTTCATATATTTTTCATTAAATCAAAAAAACCGGGCGGTTAAAAAAATAAATGTTGTCCATTGAACTTAAAATAGTTTGAAAGTGAATTTAATGATTCAGAACTTCTGTGTAAACGATGTTTTTTGTAAAAACTCTTTCATCATTTGCTAAATGCCCTTGGCCATTATATTCGGAAATATAAAATCTCAAACCATTGAATGATCGAACTCTACTTGCTGCGACGTACAATTGACCATGTGTAAAAACTGGCTGCCTCAATAAAATTCCAATTTTTTCGAAAGTTTGTCCTTGAGACTTATTTATTGTCATCGCAAATGCAGGTATAATTGGAAATTGAATTCTTTGAAAGTTAAATGGTAAAACAGTACCGGCATATGTTAAATTTATACGTGGAATCAAAATTCTCTTATTGCGTGCGGTTCCAGTTAAAACTTTGCAATCAATAGCATTACGATGCATACACTTGATGCGCATTCTTGTTCCATTGACTAATGCTTCCTTTGTATTTAAGTTTCTGATCAGTAAAACGATGCAATTAACTTTCAATACTAACTTATGTGGTGGCAAACCACTAATAGTCAAAGAATTCAAAAACTCTACTGGATAGTTATTGATTTCATTGTCATCATCACAAATTATTTTATCGTAGCTATGATATGTTTTCTGTTCACCTGGTATTCGATTAAGTATATAAGTATTAATAAAAGTACAATCATCATTTTTAGGTGCTAAAATGATTTTTAGGTGACTTCAAAATGTTATCTGAGAGTATGTTTTCTGAAATATTTCCATACACCCTCATTAATAATATTATTTTCATCTCCTATTAATTGCTGAGGTATTTCAATAATATTTTCACCAAACTGAGGGAATTGTGGGGCTTCATCACTACCAATTTTTTTCAAGAATTCGACAAATTCTATTTCACTTGGTAAGGCTCTCATATTTTGAGTAAACGTTACTTTATGAAAATAAACAAATCTATGCCAACTCGTGACACAATTTTCAATTAAAGTTGCACGTGATCCATGTGGGACAACTGGTAAGATTTGCCGAAAATCACCACACAGAAGTATCGTTTTCCCTCCAAATGGTTTATGTTTATCATTTTCATCGCATAGATCCTGCAATAATCTATCTATGATTTTCAACACTTGCAGTGGGCACATAGAAATTTCATCAATAATTATCAATGATGATGAATTTATGTAACGTCCATAGCTACTATTTGCAGTAATATTCGCTACAGAATTTTCCAAAATGGGTATAGGCAATTTAAACACATTGTGTAAAGTTCTACCTCCAAGTAATAGAGTTGAAGCTATGCCACTGAACGCTGTTGCAATGCAACTAAGATTAAGCGAATTTAATTTGTGAATGATTGCTGTTTGTGTGAATGTTTTTCCACAACCTGCATGAGCGGTTAAACAAAAAACATTAGATCCAGTATCATGGTGCAAAACTTCACGAACACACGATTAATTAGATTACGCTGTTCAATATTTGCAGTTTCATAATGCTCAGAAAAAAGAAACTCTTGTTCTATTGTATCAGTAGCATTTGCTTCGTCTGTTCTCTGCGAATACGAGGGAACTGGTAAACCAAGTTCTTGACATGACTAATTATGAACATTCAAAATATCTTCAATTTCTAATAGAGCTGTGTTAAAGGATACTTCTTCGTTGTAATCTCTGAAAAAATCTTCACTAAGATATACTTTAAATTCATTCCATAACGCCAATGCATTGGCTGGCACATTTAATGCACAAATGTAACCAAATAAATTTCGCATTTGTTTTGGTGAATGTAATTCTTTTGCTTCATTTAAACATTCGCGCCATTCATTATCATTTGAAGCAATGCGGCGAGCATGGCACGCTTCAACAAAAGAAGTGTGTATAATTCCATTGTATGTTCTAACATCCTCAAATGATTTTGGACCACAGACATGTAATAAAAGCAATCGTAAATGGAAAAGTTCGATGTCTTTTGGTGATACTACATATATGCGTGTAATGATTTTACCTCCACGCCTTCTCTTCTTCCATTTTTTTTGGGAATCTTCCCACACATAATGCAAAGGAATTTCAATATACTTATATTCATGCGCTGATGGATCTGATTGATTCAATTCAAAAAATGCTAATAATGCATATTGCATTTTCAATTGCTTGACGTTCTTGCCCTTCTCGAAAGTAAACATTCTGTCTACGCTTACTTACTTTACTTTACTTTAGCCAACGCCCGTACGTGGATCTTCAACCATTCGACGTCGAGCCTCCCAGTAGCGATTGGTTATGTCGTCGGTCGGGTATGTGAGTGCTTGGCAGTCCCGTAAGTGTTCTCCGTCCATTAAAACATAGAGCAAAAAGTCGGGTATTTCATAAAAATGTGTGGCTTCGGTAGAAGCGCCAGCATCGACAATAACAATGATGTCAGCATCAAATTTTGAAATGTTAGTTTTTAACTCAGAGTGTTTTGCATTGCTCAGTCCACCCGCATTCCAATACAGTATGCGGAGGTGATTGTCCGCGCCCTCATAAGGGCGGGTTGGATTTCTAGTGGCGATTGCATGTGCCATGATGGCGGAGGCTCGAGAAAAACGGCGGTCGCTGTAGCAGATTTGGCGTTACCCAGGGTGCACCACTTGGAGGCCTGCTACGTTACATCCCTTCTGTCTACGCGGTAAATGAATGTCAAGTCTAACGATGACATGTGATTGAAAATGCATTGGTAATTCATAGATGCGCCATACAGCTTCAGTTGATCCGACATAACGGCCATTTAAAAAATTTGTAACTTCATCAATTTGTATTTCTTGACCTGGCTCATTTCTCTCTGAACCTAATTCAAAAGATTATATATTGCGACAGTACAAATAAGTGATGTACTGAGCATGGAATATAAAAATTTAAATTTACTTAATAAACTGTAAAGATTTAATAATATATTAGAAATAAGCATGTTAGGGATTGCAGGCTTGGCTCAGACAAAAATATGAACAGAGGTTTCGACCTGAATCAACGTGCACACACACACAAATGTAACTAAAAGTGTGTACACCAGTATTTTGCTAGTGTGTGTGAACGCAGGTCTCTGCAGGCGAGTTTGCCACCCCAAGATGAATAAGTGCACAATTACTGTTTTTCCGTAATTATTCATAAACTAGAATTAAGAATTAAAATCCAAAAGCACCATAAAATGTAAATAAATTTACTAAATACTATGTATGAAAACCACGCGAAAGTGACACACCATACAAGTGTAATAGTGAAATAACTGTGTACAAATCGAAAGGGTTAAGTTGCAATGTCCAAAATTACAGTGAACGTGTGTTATAAAATTAGTTATAAGATAAGTATAAGAGTATACTTACAGGACTCTGCAATTCGCAGAAATATAAAAAATAGCGAATTTGACAAAGAGTGGGGGAACTGAAGTCAAAGACAGTTTCTAACATGTCGATTTTGTATCACTGGAGGGTGTCGCCCAAGACATGGGTATAAATAGGACACGCAAGCTGCAGTGGTTCTCTTTCTTGAATCATCCACGATGTAGCGGGAGCTTATGCCCGTCAGCACGGCATATTTATTTTTTTTTATAAACAGTTTAAATTTGCAGTTACGTACAAATACGGAACTAAGCTGTAAAGACAATCATATTAATTAATAACAGCACTACTTAAGAAGACCCATTAATGATTCGACACTAGACAAGAGAAGAAGTTCCAGAGAGCGATACGACGCTGGACAAGAGGAGAGTTCCAGAGAGTGATACGACGCTGGACAAGAGGAGAGTTCCAGAGAGAGATACAACGCTGGACAAGAGGAGAAGAGAGACAGCCGACGCTGGAGGCGAGACGAGGACGAACACCGATGGAACAAAAATGATTGAGTATGATTGACGACAATAAGGTGATAGACAACTTATTCATATCTTAATCAGACAAAGAATTCAAAGACAGTTAAAGACATTAATATTTTATTTAAAAAATAAGATCAATGTTTCTTGTATAGTAGAGTTAAAATCATAGATGTTTAAGAAATACGATTAACGTAACAAGAGCTCAAATTAATATGATATAAAATGATTACAAAGCATTTAAATAAAAACAATTAGTATTTGAGAAAACAGTACTGAGAAACAATAACTATTAATATTTTGAGTACGTTACAATATAGAAAAAAAGATTTAAAAATTGATTTTGAAACATATTAATAGACTGAGTAGTCTGAAAATGAGATTTTTCTTTTATATAATAATTAGTAGCATAGAACATTTAGTCAGTAAGGATGTATATATCTTAAGCCTTACGGCATAATAACAAATAATAACTAATGTTTTAAAATCGAAGTCAGTGCCATGTGCACACATTTTTTTATAGTATCAAATAAATTTTAATTACCGTTTCAAGTTACATAGAGTTCTTATTGCAGATACACCTGACACCCAATTTAAATGTTATATTGTTTAAAGAATTTGTCAATCTTGAACGTGAGATCGTTCACGCCTATTTATGTGTATGTAACGTTGCATAAATTTGGTGCTCCAAGTTCGTGGGGCTCCACAAATTTAAATTATATTAAATTTGCAATTTGTTACGTTGCAATATACTGTCATAGCCTTTATACACGTATTTATAAATGCATTTAACACTTTTAACTGTAGTGCATACTTCAACATTTATATGGCAATTAAATTTGGCAAGTAAATACGGATTGTATGGTACAACATAACGATTGTCGAGGCAACTACCGCGAACTTCAGCATTAATACCATTATCACGCCTTCTGTATAATGGATATCCATGTAATGATTCACATGTAAATTCATTAAATCGTTTTGGATAATCTTTTGTGCATTTTCCATCTCTCATACATACAGAATTTGGATTAAGTACACCGCATGGACCATGCATCATGTGTTTTACAACATATTCATGTAATGTAGGATGTGTTTGAATGTTAGGAATCTCCGCAGATACAACTTTATCAATATCGGTAGCGTTAACAATTTTATCTTGCTCATTTAAAGAGAGTAAAATGTGAGCATGAGGCAATCCTCTCTTTTGAAACTCAATTGTATAAATGAGTGCTTCAACTTTACCGAAGATTTTTTTTAGTGTAAGGCCCTCAGTTAATGCTTTCAGTTTGGACTTGAATACACGCACAACAATATCAGGTCGAAAATTAGCTGACTCACCTACACCAATATTGCTAACTATTTCAGGCCAACTTGGATTGCAAGTCATTGTAATAAACAAAGAAGGCTTTCCGAAATGTTGTACAATTGACATTGCATCTAAATAATTCTGATACATATTTCTTGGAGATCCATTGAATGAAGATGGTAAAATTACTCTACGGCCAACATTATTGGCATTGGGGTTCAATTCTAAATAATCTGTTAAATTGTTGTAAACTTCAGACCTAAGACTTGTTTGATTTTGTCGAATGAAATGTAACCTTGTGCCCTCTATTCTCACATACATATCAACTATCCACTGCAGAAATAATTTTTGTGAATGGTGCAACATGCTAAAATCTTCTCTAATTGCAAGTCGATAGGCTGCATACTGAAGCATGGTTAATTTATTTCTGGGCGCTCTTGAATTAGATGTAGTTGGCGCATTAAGAGAAATATTAATATGCCACCCAGTATCACCATTTGGAAAAAGTAATGGATACGCTAAAGGGTCCAATGATGAATCCAAAACAGATATTTTTAATGGTACCATTAACTTTTGAAAACGAAACCATATTTCGTTCAAAGGGTGGCTCAGCATCAACTGTACTAAATATTACTGCTACATCAGTTTGAACTGCATCATTATAATGGCGTAGATCTAAATCACGATTTACTTTAATGAGCATACAAATTTCTTTATTTTGATTTTCAACTCTCTGACAATGATCTTTCATTGCGATGAATGACCGAACGAAAGGATTAATGCGTTCCAATTCAAGAGAGATTTTGTGCATTATATTGTTATTGCATGTTTGATTACAGTGTTCACGTAATCTATAATTGACAGCAGTGTCAACATCATAAAAATATAATTGCGCATAACATGGTGAGCAACCATATCCAGTGGTCATTGGACCTGATCTGTGATAAAAAACATCATGTATTTTAAAATGATACACTCCACGCGTAACTGTATCCGAAATTTTAGCTTCTGAGCTAACCATAGCAAATGATGAATTGTAGTTACGAATGTTTTCAAAATAATTTTTTGACTTTCTTTTTATTGAAGGTTCATTTGAAGTAAGTCCATCATACAATGATTTAAAGTATTCATTTTGACTTAAGGCCGGTAATATTGCTTTACCCTTATGACAACATGAAGTGAATGCAGTCCTTTCACCTAAAGTGACTTCAGATTCGAAACGTTTTGCATTGCAAAACTTGCATTGTAAATGCATTAATCCACAATCAAAAGTATTAAAATTTCTTGGAATGACATTCTGTGCGCGTTTAAATGTATCCCTCAAAATAATTTCATCATTTTGTATACTATTTACACTATTTAAATTTGCATTTGGTCTATTATCATTTTGACTTTCACGCGAATATATATTCCTTCTTCTTTGTCTCTCACTCCGACCTGTCAATGTTATACTATTTACACTATTTAAATTTGCATTTGGTCTATTATCATTTTGACTTTAACGCGAATATATATTCCTTCTTCTTTGTCTCTCACTCCGACCCGTCAGTGTTCTATGTCGAGGCATAATGGAAGTAGGTGCAAATATCTGAATGTAAAAAAAAAACATGTAATGAAATTACTGAAACTAAGATTAGACAGGGTTTAATTTAAAAATAATAAAATGTACTCACTTTTTTGAAACCACAAATAATAATTAGGCGAGAGTAAGTCAATTCAAATTGCTGCTACAAAATTTTCCTTTTGCAACAGGTGTATATTAAGCAAGCTGTATTTCACTATCAACTGCACATTAATATATAAAACACAGATATCTAATATACAAAATATAAAATAAACACTTTTTTGCCTTGACATACACTCCACAGACTATTGAAAAAGGAACATTTGAAATCACACAAAATTCACAGCTCATTCAGTCAATCTGTCAGTAATTATTTGTTGGCAACATTTTAAAATTCTTTGGCGACAATCTCTACTCTGTGCGACTGTTTGACCACAGACTATTATGTTTTTGACATTGGCAGTATGAACGTAAACAAATGACAGACTATTATGTGTTTGACATTAGCAGTATGAACGTACACTAAAATGAAGAAATTATAATTTTATTGCCTGGCAACAAAATTATTTTATTTTTAACAATTACCATTGTTTGAAAAAGTTTAAATGAATTTTCAAGTGCAAATGAATGTTTTATTTAATTTAATTTAATGTATTTGTAACACATATTATATATAAATTTTAGCTTTCTGCACTCCTTCTCCATATAAACTTTAACTATGCCAAATCTCACACTCCTCCGTGCGTGCAATATGCTTAAAAAGGGGTACAAAGTTTTCTCTTCACGTATTAATATATAGATTTTTATAAAAATAAACAAACATTATTTACAGAGTAAACTCAGCTAATTTATTTACAATGCTCAGTTGGAACACATAGTTTGAACTCGTTATTTTCACCCATTGATTGCAGACAAAATGTTACAAAAGAATAGTAAATAATAGTGAAATCCGATCCAGAGAAGAACCAAGAAATAATAATTGCTAGCAAATTAAAGGAAAACTATTTGGTTTGACTTATATAATATTATCCAGAAACCCAGAAATAACTCAGTAGAATAGGGCAGTAAACAGAAAAAAGTGAAATAAATAAACCTAGTAGGCCTAATCAACTTACCCTGAATATTAACAACCAAACCCAATAAAGAGTACCTAATCATAAATTAAAATTGTATTAACAAAATTGTATCGACATATTTTAAGGATAGAAAAAGGGACACAAACCTTACAGTTATATGAGTGACAGAATATAAATAGTGACACAGACTACTGTTAAACAGTGTTAATTATTTTTGTATGAAAAGTGTTTTATTGTTATTATTAGACAGAATTTTAGTTTATCATACAGACAATAGTTTAGCAGTATAAATAAACTAAAACTGTCAAAAACAATTATTATTATTAAGAGTTTTGTTGTATGTTATAAGATTTTATGTCACCAGTTAATTTATGTAAATATATTTATCTCAGGTAGTCAAAGTAGAAATTACAATAAACCATAAAAATTGTTCCACCACATATCATAGAAATTCAAATTAATAAGGTTTTACAGTTATAAACTGAGGCATGTTTAGTATCAAATTGTTTATAATTATCTAATTATTAATTGTATAAACATTGCATATATAATTAGAGTATAATAATAAAATTATCTATTAAAGGTAATTTATAAAATATAATGTAGGTAATGGGTGTTGATCCTATAACATTTAAACTGTACATAAATGACCAATCAAAATTTAAGAAATTTGTATGAGGTAGGTAACTAAAAGAAAGAAGAAATAACACTTAATTGTTAATTGTGATGGAAAGCAGTTGAATAGTGCGTGTCTAGAGGTAATTAAAAGTATATAAAAATAGATGACCCGTGTGTGAAAGAAGATCTGAAGGACCATCATCGAAGATAATAATACTTCCACTACAATTTTTATGAACAAATAATACACACAATCAAGAAAAATATTCAGAATAGACCAGGAACCCTTCAGCAATATCGTCTAGATGTGTAAAGTATAATTTGACAATATTTTTTTTTCAACAAGGAACAACCACTAGACAATATAACAATTTACACTAACACTAATCACTAGGCAACATTTTAAAGTGCAACCAAATTCAATATATAAGCTAACAGTGATTACAAGGAAAACATTTATTGTACACATTAATAAACTACATTATTTTCTGAGACGGACAAATTGAATATCGTCAAAACTTGTATGTAACTTAATATATAATTTGTGTAAATTTTTAGATTATAAGTAATATATTGTTTGTAAAGGTACTCTCTATTATTAATCAACATGCAAAGGAACTTTTCGTAGCAGCCACAAGAATTCCCACGAAATATATTAAAATTATTTAATATATAAATCCTGAGATAAATATCGACCCTGTGACAACCTTATGTATCGAATGGAATTTTCCAATAATTTGAATTTATGTTACACAGATTAAATCATTATGTTATTAAATCATATCCATGAGTTATTATTCCATTAAGAGAGTGTTATAAATTGGCGCACCAACTAGTGAGGCTGAAATTAGGGGATATTAGGTGAAGAAATTGAAACAACCAAATTAATTTCCTAATTTTTAGCTGGCGACTGCTATAAGTTCCAAAAAATAATAAAGATGCATAAGAGGGCGTCGTCACTGAGACGGACGAAGGAGGCAGAGAAAGAAGTCAGGATGGAAGAGAAAGAAGTAACATCGGTGGAGGATGTGGAGACGGTAGCAAGAAAGGAAGATAGAGGAGACCCGAATCTTATAAAATTAATGGAGTTAATGAATAGTATGAATGAGAAATTGGACAAGAACAAGGAAGAAACCAATGACAATTTTAAGAAGCAGAAGGAAGAAATCACGGAAAACTCAAAGAAACAAAATGAAATTTTGAGTCAAAACTTATTAAAACAAATGGAGGAACAAAACAAGCAAACGAAGGAAGATTTGAAGAGCATCAAGGAAGATAACAGACAAACAAATGAAAAAATTGATAGTATCAAGGAAGATAACAGACAAACAAACGAGAAAATAGATGGTATGAAGGAAGAGATTAATGAGAACTCGAGGATACAAAATGAGAAAATGAGTGAAAACTTAATAAAACAGATGGAGGAGAGATTTGACCAAAACAGAGAAGAAACTAATGAAAATTTTAGGAAACAAAACGAGAATAATAATGAGAATTTAAGACAAATCCGGGAGGAGAATAAACGGATAAATGAGAAAATCGACAGTATTAAAGAAAGTACTAATGAAACTTTAAAGCAAACTATAAGTGAAAATAATAACCAAATGAAGGAAGAGTTCAGACAAATCAATGAAGAGAATTTAAGAAGAATTAATGGTAGAATTGAACAAGTCAATGATACAATTAACCAGAAGATGGACAAAATCGATGAGGAAAGGAAGCAAGAAATAGCTGACACTAATGAGAGATTGAGAAAAGCTAACGAAACCATCATACAAAATAAAGCAGTGATAAATACTAGAATAGACCAGGTCCAAGAAAATAGTCGTATTCAAATAGAAGGAATACAAAAGGAACAAGAAAATTTATTGAATTTACAGAAACAAACCGGAGAAAGGTGTGACAATATTAACACTACGGTGAATAATTTAACTGGTCAGGTACGCCAAAATCAAGAAGAAATTGAGTTAATTAGAACCAGACCAAATAATATTACTCATGTTTCCACAAATGAAACCAGAGAAGGAATTAATTTCAAAAATTATCGCAGAAACCCCATGGAATTCCTGGCCAGAATTGAGGAACATTTTAATAAACATCGAATAACTATCTGGAGCTCGATTAGAGAGATGTTGGATGAGCATTTTAGGGAGATTACGGACAACTGGTGGACAGCAACCAGGAATGAGATAGTGGACTACGCTCAATTTAAAAAACTGTTTAAATAAAAATACTGGTCCGAAGCTATACAAAATATTATAAGGGACAACATTTGTCAGGGAAGATATGATGGAAATAGAGGTACATCTCCAACTACTTACTTCTGGGGAAAGGTATGTTTGGCGAGACACCTAGAGCCAAGAATACCAGAAGAATCCCTAGTAACTAAAATGGCATACCATTATGACACAGGAATTGCCAGAGCACGCCTGGGAAGCCAGATTAAAACGGTCCATGCAATGGCTGACTTATTAGAAAATTATGAACACGAGGGTTACTACAAAAGAAGCAGACAACGGACTGATCAGTGCGGTTCAAAAAATAATAACCATGGTATGAATCATAATCAATATAATAACATGAATAACCGGAATAGTTATGTCAACTATCGTAATTACAACCAAAATTTTACCCCAAATAATAACCAACCAGCAAACTTCAATCGAAACCCAATTAACAATAATGATAACAACAGGCCCAATCAAAATTACCATCCAGGTAATAGAAATAATAATAATTATAATAACTACCGAACAAACCAAAATTATAATAATTTTAGGAATAACTCAGGAGTTAATAACAATAATAATCAGGGTAATTATAATAATAATCGTTCGTACCGACCCCGAATAAATTACATCAGTGCCGAAGAAGGGGATTACTGGAGATACCATCAACCTCGGAGGAACAGTTTTAATAACAGTTATGATCAAAGAGGAAATCCCAGAGGGATGAGTCACCATTATAACCGAGTCAGAAGTAGAAGCCAGGAGGACTTCCGAGAATCAAGGGGAAGTGAACAATTAGACAACCGAGAGGTTGAACAACCAGGAACCAGCACACCAGTCCAGGCAAATCAACAGTCATGCCCGGAAAATAATCATGATAGCCTTAATTTAAATGGAGTGAGGCAGTAATAAACCCTCGCGACCCCTTACTGCTACTAACTACTGGGTACAATAACCACCAAATTCAAAAATATAGTAATGACAAATTACTACCAACTAATTATGAAAAGCTAATTATGGAAAATAAAAGAATTTTGAAGTATAACAATAACCAAAGTTTAAGGACGGATAATCAAAATCTTACTATTATTTACAATTATTATTTGAAAAATCTTCGAGAAGAACTGTTGGAGGAAACGGTGACAAGTAGAATCAACCAGCATAATGAAATTTTATACATAACCGCTCAAATTGAAGGAATTCCTACACGAATAATGATAGATACTGGTGCAAATGTATCACTTATTAACGACGCTGAACTGGAGAGAATACAGAAACAAAGTAAAAATATAATACCTACCTTACCTGTCAATAATGTTATTTTAATAGGTGCCACTGGGCGTCAAAATAAAACAGTGAGAAAACAAGTGTCATTGGAAATAGAAAGCAAAGGTGTTACAATTAATATTATATGTTTGGTTGCAATCGGCCTACCATTCGAATTATTAATCGGATGCGATATGCTGAGGAAATATTCAGCCATTATTGATTTGAGCAAGGAGAAGGTGTCCTTGAACTCAGAAGGTGTTATGTGGACGGCAGAGTTAATAGGAAGCGATGGTGCCCCTCTGAACCGTACCCATCACCAAGTTAGGGAATTAAATTTTTTAAATAATGACACCCAATGCAGAAAAATAATCTATAATATGACAAATGAAGACCTGTGGAACAGTAAATTACAGGAGATAAGAGAGTTTAGACACCAAGGCACAAATAATTTGACAGTAAAACAAGTAGAAGATCTCATTATAATATATAAGAAGTATAAACATGTATTTTCAGAAAACCAGGAAAAGTAAAAAACTATCAGTGTAGAATACAATTTAAAGAACCAGCAGAATGTCACAAATGAAACATAAGTAATTATGTCCTCACACATAATGAAGTGTTCAGAAATAATTACTTCTGAAGGGAGGCAATTTGTAACGAGACAAAATGTTACAAAAGAATAGTAAATAATAGTGAAATCCGATCCAGAGAAGAACCAAGAAATAATAATTGCTAGCAAATTAAAGGAAAACTATTTGGTTTGACTTATATAATATTATCCAGAAACCCAGAAATAACTCAGTAGAATAGGGCAGTAAACAGAAAAAAGTGAAATAAATAAACCTAGTAGGCCTAATCAACTTACCCTGAATAATAACAACCAAACCCAATAAAGAGTACCTAATCATAAATTAAAATTGTATTAACAAAATTGTATCGACATATTTTAAGGATAGAAAAAGGGACACAAACCTTACAGTTATATGAGTGACAGAATATAAATAGTGACACAGACTACTGTTAAACAGTGTTAATTATTTTTGTATGAAAAGTGTTTTATTGTTATTATTAGACAGAATTTTAGTTTATCATACAGACAATAGTTTAGCAGTATAAATAAACTAAAACTGTCAAAAACAATTATTATTATTAAGAGTTTTGTTGTATGTTATAAGATTTTATGTCACCAGTTAATTTATGTAAATATATTTATCTCAGGTAGTCAAAGTAGAAATTACAATAAACCATAAAAATTGTTCCACCACATATCATAGAAATTCAAATTAATAAGGTTTTACAGTTATAAACTGAGGCATGTTTAGTATCAAATTGTTTATAATTATCTAATTATTAATTGTATAAACATTGCATATATAATTAGAGTATAATAATAAAATTATCTATTAAAGGTAATTTATAAAATATAATGTAGGTAATGGGTGTTGATCCTATAACATTTAAACTGTACATAAATGACCAATCAAAATTTAAGAAATTTGTATGAGGTAGGTAACTAAAAGAAAGAAGAAATAACACTTAATTGTTAATTGTGATGGAAAGCAGTTGAATAGTGCGTGTCTAGAGGTAATTAAAAGTATATAAAAATAGATGACCCGTGTGTGAAAGAAGATCTGAAGGACCATCATCGAAGATAATAATACTTCCACTACAATTTTTATGAACAAATAATACACACAATCAAGAAAAATATTCAGAATAGACCAGGAACCCTTCAGCAATATCGTCTAGATGTGTAAAGTATAATTTGACAATATTTTTTTTTCAACAAGGAACAACCACTAGACAATATAACAATTTACACTAACACTAATCACTAGGCAACATTTTAAAGTGTAACCAAATTCAATATATAAGCTAACAGTGATTACAAGGAAAACATTTATTGTACAAATTAATAAACTACATTATTTTCTGAGACGGACAAATTGAATATCGTCAAAACTTGTATGTAACTTAATATATAATTTGTGTAAATTTTTAGATTATAAGTAATATATTGTTTGTAAAGGTACTCTCTATTATTAATCAACATGCAAAGGAACTTTTCGTAGCAGCCACAAGAATTCCCACGAAATATGTTAAAATTATTTAATATATAAATCCTGAGATAAATATCGACCCTGTGACAACCTTATGTATCGAATGGAATTTTCCAATAATTTGAATTTATGTTACACAGATTAAATCATTATGTTATTAAATCATATCCATGAGTTATTATTCCATTAAGAGAGTGTTATAATATATATATTTTTCATTCAGTGATAAATAAACATATATAAATTATATCTGCATTACTACCAATAAATAAGGAACTGTAATAATCATCAAAACATCACAAATACAAAAGTCTTTGAATAATTACTTTATTAACATCAGTTTGAAACCCACAAAATAAAAAAGAGCTAAGTTTCATTTTACCTTCTTTGTACAAATTATTAAAGTGGTTTTAGTACTGTAGGTCTTTAAAACTAGGTTACTTACTACTAGGTTGGTTACTTTATTAACATAAGTAAAAAACAAATATGTTACATAGTACATTCTATAAAGAAATATAATTATGTTAGAGTTTGCTTCAGTACTCTGAACAAGTCATTAACACAATTAACGCAAATTTGGACAGTGGCTGAATAAAATATATATCAATAAAATCAAACACTTTTAAAATGCCTTCCTTCTACATTTCTTTGCAGCGAAATCATCAATTACGTCATGAAAGTTTAGCTTACGCAAAATGTCATTTTCTATACTTAGGATGCTTAAAGAGTTTAATCGCTCTTGTTTAAGACTACTTCTATGAAAACTTTTCACAATTTTTAGTTTAGAAAATGTTCTTTCTCCAGATGCGTTAGACACCATCATGCACAAAAATATTCTTAAGCAAATTTCGACATTTGGGAAAGCAGTTAAAAGTCCATTTTCTTGCAAGTGTTTGTATGTGATCTTCAGGTTACGTCTATTTGACGAAGAATGAGATCCCGTGCCATGAACTTCATCTTGGACCTTCTCTCCTCCTTCATGATCCTCTTGCTCAAGTATTCCACCTGTGATGTCGTCATCGTCTTTTTCACCATCTTCAGTTATCTTCAGAAAAACTTGTCCAAATCCACGTCCTCTTTTAAAAAACTTTGAAGATGAAGGCACTCTTCGAGCAGTTCATTTCCACAAACATCATCTTTGTATCTTTCCAAAAAAGGGTTGCAAGAAACTTTTAAGTCACTTTCATTTAGAACGACCAAATCTTTTAAAAATCCAAATCTCTTAGCTACTGTCTCATATTTTGAAGATCTTTCTTTTACTTCCATGTTCCTTAAGGAAATGGAAGTATGGTGATGGCAAAAAAAATCGTGTTCGAGATTATTGCAGAATATGATTGTACTACACTCAAAACATGAAAAAAAGTCATTTTACTTCCATATTCCTTAAGGAATGGAAGTATGGTGATGGCAAAAAAAATCGTGTTCGAGATTATTGCAGATTCTGATTCTACTACACTCAAAACATGAAAAAAAGTCGTTTTCCGAAAAGTGTCTGTGTGTCTGTCTGTCTGTCTGTCTGTCTGTCTGTGTGTCTGTGTGTCTGTCTGTCTGTAGATTTTTTTTCTATGGCAAACGATAACTGCCGCAAATTGAAACAGAATCAAATAATTTTTTGCATACAGCCCGGTTTTGCAGAGTTCTCGCGACCTATTGTTTTTGGTGAAGATCGGTTGAGGGAAAGGGGTAGTTTACCTGCAACGGTTTTTTTTTAGCAAGGGTAATTTTGTTTGTTTGGCAAACGATAACAGCCGCAAATTCAAACAGAATCAAATAATGTTTCGCATACAGCCCTGAATTGTAGAGTTCTCAAGACCTATTGTTTTTGGTGAAGATCGGTTAAGGGAAAGGGGTAGTTTACCTGTAACGTTTTATGTTTTAACAAGGGTATTTCCTATGGCAAACGATAACAGCCGCAAATTCAAACAGAATGAAAAGATTATTTGCATACAGCCCTAAATTGTAGAGTTCTCAAGACCTTTTGTTTTTGGTGAAGATCGGTTAAGGGAAAGGGGTAGTTTACCTACAACGTTTTTTTAACAAGGGTATTTTCTATGGCAAACGATAACAGCCGCAAATTCAAACAGAATCAAATAATTTTCTGCATACAGCCCTGATTTGTAGAGTACTCAAGACCTATTGTTTTTGGTGAAGATCGGTTGAGGGGAAGGGGTAGTTTACCAGCAACGTTTTTTATCATGCGTATTTTCTATGGCAAACGACAACTGCCGCAAATTCAAACAGAATCAAATAATTTTTTGCATACAGCCCTGATTTGTAGAGTACTCGCGACCTATTGTTTTTGGTGAAGATCGGTTGAGGGGAAGGGGTAGTTTACCGGCAACGGTTTTTTTTATCAAGGGAAATTTTTTTTTTTTGGCAAACGATAACAGCCGCAAATTCAAACAGAATCAAATAATGTTTCGCATACAGCCCTGAATTGTAGATTTCTCAAGACCTATTGTTTTTGGTGAAGATCGGTTGAGGGAAAGGGGTAGTTTACCTGCAACGTTTTTTTAACAAGGGTATTTTCTATGGCAAACGATAACAGCCGCAAATTCAAACAGAATCAAATAATGTTTTGCATACAGCCCTGATTTGTAGAGTACTCAAGACCTATTGTTTTTGGTGAATATCGGTTAAGGGGAAGGGGTAGTTTACCTGCAACGTTTTTTTATCAAGCGTATTTTCTATGGCAAACGATAACAGCCGCAAATTCAAACAGAATGAAATAATTTTTTGCATACGTCCCTGAATTGTAGAGGTCTCAATGACTTTCGATTTTGGTGAAGATCGGTTAAGGGGAAGGGGTAGTTTACCTGCAACCTTTTACGTTTTAACAAGAGTAAAGTACTTGAAAATTTATTTAAACTTTTTGAAACAATGGTAATTGTTAAAAATAAAATAATTTTGTTGCCAGGCAATAAAATTATAATTTTTTCATTTTAATGTAATATAATATTTTTCATTTAATACAGCAATAAAAATGCAGGTAAGACACAGCCTGGTTGTTTGGCTGAAAATGATTTTAAATATAAATCTTAGAATATGGACGTCATGTATGGTTCTCCATACCGATATTTTCGAAAAGTGTCTGTGTGTGCATCTGTGTCTGTAGATTTTTTTCTATGGCAAACGATAACAGCCGCAAATTCAAACAGAATCAAATAATTTTGTGCATACAGCCCTGATTTGTAGAGTACTCGCGACCTATTGTTTTTGGTGAAGATCGGTTGAGGGAAAGGGGTAGTTTACCTGCAACGGTTTTTTTTATCAAGGGTAATTTTGTTTGTTTGGCAAACGATAACAGCCGCAAATTCAAACAGAATCAAATAATGTTTCGCATACAGCCCTGAATTGTAGGGTTCTCAAGATCTGTTGATTTTGGTAAAGATCGGTTAAGGGAAAGGGGTAGTTTACCTGCAACATTTTATGTTTTAACAAGGGTATTTTCTATGGCAATTGATAACAGCCGCAAATTCAAACATAATCAAATACGTTTTTGCATACAGCCCTGATTTCTTGAGTACTAAAGACCTATTGTTTTTGGTGAAGATCGTTTAAGGGAAAGGGGTAGTTTACCTGCCACGTTTTTTGTTTTATCAAGGGTATTTTGTATGGCAAACGATAACAGCCGCAAATTCAAACAAAATCATATAATATTTTGCATACAGCCCTGAATTGCAGAGTTCTCAAGACCTATCGTTTTTGGTGAAGATCGGTTAAGGGAAAGGGGTAGTTTACCTGCAACAGTTTTTTATCAAGGGTAATTTTTACTTTTTACTTTTTCTATGGTAAACGATAACAGCCGCAAATTCAAACAGAATCAAATAATGTTTTGCATACAGCCCTGTATTGTAGAGTTCTCAATACTTATTGGTGTTGGTGAAGATCGGTTAAGGGAAAGGGGTAGTTTACCTGCAACGTTTTATGTTTTAAAAGGGTATTTTCTATGGCAAACGATAAGAGCCGCAAATTCAAACAGAATCAAATACGTTTTTGCATACAGCCCTGTTTTGTTGAGTACTAAAGACCTGTTGTTTTTCGTGAAGATCGGTTAAGGGAAAGGTGTAGTTTACCTGCAACGTTTTATGTTTTAACAAGGGTATTTTTTCTGTGACGAACGATAACTGCCGTAAATTCAAAGAGAATCAACTAATGTTTTGCATACAGCCCTGAATTGTAGAGTTCTCAAGACCTATTGTTATTGGTGAAGATCGGTTAATGGAATAGGGTAGTTTACCAGCAACGTTTTATGTTTTATCAAGGGTGTTTTCTATGGCAAACGATAACAGCCGCAAATTCAAACAGAATCAAATAATTGTTTGCATACAAGCCTGAATTGTAGAATACCCATGACCTGTCGTTTTTGGTGAAGATCGGTTAAGGGAAAGGGGTAGTTTACCAGCAACGGTTTTTTTTTCAAGGGTAATTTTTTACTTCCATATTCCTTAAGGAATGGAAGTATGGTGATGGCAAAAAAAATCGTGTTCGAGATTATTGCAGATTCTGATTCTACTACACTCAAAACATGAAAAAAAGTCGTTTTCCGAAAAGTGTCTGTGTGTCTGTGTGTCTGTCTGTCTGTCTGTCTGTCTGTCTGTCTGTCTGTAGATTTTTTTTCTATGGCAAACGATAACTGCCGCAAATTCAAACAGAATCAAATAATTTTTGCATACAGTCCGGTTTTGGAGAGTTCTCGCGACCTATTGTTTTTGGTGAAGATCGGTTGAGGGAAAGGGGTAGTTTACCTGCAACGGTTTTTTTTTAGCAAGGGAAATTTTGTTTGTTTGGCAAACGATAACAGCCGCAAATTCAAACAGAATCAAATAATGTTTCGCATACAGCCCTGAATTGTAGAGTTCTCAAGACCTATTGTTTTTGGTGAAGATCGGTTAAGGGAAAGGGGTAGTTTACCTGTAACGTTTTATGTTTTAACAAGGGTATTTCCTATGGCAAACGATAACAGCCGCAAATTCAAACAGAATGAAAAGATTATTTGCATACAGCCCTAAATTGTAGAGTTCTCAATACCTTTTGTTTTTGGTGAAGATCGGTTAAGGGAAAGGGGTAGTTTACCTACAACGTTTTTTTAACAAGGGTATTTTCTATGGCAAACGATAACAGCCGCAAATTCAAACAGAATCAAATAATTTTCTGCATACAGCCCTGATTTGTAGAGTACTCAAGACCTATTGTTTTTGGTGAAGATCGGTTGAGGGGAAGGGGTAGTTTACCAGCAACGTTTTTTATCATGCGTATTTTCTATGGCAAACGACAACTGCCGCAAATTCAAACAGAATCAAATAATTTTTTGCATACAGCCCTGATTTGTAGAGTACTCGCGACCTATTGTTTTTGGTGAAGATCGGTTGAGGGGAAGGGGTAGTTTACCTGCAACGGTTTTTTTTATCAAGGGAAATTTTTTTTTTTTTTGGCAAACGATAACAGCCGCAAATTCAAACAGAATCAAATAATGTTTCGCATACAGCCCTGAATTGTAGATTTCTCAAGACCTATTGTTTTTGGTGAAGATCGGTTGAGGGAAAGGGGTAGTTTACCTGCAACGTTTTTTTAACAAGGGTATTTTATATGGCAAACGATAACAGCCGCAAATTCAAACAGAATCAAATAATGTTTTGCATACAGTCCTGATTTGTAGAGTACTCAAGACCTATTGTTTTTGGTGAAGATCGGTTAAGGGGAAGGGGTAGTTTACCTGCAACCTTTTAAGTTTTATTTTCTATGGCAAACGATAACAGCCGCAAATTCAAACAGAATCAAATAATGTTTTGCATACAGCCCTGATTTGTAGAGTACTCAAGACCTATTGTTTTTGGTGAAGATCGGTTAAGGGGAAGGGGTAGTTTACCTGCAACGTTTTTTTATCAAGCGTATTTTCTATGGCAAACGATAACAGCCGCAAATTCAAACAGAATCAAATAATTTTTTGCATACGTCCCTGAATTGTAGAGGTCTCAATGACTTTCGATTTTGGTGAAGATCGGTTAAGGGGAAGGGGTAGTTTACCTGCAACCTTTTACGTTTTAACAAGAGTAAAGTACTTGAAAATTTATTTAAACTTTTTGAAACAATGGTAATTGTTAAAAATAAAATAATTTTGTTGCCAGGCAATAAAATTATAATTTTTGCATTTTAATGTAATATAATATTTTTCATTTAATACAGCAATAAAAAGGCAGGTAAGACACAGCCTGGCTGTTTGGCTGAAAATGATTTTAAATATAAATCTTAGAATATGGAAGTCATGTATGGTTCTCCATACCGATATTTCCATAGTAAACGATAACAGCCGCAAATTCAAACAGAATCAAATGATGTTTTGCATACAGCTTTGTATTGTAGAGTTCTCAATACCTATTGGTGTTGGTGAAGATCGGTTAAGGGAAAGGGGTAGTTTACCAGCAACATTTTATGTTTTAACAAGGGTAATTTTTTATATGACGAACAATAACTGCCGTAAATTCAAACAGAATCAAATAATTTTTTGCACTCTTTCCTGAGTTGCAGAGAGCTCAAGGTCTATTGATTTTGGTGAAGATCAGTTAAGGGAAAAGGGGTAGTTTACCTGCAACATATGTTGTAACAAGAGAAATGTTTCCATGACGAATGATAACTGCCGCACATTCAAACAGAATCAAATATTTTTTTGCATGCTTCCCTGAATTGTAGGGGACGGAAGGTCTGTTGATTTTGGAGAAGATCGGTTAAGAGAAAGGGGTAGTTTACCTGAAACATTTTATGATTTAACAAGAGTAAAGTACTTAATTTTTATAAATAAAGTATCCTGATAAGAAGCTCATAGTAATCCACTGTAGAAACGTACATGAAATATCTATAAATGAAAAGGTTAGGTGAACGGGGTGGGGGTAATTTTCTATTATTAAAAATTATAGTTGAAGGTGGAGGGCAGAATTTTTTATATGTGTACTACGTTATCGGCAACAAAGAAGTAGTTTTTTGTTAAAATTGCTTCCCGGGCTCTTTAGCCATAGTTCAATGTTTTCTGCAAAACCAGACTTTTCGGCAGTGCCATCGACTGCCATCATTGGTGAAAATCGAGTGCGAAAATGTGAGGTGGTATACGTTAGTGACCACAGTACTGTGGTTAATGCTGAAGCAATAAGTAGAAAGACGTAGTTTCTATGGAAATATTTTATTTCGAATATGATTTTAAATATAAATCTTAGAACATGGAAGTCATGTATGGTTCTTCATACCAATATTTAGATTAGTAACTAATGTGTCTATAATAGGTAGAAAAGTTTCTATTTTAAGTTTATCTTTCCCTGTAAGGACAGTTTCTGGTGTTTGGGTTTTATCAAAATAGGTAATCCTTGAACTACATTTGGTAGTGCGCGTTTTCTCAGACTCTTTGTAAGTAGATCCAAAAATTACTTCAGCTTTTGTGACGTATCTTTCGAAACTGTCCCTTTTCTTGGAAATGTAATCTGTAAGGGAATTCAATACCGTCACTGACGTCGAAAGGGTCAATGTTGGCTTCTGCAATACTTTGTTTACATTATTTATGCGACTTAAAATTTCGTTCCACATATGGGTGAGAAATATTGTCTCAAATCACTCCATAGATTTTCTAAAACCAGAAGTTGTACTTTCGCATCAGCTGCTTGTTCCCTGTCATCAATTATTGTTTCTAAAGCAGATTTTATTTTGATGTAGTTTTCTTTTAGTGCAGCCACTGCATCTGCACGAGCCGACCACCTGGTGCTTGATAGCGCCTTGACAACTTTCTTTTTTCCTTTCAGAGAAGCCAATAGCACCCTCCATCTGGAAGTGGACGAGGAAAAAAAATGCACAATGATTGTACGAAGTGAAAGAACTTAGCGGCCTCTGAGTTGCACTCAGCCGCAGAAACTCCCCAACCAAGTTTAACGAGTGGCTCGAGCAAGGGATAAATTCTGCTAACTTGTTTAATTCTTTAACTTTTGCTTGGAGGCCATTGTAACGTCCACTCATGTTAGTCGCATTATCGTAAGACTGGCCCCGGCAGTCAGAGATTGGGATGTTATTTTTATTTAATAAGTCAATTACTTCATTGAATAGGTTCTCTGCTGTGTGTCCACATATTGGAATAAATTTTAAAAATCTTTCTGTAGGCTCTCCAAACCTAACATATCAAATGATAAAAGTTAGTTGATCAATGTGTGCAACATCTGGAGTTGAATCTACTGATATTGAATAGTATCTAGATGCATTTACCTCCTCCACAATCTCTTCAAACACTCGCCTTCCCATAATATCAATAAATTCATCACAGGTATCTGGTGATAAGTAAGACGTTTTGCTACTGCCAGTGCCACCATACTTTCTTATATGTTCCTTCAAAATTGGGTCATACTCACTTAATAATTCAAGCAGACCTAAATAGTTTCCATTGTTTGCACATACAAACTTCTCAATGTCACCCCTCAAAGGAAGTCCTCGTTCAGTAAGGAACTTTACTACCGAAACAATTCTAGTCAAAACCTGACGCCAATAAGCTCTTTCCTTATTCATTTGGACTTGAAGTTCACAGTCTATTCTTCCAGCCGCAGAGGAACACTTGAGAAATGCCAAAAGACATTTACGATGTTCTTTACTATTTTTGAGAAATCGAATGCTTTGAACAGCATGCTTCCAATCATTAAAACCGTCTGAGCAGAAAGGATTCGAGGACATAAAACCCGAACCGAAGAGTTTGCATATGAAACAATAAACCCTACAGGTTGATGGAGAATACACAGACAGTAATACAACAGCTGGGCGGGCTAGAATAGAACTAGGACAGTGGACAGCAGACAGCACACAGGCCTACCAACACCGGCCAAAATCTTGTGCTCCCAGCTGCACGCCTGCGCACAGAGTATCCTGCCGACAGCAACTGTCATGTACACTACCAAAATTTCTCTATTATGGCGCTACTAAAACTTGATAATTGGTAATTGGTTGATTGATTTGCTGAAATTGATTATTATTTATTATTATTATTTTTTTATTATTTGAAACTTTACTTTCAAATCCTACATATTTAATTTTATACAAAAAAAAAACCCCTCCTCGCGAGGCCCCCGGCGGCCGCCGTTAGGTAAAACCGGCCCTGGATCCTAGTATTACTTACAACAAAAAATAATAATTAATTGTATACAAAGATGGTGTTAGGTGATGGATGACATGACACTTTATCCACTCCACTTTTTGTTGAATTCCTCCCCTAAATAAAGTTCTATACATGCCCATTAGGGTGGAACGAAAATGGCCTTTTTTTAATTTTTTTTTTTTTTTTAGTTTTGTAATAGTGGGGAAAAGTTGCCTTTTAGGTTTAAAAAGAAGAAGAAAAAATTGGTTGCTACACTACAACATCTTGAGGTGCCGCAAAGAGCTTAAATTTTGTAAAAAAATTGAAAAATTATGAACTTTGATAAATTATTTTTTATGGTTTTCTCGTACATATATGTTACAAAAGATAGTTGTAAATACATATATAAGCATTAGAATTGGAAAAAATTATTAATTACAAAATATAATAATAATAAAAAAATATTTTTTAATGTCAAAAAGTTTGTATTTTTGCTAATTTTGAAACTTTTGCGAACATTTTGGTTGTTACAAATAGTAGTAAATAAGGTTGAAATAAAAGCTCGTCAAATCAATTATATATTTTTTTATTAGAGCACACGTAAAAAAATATCATAATACACTTTTAAAGACATTGAAAGTTCATTTTTTATGATTTAAAAAACCCTTAATAATTACAAATGTTACAGCTGCAAAATGTTTGTTTCTACTTCATTGACACATTAAACTTGTTTTTTTTTGTATCAAATTTTGGCATGTTCTCACGTGAGTCAATTTTTGCTCTTATATATCCTTCTCTTGTGATTGAACCACAGACATTTTGAGCCGATTTGGTCACCAGTTTCACAGCTCTTTCCACTGCTTGCGTGTGACAAGGAAGCCGGGGAAAGTCGATAAGCGGGTCCACTTTACTATTTGGTTGAGCTTCAGATGTCTTCCGTATAAAGTCTTTGAGAGAGTCAATGGAAACATGTTTTACCAAGGGGGTTCAGTTACGTCATTTTCAGCCCATGAGATCATGTCGATGTAATCCTTTGCGTCAAAGTTTATCTTTGGAACTTTAAACTTCCTGACTCCACCTCTACTTTCTGTTCTTGCTTCTAAAACCCGTCGTAAACCAAGTTCTCTTACATTTTTGCGCTCATCACATAGCATGGACAAAAGGAGATTTTCTGCAGCAGCAAAGTACCCATTTCTTTGAATAACCGGGTCTAGAACGTTCTTGATATCATCAGAGAGAATGCGTGAATATGAGATAAGCTTAAACAGATGTTTGGAACCATAAGTACATGAAGGTTTTAACTTAATGTTAAACCACACAGGTGCATACACTTTCACAATGTACTCAGCCAGAGTCTTAAGGTTTTCAGTTGGATTTTCAGTTGCCACATACAATCTAAGTATACGGTTTGCTAATGTAAGCCACCTGGAGTGAGCAGGTTTTCCAGGGTTTCTTAAAGATAAATCTAGTGAGCAATTTCCACTTGATACAGCGATACACATATCCAATAAATACTTCTGATCTGTACTTAAATCATTTATGTTTTCCAAAAGAGGAAGGTTATTTTCAGTTGGCAAGAAAGTAACCACAGGAAGATTAGCACAGTTTTCCAGCTGCTGACCTATTTCGCCTTTAAACTCATTGGGTCCCTTCGTTTTACCATCTAAATGACAAAAAAGATGTCGCAAAGGTAGCTCATTTCCATGGAACAAACAAACTAACCATTGTAAAGGTCTTCCTGTTTCATTTTCCATCAAAGAAATCACACCATTATTATGTCCAGTGTTTACAATGGTTCCATCACACCCAATAGCAGTAAAGTTCAAAAGTTGTTCGTTGTGTTCTCTATCTTCAAGAAACTCCAGTATACTGTCTGCTATGTCTTTTCCAGTGCCAGATTTAGGTGTTACGTGGCCTAAAAACTTTGAGTTTGGTTCCTCTATTAGTGAAACGTGCTCTTCTGAAATAACTTTTCCGCCCCCTTTCCCCTCCCAACATCCGCTACGGCGATGACTCATGCTCCCGGATGCCAATGCAATAGTTAAACTGTTTTTATCTTTCTATTCATATTAAAACGCCTATTTGAAACTTTTTATTGCATAATCGAGACACGTAAAATTCTTTGAAAAAGTTACAAAAAGTGTGTTTTTATAAAACTTTACCGCTCTTGCGGCACCTCAAGACATAATCCAAAAAGTTAAAAAAAAATTGTATGTCTTTTTTGATATAAAAACTGCTTTTTTGACAGTATTTGAAATAAAAAAAAATGTTTTGACAACTTCTTAAAAAAACTTTAAAATGTAGTGAAAATTGCAATTTTATGAAAATTTATCGTCCTTGCGGCACCTCAAGACGTACTCCAATATTTTTCATATCTTTTTTTTATCTTATCTACACCAAAAGGCAACTTTTCCGCGCTATTACAAATTAAAAATCCAAACTTGATTTTTTCGTTCCACCCTAATGCCCATGGTTATATATTATATTTTTACTATACAGGGATGTTATACTTATATTGTTCAGAGCAACATTCATGAAGATTCTTACTTTTTACTGTAGCCTGTCAGACTTTTTTTAGCAAACATTTATTTGCTATACAGTATTACCCTACTGTATATCTTCTTCTTCTTGTCCTCTTCAAGGATTAGGTTATATAAACCTGTTCCGGCACCCATCTCATCCTCGGATGACCCACTCTCTGAGGCTGCTTTGTATGCTACAAGTATTTCAAAGTTTTACGTGAACAGTTACTGGCCTATTGCACAACCCCCTACCACAAGGACCAGAGACTATTCTGTCAGGGTTACCATACCTCAGCCAAATGGCCCTTGTATTGGGGCATAGGAGATTCACCCTCACCCTTCTCTTTCTGAGATAGGATTTGGTGGCTTTGTACCAGTTATCCTGATACTGAAAGTTTCTTAGTATTTCCAGTGCTCACCTATCGGCATCAGTAAGCTCTCTAAGATCCTAAGCCACCCAAAATTAAGAAATTAGAATTGAAAAAGGAAGACACCCTAGCCCTCGATTACTCTAATAGGGTCGGAGTCAGAAAAGAACAAGAGGCAGTCACAAGTGACTAGACAGAAAATACTGAAGGATGAGTTATTACCCAAGACAAATCGAAGGAAAGTGAGAATCCAGCTAGGGCACATTGACATTGTCAAACCCATATCCACAAGATGTGGACCCCTTATGAGGTATTTAAAAGTGATCGGAATTTTAAAACAATGTTTTTTTCTAAACTTAGTAACATTCATTATCCTACTGTTTTTTGCTTACTTATTTAAGTACCAAAACAAGTACAAGCATGAGTGAAGTGAGTTCTCAGTTTTAACTTGACTGTTTGGCATTTGTCTGTCTGTCTGTCTATCTATCTGTTTAGCGTATGTCTCACGATAATTTTTGAACACATCAACCGATTTTTATAAAACTTGGCATGGATACTTTTACCCTACAGAACCCAATTGTTTTTGAGGTTGATCGCCCCCCAAAAAATTGAGTGGCAGGAGGCAAAAATGTGAGGGGTCAAAACTATAAAAAAAATCACAATAGCCCATGTGGAGTAAATTTTATTTAAAGGCAATTTTAACAAAAATCTGAATATAATCTTAATTTTTGAAAAGTTGACAATTGGACAACAGAGTTCGAAAAGCGGGTGAAAATTTTGATAAAATCATAAAAATTCATGTGGGGTATCAAATAAAGGAGAATTTTAACATACATTAAATTTAGTGTTAAGTTTTGGAAATTTTGGGACCCCAGATCAAAACTTCTAAAAAATTGTAAAAATCCTGCACGGTATTGGACTAAAAGGAATTGTAACCCAAATCTAAACGTTTAAAATTTTTAGAAATTTGTGTGTTCTTTGATTGTTTTACTATTAAAAAATAAAAAGTAGAGAAATCAGGAGTTTTGTAATTCTCTCCATAATTAAAAATCATCTAATATCAAAATTTACATATAATAAAAATACTTCTTTCAAAATAGTGAGCAAGTTCTGCAGCTCAATGAGCATATTAGTATTTTATAAACATACGAAACCAATGTTTACACACCAGAGGTGAATGCAGACTGGTCTACTGTACATCCAACGCTAACCACAATGTGGATTCTGTTTGACTAGCCAGAGGCAATCCAGACTACTTGTTAAATCTTCTTCTTCTCTGTTAAAAAAAAAATAATAATAAAAATACTTACTGTCAAGTATACACTGATAAACGATTGGATTGCACAATATACTGGTGTTTAATTAAGACATTCAAATTATCCTACATTATCATGGACATGATACACTTTTTCATAGTGCAACTGCATAAAATCATTTCTCTCTCACAATTCGATAGCAATAAAACCAAAACAGTTGTTATTAAAATTTATGGTAAACAATTATTTACTGATAATATGTCACTAAATTTATGTACATTGCGTGTTTAAAAATAGTTTGTGTTGAGTCAGTATACTATTACCAATAATTCTAGAAGTGTCTACACATAAACATTTAACATAACCGTTTTGACCGATTGAGACTTGTCGCTGGTCAACTGAAACATTCGACACTGTTTTAAACATCTCGTCTAAATACAATATAGTGTACAGTGAGTATGCAGACATATTTATAACATTACAACATATTACAATTACATTATTGTAACATTTTAGTTCTATTTTTTCTTACTTATAATGTCTGAAAAATCTAGACAGTTTTTAATATTTTGATACTATCCGTACTCTTCCTGCAAATATATATCAAGTAGGCAATATACTTGAAATATTTCTGTATGAATTAAATTCCACAAACTAACATAAAATTGATAATCTCCTTATCTTTGATATAGGTAATTAAATAACTACTGACTCAGAACACAAAGTTTTTTATGGGTAAAAACATAAAGTTTTACCTTATAGCCTGCACCAGTTTTTGCTTATTATAAGCTTCATCAGAGGTTGCCACTGGGAATGCTGTCCTTCTTGTTCTTGGCGACGGTGTCGACTTTTGAAGGATCGATGTTGTGTGTGTGTGGGGGGGGGGGTGATATGTTTGAATAATGTATGTGATTTGAATTGTGTCTATTCGTTTAGGATGTCGTTTTTATGTGTTTGAATATTTCCAATTGTTCAAGAGTCTCTAATTTTCGGCCTTTTGTGTATACGTGTAGGATATCCATGTTATTGTCGATGTTTTTGTATGTATGGTTTGCTTCAATGAGGTGGTTTGCAAAGGTGGATTCGGTAGTGGAGTGTAGTGCCTTTGTGTGTTCAATGTATCAACTTTTACGTTTTTACCCATAAAAAACCTTGTGTTCCAAGTTGGTAGTAATTTAATTATATTTAGTTAATCAATGGACACGTCATGGACAACAAAATCCAAGAATTCGATATAGGCTTTCATTCCATAGTTTATCTTGACAATTTCTACCAGCAAAATCTAAGATCTCTTTTAGAATTTTACTGTATAAAAAAGGCTGTTGTATCCTCTTCTGGTCTTAGATTTTAATGGCTGAAACATCATGATAAATTATGATAACAATTGTTGATTTCCATGATAGGGGAAGTATTGGATCAATTATGGTGTAACTACTACTATTCTTGGCTGAAGTAGGAAAAAATCTATTTGATATTGGTCTTACGCTATTTTATATAGCTTTCTGTTGGTCTTATGTATTATTACCTGTATAGGATTACAGCTTCTACATTGTGCTTATCTTCAGATCTTAATCAACATGTCTTGGTCATTATCGTAGTCCCAGATTCAATTTCTGTACAGCACCATAAAATAAAGACACATTTTGTAGCTCCCAGGTTAACTCGGTATCGGGGATAACATCTGTTAGGTGGCGGTTGGCTCTCGGTAATCTGCTTCTATAAGCTACTTTGTTCTTGGTACAAAAAAGTCATTATTATTATTTTGATCATTCTTAGATTTCTTAAGTACATTCGATTCCCCTTTTATGAGGTCTGATCAATAAATATGTGGAATTTTCGTTTTTCTCAAAAAAATCTTTATTCATCAGTATTAATTTTGTCCCTTTCAAAGTGGTCCCCATCAGATATAATAAACTTGTGCCAGAGCATTTTCCAATCTTCAAAGCACTTCTGGAACGCAATTTTTGGTATGGTATTCAGCTCCTTCAGCGATTCTGTCTTTATCCCCTCAATGTTGGCAAAAGTCGTCCTTTCATGGTTTTTTCATCTTTGAGAATAGGAAGATGAAAGGGGGGACATGTCCGGCGAATACGGATATCATCTTCCTTATCCACACTACCTTGCTATCACGTTACTTGGTGCTTATGTACTTAACCCATATCACAAAAGCTTGAAACAAATCTTGTAACATATACTGAATAAGTTCATACATTTTTCTGTTAGCAAATAATGTGTTAAAGATTGTTTCTTCTGTTCTATATATTAAGGTATTATATATGATAGTATGCAACTGAACCAATATAGACAAGAAAGAATCCATGAGAAAACCCTATTTATATAACTGAGATTCTAACAGTGAGGAGTGAAGTGCACTGTAGCTATTTCTTCTTCTTCTTCTTCTTCTTCTCTATTTAAGAACTAGGTCCTGTTCCAGTTCCTAACATTTAGCCACATATTCAATGGTTTCTGACATCTCTATTTAGGCCTACTTCAAATATGTAATATAAAAATCTTTCTGGACAGTCACGCATTCTTTTCTTCCTCTGCCTCTTCCAACTGCTTCATAACCCAGGATGGTTGTATTAAACTTCTTGATGTCCTCTCACACACAACCTTCTCCATTATGTCAGTTCCATGTACTTCAGCCACCTTTTCTATAGTCTTCTTCTGGTACGTTTTCCCACTGATTCTCAGTTTGATACTCCCTTACTGTTGTCCATACTCTACCTTTCGAGGCAGGGGCATATTTATGGGGGGGGGTGAACAGGACCGGACCCCCTCCCAGAGGGTTGAAAGTTGACAAGAAATTTTCTTAATTGTTAAGCTGGTTTATTAATTTCTCATCTGTGAATGTTAACAGTAGTAATACTTTTTTTTAATATAGGCCTATAAACAAGTTTATTACACAGCATTTGCGTTAGTCTTTACTTGTATTTTTTTCTTTTGTATGAAGCCGACTCGACTGAACCCCCTCCTAAGACTAAATTCTAGATATGGTGTTGCTTCGAGGTAACCCACTTAATCTAATCTTTGATTTTCAGTGAACCCAGTGACAAAGTTTCTGTTCAAGGAGTGTAAGCAGTGCTTACTCAAGCAATATAATATGTAAACAAACACAAAGGTTTTTTAAAAATATATAAACACTTGTTACATTTCACAGTTTTTATTTAACTCTGACAGCTGTTCCAATGTACTAGGCTATTCTCAAAGAGAATAAAGGAACAACTAAACTAACAAAGAATGTAAGGGTGGTGAACATGTGTTTAGGGTGTGTTTCGGTCAACATGTATGTGATGTGTATGACTAAGGGGGGGTGGAGAAACTAGTGGGAAGGTCAAGTGTCTGTAAAAACTAAGTATAACTGGAAAACAAAATATAAAAATTAACTAAACAAATTTTGTCTTCCGATTATACTTAGTTTTTACAGACACTTGACCTTCCCACTAGTTCCCCCCCCCGTCATACACACCCCACACATGTCCGAATCACACCCTAAACATATGTTTACCACCCTTATATTCTTTGTTAGTTTAGTTGTTCCTTGATTCTCTTTGAGAATAGGGCAATAAGCTAAAACAGCTGTCAGAGTTAAATAAAAACTGTGAAACGTACATGTATATATATTTTTAAAAAAACCTTTGTATTAATATGTTTCACCAAGTGCCTGAGTTGACAATATAAAAAATTATCTTTCTTTAATTACTACAGATATTGAAATAAAATTATGTTGAATAGTAAATAATGTAGAAATAGTTTTGAACTTATTATATGAACAGAACAGTAAACTGCGAGTAATCCATAAAGTCAGAATCAGTGGGAAAACGAACCAGAAGAAGACTATAGAAAAGGTGGCTGAATTACATGGAACTGAAATAAGCAATTAGGTGTCCAATTGGTTACAATGCACACTATTTACAACCGTTCTCACTCCAACTCTGAAATGCAGTAAGTTTACAAGTTCCATAAGTTATGTAAGTCTGTATGCCGGTGGCGGCTGGTGGTTCCAAATTTTGGTGGTTGCAGTAGTTGGTTGAGTGGATGGGAGATCGGTTAAAAGACATTTAACTATCATAATCACAGTTATACAAAATTATTACTATAATTTTGTAACCTCGAACAATGGATAACATTTACCTTGAATCAACACTAAACCTGACCTAACTTATAAATCAAGAAGACTGTGCTGATTTCAAAACACAAAGTTGCGCTACAGCGCTACTAGTGGAGTGTAGCAGAAACTTTCCAACCGCCTAGATGACATTGGGAACATAGGGCAGTTGTGAAGAGTAGCGCATGTCCTCCCATATGTTTGTGTAGTAAGCTCTGTCATAATATACTGTTGAAGTTGCAAATGGCCTACAACCACCAAGCTATGCGCCACTTTTGAATTGTACGCGAACATTACCGCGTAGGATCAAATACGCTCTCTGTTAAAATTTATGATACTTTTAGCTGCTTAATGTTTTTGTATATTATTTTGTAGTTTACTTATTCTATATTGGTGGTTGTGCAATGCTGCAACCATAACACCAGCTGCCGTAAGCTCTTAGATAGGTGGTTTGTAGACATGTCTCCTCATTGCCCTTGTGTAGCAGAGACTTAATACTTCATTATGAGTTTTTCACTAGTGCTGGGTATTTCTTTGTCAAGAAAATGAATGCACAGTAATTGTTTATTGGTAATATATTTGTAATTTGTTTGTAAAACTATGTAGCGCTAAGCATTTGTAGATAAGTATAGTACAGTACAAATTGGGTGACCTCAATACATACTATATAGCAACACTTGGCTGTATGGAAGGGTAAATTGCTTCAACAAAACCACTCACATCATACTGCTGCATGAACCATACTTATTAGCTTCTTGTCACTCGAACTAATTTATAACTGTTATGTATGTTAAAAGATCGTGAATATATGTTATATATTCTTAAACTACATATAGTATATACATTTTGTGTATATAATAAAACTTTTTGTATGTACACAAATATAACATATATTTAGTATAGACATTTTAAATACACAGTTCAGTTAGTAGTCCTTCAGTCTTTCGACTGGTTAGTACCCTCCCCACATATACCCGTGGTGCGTGTGATACTGAGTCTCTCACAAGTATATGGGACCTACAGTTTAACGGATCCGAACGGCAATTTATTTTTTTTTTTTTGAGGGGGGAGGGTTTATACTAGGCAGGATACCTCTCGCTGGGTTGCCATTACCTTGAGAGGGGGAACGGTCATATCTAAATCAGATGGCCCCTGGCGGGAATTGAACCCGCGCCGACAGCGTAGCAGCATCACACGCTAGCCACTATGCCACGACCGCTCCTTTAAATACACAATAACTATTATTAACAGTTATATTATTATTATTTATTAACTTATTATTAGAACAAAACAACTTACTTTCTGTATTATGTTAGGTATTTATGCCTACGTTTGAACATTTATTCTATTTTAAAAATCATGTTATAAACTGTAATGTTTATTATGTTATGTCAGATGGACGGTAAAGAAGAAACGATAGATCTGAAGAATACAATGTTGATGTTCAACTGGGTAGAGTATACAGTCTTCGGTTCATTGCTTGGCTTGTCAGCACTCATAGGCGTCTACTATGGCTGGTACAAAGGCAACCAGAACACAGTCTCAGAATATCTATTGGGAGGCCAAACGATGGGCGTGTTTCCAGTAACCATGTCGATGGTTGCAAGGTAAGTGCTGATAGAATACTAAGTCCTGATAGATGCTGTATACCAGAGATTTCAAATTGGTGGCCCACGACAGCTTTTCATGCGACATTATCTTGTAAAACCAATTTAATAATTACTCTATTTATTTTAATAAGTAAATGAATAGTAAAATATAATTTTAACTGTGAATGGTTTTGTAAGAGAAAAATATAAATAATATTTCACTGATTCACTAATAGACTGAAACAGTACAGTAGATTTCACTTCATTTGTTTAATGGAACGTGTATTTGCTCTAGTCTTTTTCTCATCATATTGCAAGATTCAGTATATTTCCTTACACACTTCGGCTAGACAAAACAGATATGCTTGTCCAATGTTTCATCTATAATTCTAATCAGTCACATCTGTTACTCAAGTATTTTCAAACTACAACTCGACACACAAGACCTGCTCACTGACTTTTTGAAAATCCAAAACACATCTTGGAATTCATTAACATGAGAGAAGTGATCAATCTACTGCATTACAATTACATTGATAACTTTACTGAATTAAACAGTGAGACAATGTTTGCGCAGTGCGACACCAGAAACAAAATATTAGTAATTTGTGTATTAGTTTTTATTATTCAATAATTTTTCTGGTGAAGGGTTTGTGATGATCAGTCAAAATATATAACACAAATTGTAACTGATTTGTGTCGACATTTCGACAATGTTTATTGTCACCATCAGGACTTGTGTATGAATACAAAAGAAATGTCAAACACAACAGAACAATTATTTGAGAGAAGGTGCTTGTGTATGTTAGTGTGTGTGCACGTGCATGTGCATGCGTATATGTGTATCCTTGTATATGTGAAGGAGTTGAGATAGTTCGTTTTATGAGTCGTACATCATCAAATGTTTTCTTTAAAGACGAGAAAATTATAATATCACAACACTTATTTTATACACTGTTACAATTTAAATTACTGATAATGTAATGGTATTTGTAATTAATTATAAAAGCAGTAATCAACAATTACATATTAGAATTGGTACAGATTCTGTGTAGTATAGTAAAATGTGTATAAATGTGTTACAGTCATGTGTCAGGAATCACATTACTCGGAGTGCCTGCAGAGACTTACATGTATGGAACACAATACTTTGCCGTATTCTTTACCACCATCATCATCACCATAGCAATTATTATGTTTTACCTGCCAGTGTTTTACAAATTACAACTTAATTCACTGTATGAGGTAAACACTTACATCTTTGTTATTTATCATACATTTCATTAATTTTTTTATATAATCTACCTCTATCAACATTTTTATTTTGTTTATTTGTATTAATTTTTATTTGTATAAATAATAATAATTTATCACTTGCTTGTTTTTCTTCTACACCACAAGGAATAGGCCAGTAACATTTTGCACCATCTATTTCATTGCCAAACACCCCATACCTCTTCTTATCCCAGGTCTATATTGGATAATTGCTTACACTATCTTCTGCCATTCGTTGCAAATGCTGGAAATATTCTCTTCTATAATTATTAGAACTATCTACCGGGCTATCAGGCCATGGTCTTCTGTTGTTTTGCACAGACGTTTCATTCTCGCCATTAGAGGCCATCTTCAGTATCTGAAGGACTTAACTTTTACTGACACGGTGTCCATCAGTAACACCACAGTACTGTGGCAAAAGCCCTTTTTGCAACAGAGGTTGAATTGTCTGTGAAAAACAACAGGAGATCACGACCTGATAGCCCGGGAAGTAGTTCTAATAATTACAACGCTGGCCATGAAAGCTTAATAAACCCTCTTCTATAATTTATCACAACTGCATGAATTCCTCCACTCCTCATTTATTACTTGTTTATTCAATAAATAACACAGGCCTGCAAAATTTAGGAGCATAAAAACTTTTTCCAAAGTTTACTCTGACTTTACAGTTTTTTTATATTAATTCTTGTCTGTCATACATAGTTTGTTTACCACTCTGCATTACAATTTTTATACAGGAGTATTCTGTACAGTGTTATTAGTAGAGAAAATATAGAAATTAAAACAAAGCTTTTAAATATTAAGATTTTTAGTAGATACATTTCTTCACAAACAGTGCCATTTGTAACTTCAAAAGTCTTTGTCATAGGTAGAAGTTTCACACACACTTTTTCTCCTTCTTGTAAAGCTCAGTTTATAGCTTTTCTACTTGTGTGAAGCTACATACTGCTTCCAGTATGAACTGGACCTCCATACAGTGCTCACTGTGCAATGTGAAAAGGCCCAAGTTTGTAGTGTAAATTATGTGTATGTGTGTCATTGTGTCATTAATTTTTAACGTTTGATGACAGAAGAGTGATTATCCTCTGAAAATGAAACCTTAGGTTTTGAAATGCGTCAGGACAAAATAAGGGCAAGATGTTTAATAAGGTAATTTTTAATTACTAATATTTAGACTGGTACAAATTTCTTTTTGTCAAACTGGAGTCTAAAATGATGGTAGAATTCTTGGGTAATGCAAAATCTCTCACTACAACACTCAATTCAAACCGACCGAACAACTCAGGTTAGGGACTTGGTTTATTTTCATTACACTGAAATTCCTGATCTGTGTTATGTTCTTCAGTAAGCAAATTAGAATCATCTGGAGGAACACTGATTGGAATGTATGATCTATGAGGAACAGGTTGAAGAAATGATGCAACATTCGCAGTCACTTTATTTAAAACTTATTTATAAAACAACTTTCTTATTCTTAATGTTCTAGACTTTTAAGGTTGCAAAACGAAAAATAAGCTATCTAACTTATTATTTCACACAACAATTTTTCTAATTTGCTTTCAGTATTTGGAGCTTAGGTTTAGTCATGGAACGAGAATGCTGGCGTCTTTCATATTTGCAGTTTCATTGGTGAGCACACATTTTTATATTATATAACACTAATAATAACCTGTGCCATGTACATTGTATATGCTGCTGCATACATACACCTTATGGATATTATACTTGGTATGGAATAAATGTAGTGCTATGTTATAAACGAAAATAACTTTTCACAACCAACAAAGAATTTTAAGATTGATTTGACTTTACTTGTAACACAACTTTGTAAGATAAAACATAATTTTAATTGAATTTACTTGCAAGAATATATTTTTGTAGGTCTCATGCACATCTTCAACACTAAACCCAGAGTTGTACTTTTTTTATTTCTTACCAGAAAAACAAGAAGATACAATAGTTTTATTCTTGTATTTTGTTGTCCATGACGTGTCCATTACTTAAATAAATATAATTCTTTCACTATGACTCGGAACACAAAACTTTTTAGGGTAAAAACATAAAAGTTTTACCTTATAACCTGAACCGGTTTTCACTTTTAAAAAGCTTCTTTAGAGGTTGCCACTGGTACCACTGACCGTCTTGTTGTTGGCGACGAAATCGATTTTTGAAAGATCGATGTTGTGTGTGTGTGGGGTGTGATATGTTCGAATAATGCGTGTGATTAGAATTGCGTCTGTTCATTTAGGATGTCATTTTTATATGTTTTCGTGTGTTTGTATATTTCCAATTGTTCTAGAGTGTCTAGTTTTGGGCTTTTGTGTGTACGTGTAGAATGTTCATGTTATTGTCAATGTTTTTGTATATGTGGTTTGCTTCAATGAGGTGGTTTGCAAAGGTGGATTCTGTAGTGGAGTTTGTTGTTGTAATTTGTTGCAATCTGAGCAATTTAGTTTGTAAACACCAGGTAGATCGAATTTATTTGGTGCAACAAATTCTATATAGGCAAGACAGGACATAGCTTCGAACAAGGATACATTGAACACACAAAGGCACTCCACTCCACTACAGAATCCACCTTTGCAAACCACCTCACTGAAGCAAACCACACATACAAAAACATCGACAATAACATGAACATTCTAGACGTACACACAAAAGGCCAAAAACTAGACACTCTAGAACAATTGGAAATATACAAACACACGAAAACAAATAAAAATGACATCCTAAACGAACAGACACAATTCAAATCACATGCATTATTCAAACATATCACACCCACACACACAACATCGATCTTTCAAAAATCGATTCCGTCGCCAACAACAAGACAGACAGTGATACCAGCGGCAACCTCTGAAGAAGCTTCTTAAAATTGAAAACTGGTTCAGGTTATAAGGTAAAACTTTTATGTTATTACCCATAAAAAGTTTTGTGTTCCAAGTCGTAGCCAAATAATTATATTTAATAGTTTTATCTTTCAAAAACATCAGACTGATTCCATACATGAATTAAAAATTACGCTGTATAAGAATTTATTTTAAAAAATAATTATTTTATGTGCAGTTTATGTTTAAGGTGTGCTTTTGAATAAGCTGATCTGTCAAAATAATGATTAATAAAAGTGTACTATGTATGTTTCAGATCTTGTACATTCCAGTTGTTATTTATGTTCCAGCCCTTGCGTTTAATCAAGGTATAATTTATTATAATTATATAAACCCACTATTATACTAATATAACTTTGGTTTAATTCCAGCAAGTATCTGTTCATCAGAAATTGGGGGTTGTTTCTATGTCAATTTTGTTTATCAAGCAATTTTTGTTGTAACAGCAAGACTTACCCCTGATCTTGCAGCCATCACCTACTTAGTATCCCTCTACTCTTGGACCCACATATTATGTGGCCAATTTCCATTTTGGGATTCTACTGGTACCCACTCTATGAACATGCTCTTAATGGCATATACCGAACTCTAAAAATATTTTATCTGCCTGCATGAATATTTCATTTATTATTTAATTATAAATACATTACCAAGATTTTTGTTATCATGTTCTCAGACTTTTTCTATATTGGAAGGCTTGTCTTAGGAGCTATACAATATACAGTTGTATAAATTAAAAGCTGTCAGCCATAGTTTTATACTTCAATACTCTCTCTCTCTCTCTCTCTCTCTCTCTCTCTCTCTCTCTCTCTCTCTCTCTCTCTATGGCGCTACAGCCCAAATCGGGCCCTGGCCTCCACCAATCTCCGCCTCCAATCCACTCTATCCACTGCAACCCTCCTCCAGTTTCTTATCCCCATGTCTCTCGCGTCCTCTGCAACGCCATCTTCCCACCTCTTCCTCGGTCTACCTCTAGGTCTTGTAGAGGTAGATACTTCAATACTTCAATCTAAAAGTTGTATACTTTTATAGTGATACTGTAAAAAGAGTTTTTATTTCTGATCTTACAAAGTAGGGCAAGACCTCAGAACTAGTAGATTATAAAACTGATTTCAGTACACCATAGCAATTACTTATTGTATTATTGTTTATTATTATTAAACTAGATTAAAAAATTATTTTAATATATTTTTTTTAGAGAGAGAGAGAGGTCACAAAAGAGAAAGGAATTAATGTGTGTACACTCAGGATTACAGACAGCCTGTGTAGGCTGTTGATACCAATAAGCAACTACAATAGAAATGGCTTTCAACAGGAATTGCTTCTAGAAAAGAAGAAGCTGCGGTTAGGAAGATTTTTTGAACAGTTGTGTTTCTGACGTAGAGACTGATTTATTGCTTAACAGATCGTAGCATATAAAACAATAAATTGTCTCAATAGATGTGCAATAATTTATTATATAGACTCCAATGGTATAACATTAAATTATCAGATGAGAGAATAGCTACAGTAGGAAAGCTTCACAAATGGATAATTTAAACATACTGTTATTTAAATTCTTGCACTACTTAATAAACTGTATTGGGCCTTCACTACAAATTGTCTGACCTATATACATTTTTTTGAAGACAGAAGAAGATACTCATGGAATGGATAGAAGCTTTCATGGTACCTTTATTCAAGAAGGGCTATACGCTACTTTAGAGGTCATCAAACATAGGTAAATTTAATGATGGATAAAAATTGTTTTGTGATTAATCATGTGCAACCAACTGGAAGAGCAGACACATTTCTAAAAGGTGAGTTTTGTACAACATGACATTTTGTATTGACACAAATTTTGGATAAAAAAGAGAGAACACAACTGCAACACATTTGTAGCTTTTATAGATTATACAAAAATGCTAGGGTGGTAAGAAATAATGGACTCAACACATATAACTGAGATCCAACATGTTAATAGTTTATTATGATTCTCTTATTTATAGAGATGATCAAGTAATATTATCAAGCAGTGAGGAGACTTCTCAATATGCATTGTTTGAATTGAACAGGGTTGAAAATAAATAGAATTTCACAATGTCTCCCAGCAAAACAGTATCTGTAGCCTTTTGTTCATTTGCTCCTCCAATATGTAAGTTAGTGTTTCATTCAGTAGGTAAACGGCTTCAAATTTTTTGGTTGCAATATATCCCAAGTTGAAGAGCAGATTTTATGAGGAAAGTTGTGAAATTTTACAAGAACGTTAAGAAACAAGGCAAGAAAAGAGACAATGATGAATAGTATGGAAGTAAACCATGCCACTGGACTGAAACAGAATACATGAAGCAGAGATCATTTCCTTTTGTTCTTTTTCAAGAATATACAAAGAGACAAAATCTGACTTGATGACATGAGGTTATAACTGGGAGTATTCAATTTGAATCAGAGAACTACCCAGTACATAAGTGATTAGAAATATCATGTAGAGAGAATAATGAATGATGGACAATTGCTTTTCTAAGAAATAGGTCAGTATAATCCTTTAGGAATGTAGGATATCACAGAAAACAATGGGTTTACATGTTTGATTAGATTTTTAAGTTTATAACAGAAGCATAATGTTGGAAGTAGATAATGATGATGATTATGACTTTTTATAATATGTTTAATACAATACCAAATCTGTTTCAGTTACTGGGGTTTCAGTCCACTCTATAACACCGATTGTATGCCTTGTTTGTATCTTCTACACAACATTTGTAAGCACGATACTTGACTGTTTCTTGTAGCATGTAGTCACTTTGATAATTACTAATGGTTATTTTTATTGTATCCTCTTTATACTGTGTGTGCGCACACGCATACACACATTTTGTTGATTACAAAAACTTTTTGATCCAGCCGACACAAAAGCTCTAATGAAGTATTCGAAAAACAAGAGACATGATATCTGCAGATCTTGTTTTAAGTATACTGAAACTCAACAGCCACAATTAAAAATGCACATGTCAAGAAATAAAATATAAATAATAAAGCAGTAGGGCAGTGATTTTGCTTGTTATCAACACTGTCCTCAGTGTTGTTGACAGAGCAATCAAGCTATTAACATGGGAAAACACATGAATGAAAACAGATGGGATGTGTCTTCCAAACACGAAATTTGTTGATGCTGTAGTGTTCAGAAAATACAGTAGAGGTGGCAATGATAAACTCAATTACCATGTTTACGTGCTGGAATTTTCAAAAATATTTATTGACTTATGAAATACAAATCTGAAAATTTGTACTAAAACTTGAAAATATGCACAAAAATCTTCAAGGGAATTAAGGAAAATTGTGTGTGATCAGGGAATAATATGTTTTGGAAAGAAGGCTTTACATAGGTCCATAAAGTAAGGTATGCTTTCTTTCAAGTAAGGTATGATTCACTATTTCAAGTGTTACCAAAAATCTCCTAAATGTTGTTGTTGTTCTGTCAACCAAATACCAGTTTGTGCTTTTGGGCATCAGGGGAAGCTCTGCTTCATGGGGAGAACCAGATGGGAAACGGTCTCTAGCTTTCAGTTTCGAACTAGTTTCAAACCAATATTTTTGGAACAAATGAGAAAGGAGTTTAAACTATGTATATTATTTTTATGTGCTTACATAAAATATATCTAATATGCAAGCATGAATAAAAATATGTGAAATTATGATAACGTTAAAGAATAAACAATATTTTTTATACAAGAATATATTTTTTATACAGCGGTACATATTGTGTTTTATTACAGTGTCTTCACAGTTTTTTATACCATGCCATCTTTGAATTTATAAAACGTTATAAATAAATATCAGTTTACTGATGTAATTAATGAATATTAATAAACAGTGTAATTTATTGTAAATTAATTTTTTTTAAACAATGACTAAATAAATGCATAAATGCAAATGCAACTTATAATTTAAAAACAAAATATATACGAGTGTATCAAATACACGAAGCTAAAGATTTGTTACTATGTAATTTCACAGATATTTTTATAGTTTAGTAATAACAATGAATTTACATACACAACACTGAATGCAACTACAGAAGTAGATCAATTTTGGGTTCAAATAAATTTTATAGGTTACAAGATTTTGCTACACTTAAAAATAAAAACACTTGTTACGAGTAATATAGTCAACAAAAAACAAGGCAGGTAAAGAAATATTAGAAAAACCAAACATAATACATGGAAAGAAAAAACAAAATATTATAAACATATAAGAGAAGGAGCTTCCATTTTCTTAAAGCTATTGGTTTATCATATGAAAGTCCTCCATGTGATCTGGACAGATAGTCTATGTCAGTTTCATTGTTGACATCTGCCATCATAACATTGGAGTTAAGATCTACAGTATTCAGGTCTTCTTTTCGTACAACGTTGTGAGTGTGCAGCGGATTTTCCAGTGTCAAGAGAATCTTTAAACAGCTTTCCTCTTACCTCTGGGAAAAGGTACATAAGCTTGTAGGATAATGACAGATGTTTGCAAATCAATGCCAATCTACTCAAATGTTGTTTGAGCCTTGTGCACACTCATAGTGAAAGATGGTCTAACAGGAAATCAAAGACATTGTACACCACAGTTGAATTTTGTTTAATTAATGGTTTAATTAAACCAGAATTTTCTCCAGTTAATGGTTGCTTTGATGACATTACAAATTTTGGTTACACTCAATCTTGTCCCATTGCATCTAAGTTTCACAGCAGTATAATGATTGTTTTTTATTATTTAAATCTTAAATCATGTGGTAGCAAATCGGCAAATGTCAACAGAGTTAAGAAATTCTAAAATAATTTGAAATGCTCCTTCTGCCTTGTCTTCAACTGAATCATAGCTAAGTCTTATAATCTTAAAAAAAAATTCTAGATGATACTAGCGTCAATTTTGTTTGGCTTTGTCTAATGGGGCTAGTATAGCTAATGAACTGAACCGACCAGCAGTCATATCACACACACACACACACACACACACACACTTTTAGCTCACTCACTAATACCTTAAACTTATAGGCTAATCTCATAAAAATTTACCAAAATAAACATGGACAGTTTCTATACATGCACAGTTGATACTAAGATGGCAGTTGATTTCTTACAGTGCTCAGGCAACAATAAATCTGGATAAATGATTTTTTTCAAGCTGAGAGTGGAAGGACGCTTGAATAACAGAGCGCGGGTATGGCTAAAAACCCAAACACATCTGAAGGTAACTGATGCTTCATCACAAGATATTTGGGCCCTCTGAAAAACTGACACACATTTTATAATTTATATAAATTATAAATTTATATAAGTATAAATTAAGTATATTTAAGTATAAGTATATAAATTAAGTATGTAAGTATATTTTATAATTTATATAACTATAAATTATATAGTTGGCAAATAATAATGATGTCTGCAAGTATTTTTTTAATCATTGTATTAATCTATTAATTGATTATTTATTTGTTTTTCTGTTTCTAAATTTTTCCAAAGGTCCATTTTTGGTGTTCGGATGTTTGTTTTAATAAAGTAACATTTTGTAAATCTGGGAAGCCTCTTCTTCTCCTCTTCAAGGATTAGGTTATGTAAACCTGTTCTGGTACCCATCTTATCCTCTTCTACCAAAGGCTTTATAGTTCAGTGCTGCTTTCGGCAATCAATCCTCTGTCATCCTTTGCAGATAATCCCACCATTATCTTCTGTAAATTGAAATACAGTAGAACCTCGTTATAACGGACCCCATTACTATGGACTTCTTTTACAACGGACACGTCTTTTACATCGTACCCCCACCCCCTAGTAACTAAGTCAATGCACCGGAATGACTCACGTCTGCCCGCCAGTGCCGAATGACAGTTTTCAGAGACAAACACCCTTGTCAGGTATAAATCGTTGAAAGTTAAAACCCAACCCCAATCCACCATCGAATTAACTGGTTTGAGAATTATCTGTTGAGATAATAACAACAAACACAGGAAACTGTTTGTTTGAATGGTAAGGGAAAGGGAGTTGAAAACAAAGAAAGGTTAATGCCTTAGCCAGGTATATTTTCACTCCCACCACTACTGGTCCAGTATTGTTCAGTTGTTTGTCGCGCACAGTCACACGTCCTGCCTATAATGTTTTTTAATTTATTCAAATCATGTCGTTAAGTAAGCCAAGTGTAGGACAGAAACGGAAGCGTAAGGCGCTCAGTCTTCAAGATAAACTCTCCATTATAGAAAAATTAGAAAAAGGAGCGTCTGTTTCTAGCATTTGTCGTGAGAATGAAATCGCAAAACAAACCGTATCGGACATTAAAAAATCAAAAAATGACATTCGTAACTTTGTTCTCAAGTTCAATGTAGAAAATGAGAAGAGTGCAGCTAAGCGTATGCGGCTGCCTTCTATGGCAACACTGGATGATGCAGTCTACAAGTGGTTCTCTCAGCTTCGTTCATGTGGAATGGCTGTTAGAGGAATTGAAATTCAAGCGGCTGCCGAAAGACTCTCCAAACAGATGGGACTTGAACAGTTTAAAGCGAGCTCTGGTTGGCTATTTAGGTTTCGTCGACATCACAACATTTCAAACAAGAAGATTAGTGGGGAAATTCTTAGCGCAGACTTTGAAGCTGTTGAGCCTTTTATAAAAGAATTAGACGATTTGATTAAAAAAGAAGGTTATCAATTGAGCCAAATTTATAACTTTGATGAGACAGGTTTGTTTTGGAGAACTCTACCTGACAATACACAAGCTTCAAAAGCCGAAAAAACTACGCCTGGTAGAAAAGTCAGCAAGGAGTGTGTGTCAGTTTTGTTGTGTGGAAATGCAGACGGCACTCATATGCTTAAACCTGCTATCGTTGGTAAAAGCAAAAAACCAAGGGCACTTAAAAATGTGATGGACAATTTACCAGTTCACTATTATAGTTCCCGAAATGCGTGGTTTACAACTGAAATAACAAGTGATTTGTTTCATAAGAAAGTTGTGCCAGCAATTATAAACCACCAAATGGAAATTTTTAACAGTCCAAAAGAAAAAATAAAAGCTTTGGTTCTTTTGGATAATGCACCAACCCACCCTGATGTTGACAAACTCTGCAGTCGAGACAAGAAGATAAAGTGTAAGTTCCTGCCTCCAAACACAACATCCGTGTTTCAGCCCATGGACCAAGGAGTAATTTATACTGCCAAGCGGCTTTATAGAAAAAATTTCTCAATGAAATCTTAGAAGTTGATGAGCCATCCGCTGCTGAAGAAGATATAAGGGGCCAAAAGACTCTTCAAAACTTGAAGGCCTACAGCATTCGATCTGTGATTCACAACTTTGCTGATGCTGTAAAAGAAATTAAACCAACTACTTTGGTGAACTCATGGAAAAACTGTTAAAGAATGAAGAAGCATGTTTAGAAACAGAAAATTGTGAGACTGAAGATTTCTGTGAAACTTTGCAAAGAGGAGGGGAGGAAGAAGTTTTATTGGAAGATGTGGAGACCTGGCTTGAAGAACATGAAGATGACCCTGGATTCCACTTGTTGATGGAAGAGGAGATTGTTGGCAGTGTCACTGAGAAAGAAGACTCTTCGGAGGACGAGGAGGAAGACTTACAAGAGGAAGACAATACTCAGGCAACAATAAAAGTGAGTGAAGTGAAAGAGCATTTAAATTTTGTCATTGAATATGTTGAACAATCAAAAAATGAAAATGTGTTTGCTTACTATGAACACTTGCGGCATCTTCGTCAGTTACTGACCAACGAAATAAATAACAAACAAACACAACAAAAAATCAATACTTTTTTCAAACCAGTTAATGTTAGTAGTAATATCCTAATGAATAATAATGAACCAGGCCCTTCTTGTTCAAGAGAATAAAACAATAGAATGTATATAAAGTTTCAATTCTGGTCTATAATGTAAATATGAACAGTATGATCTCATTTGTCATGTATGCCATGTAAAATGATGTCAAGTAAAAATAAACATGTTTTATACTAATTTACCGAGTTTTATTGATGTAAATACGACCTAACAAGACTTTTTTTTTTTTTTTTTTGCCTCCAGAAACGATTAAGACTATAAAATAGGTTAATTACCTTCTGTCAACGTTTCTTAAAATCCTTTTAGGATAACTCGAGTTTCGACACCATTTGGTGTCATCATCAGATCGGATATGAATTAGGTCAAAACATTTTGATGTATATACATCTCGTCAGATATTAAAAAATTAAAAACAACACATAACATTACACAAACAATAAATAAACTATATCACAATAAAACAACATTACAACAATGAAATATAAAAACAATGCGGCCGCAAACGAACCTGTACAGGAACGCCCCCACGGTAAGACTAATCAATGCCGGTTTGACCTTGGTTCAATTTTATCGATCTGATATAGCCAATTTCTCGTTCTATATGATCGATTCTATTAAATAAAACATTTTATATGTTTTATAACACATATAACACATTATATACCATATTTTAAAAACCAATTAAAAAAGCATAATATTACTTTGGCCTCAAAGGCAAGTAATAAACTTGAGAAAAAACTTACATTTACTAACAAAAATATACCCTCCGATATATTTGATGGTACTGGTGTATATAGACTTAATTGTTCTGATTGCACACAGTTCTATATAGGACAAACAGGTCGTTCTTTCAAATTACGCTATAAAGAACATATCCCAAGCTCCAAGTCAAATGTAAGAAGATCTACATTTGCAGAACATTTGAGCTCATATAACCATAATATAAAAAGTATTAATGATAATTTAGATATCCTACATAAATGTAAAAAGTCACTAAAGCTGGACACCCTTGAAAGGTTCGAGATATATAAAGCCATAAAGGAGGATCACAATCGTGTCCTAAATGAAAAAGCAATACATACCAATAATGTTTTATTTAATAGAATCGATCATATAGAACGAGAAATTGGCTATATCAGATCGATAAAATTGAACCAAGGTCAAACCGGCATTGATTAGTCTTACCGTGGGGGCGTTCCTGTACAGGTTCGTTTGCGGCCGCGTTGTTTTTATATTTCATTGTTGTAATGTTGTTTTATTGTGATATAGTTTATTTATTGTTTGTGTAATGTTATGTATTGTTTTTAATTTTTTAATATCTGACGAGATGTATATACATCAAAATGTTTTGACCTAATTCATATCCGATCTGATGATGACACCAAATGGTGTCGAAACTCGAGTTATCCTAAAAGGATTTTAAGAAACGTTGACAGAAGGTAATTAACCTATTTTATAACAAGACTTATTTGTTATATAACGCACTTTCATTACAACAGACAACCTTTAACCCCAATTAGTCCGTTATAATGAGGCTCTACTGTAATTTCATTTATGTCCTTTATTTCGAGTTCTGATCTGATATCTTTATTCCTTATTCTATCTTGCGATACTTAATTTAAATTATTTCGAAGAAACTGCATTTCAGCACTCTGAATCTTGCCGCTTTCCTTTTTGTCATGACTCACGCCTTACTATAAATCAATCTGGGTATTGCAATTGTCTTATAAAATTTAATTCTTGTGCTGTGTCCTGTTCTATAAATCTAGGATTGTATGATTATTTTTAATTTAATGGGTAGTTAAGACTTATGGTTTTCTGGTTTTAAATACAAGTTTTGGAGTTGAATAAATTCATCTTTTAAACTTTTTTTTAGTTTGGCCTAAATGAAGGAACAAATTCAAATTAACATAAAAAATGACAACTTTCAAAATCATTAATTTGATAAAACAATTTGTATTTATATGTATATTGTAATTATCAATTTATTTATATAAAATATTGCATATAACATACATTACATATATGTTCAATAACAGCTGTTCTTAAACAATTGTTTTTTAAATTGCTATTTACTTACTATTTAGGTTTTATAAATCTGAAGATGTCAGTACAAAAAACTGTCAAAACACTAATAAAATACAAATAAATATTTAAAAAATACATTCTTGTATAACAAATATTATTTATTATTTAATATTCATCATGAACAAGAATAATGTGATTAATGATGAAAATATTTATGGCAATGAAACTTTGAAAAGATTTGTTGTTTTTTGCCAAAATAATTATTTCATGTGATAATGCTCGACACATGCATTTTTATATAAAGATGTATTTACATTAAGACTCTAGCCCTTATGACAAATCATGTTAGCCAGCAAAGTTTTGTTAAAATAAATATAAAAAGGCAAATATAATGTATAATAAGGCTACAGCAGCTAACAGGTGACATTGATAGAACTGTGGGTGAATGAAATATTTTAATAGAACAATAACAATTTCAGATAACACAAGTAAGACTGGAGTCTTTGGAATGACATGATGAATAATTAATAAAGCTTAAGTACCTTTACTAACCTTCACCTTAAAAACTTGTCATTAGAAAGTAAGTTTTATAACAGTTTTTACTTCCTGCAATTGCTTATGTTCCAGAAATGTGGGTAGTGAACATAAGAAAAATACAAAAAAAAATTCAGGTTGTGCTGTGGAATACTGAAAGAACTAGAATAAGGCACAAGAAGACAAAACTAGAATACAATAAAGGTTGCTAATTTGTAGGCAATGAGATTATAGCAAGGCGATGGTGACAGATGAGAAAGAGAACTTTAAATCCTTACTTATTCTGCTAACATATATGATTTTTTAACTTCATATTTAATATCAATCTGCAGTATGCAGTAAAAAATATTAAATAATTTTTCTTCATAGTTTTAAAACTGTATGCCTATCCTTAAATATTGGTATGATATAGTATTTGAAGTCTAGCCTCATTTTATTTGTTCAGTATACACACCAATTAAAAGACACAAACATTATCTTATTGTTTAATTAATAAAGTTATGTTAGTAGTAAAAATCACGAACAGAAAAACACTGTTGCACACAACTATAGAAAAATGATTCAGATTAGCGCTTTCAAGCTTCACAGCCAGTAGCGTGGCGTCCATGTAACCGCTGTTGCCGGCAGCAACAATCCTGGAAAAAATATATTAGTTATATCATGGAATAAATAGTTTAGTTATTGAATAACTTGAAATACGAACAATACTAGTAGACAAACTTGAAGAAAAGCATAGCATTGCTTTCAAACTGATGTGCACTTGCACCATATTGTGTTGCCAGCTCAGACATCGGCAGTCTTTTACTGCATGGGGTCATTGATCTTGTAGCAGATGTCACTATACAAAACAGAGGGGGACACATTCATCCACCCAATGTGTTGCCGCTCTATAAACCAGCAAAACTCTTAATTAGGAGCTATGTTCGTTTGCGAACCAACGTGAAGCAGTTACTACCTACCTATTTGTGTTTTGTTCATTTAGTTATGAGTTTCTCTGTTTGTCTTTATTATTATTAATTCGAATATTTGTGTCCTCATTTTTTCTGTAAACTGGAACCTTCTTCTTCTGCCAGCAAAAGATAGAAAATACTCTAAAAAAGATATTTTGGCTCTAAAAAGAACACTATGAAAAATTAAAATTAATATTTAGGTTAAGTTTTGGGCCTATTACAACCAGCAACTGCTGTTATGTACCCACACCTTGCCACTGTATCACAGCTCTCATCAGCTTCCAAATATATCTGATCTGATGGTGCTCCAGTCATCAGCAAAGCTTGAAAAAGCTTGCAAAGCTCCAATCGGAATCATTTTTCTACAGTTGTGTGCAACAGTGTTATTTCTGTTTATTATCTTAATGGTTAGTCCATAAATCACTTTTTAAATTTGTTAAGTTGAAAGGTATAACAAGCAGTGTGTAACCTATGGTTTGAATTAGGAACATTTCCATATCTAATATAGCAAATGTATCAACAGGGTGGTTTAAAGGCTGTGGTCTGGACGGATGCCCTCCAGAGTTTGTTCACTCTTGGATCAGTTCTGTTCATTTGCATATTTGGTTGTATCAACGTTGGAGGTTTTGAAGAAGTCATGAAAGCCAACTGGGAGGGAAAACGACTTGAAATATTCAAGTAAGTACAACTGAGTAATATTCCACAGACATAATCCACTGTGGAATAGTACCTTCAATGAATGATTAGGAGAATTTGGAAATCTTAAAAAGAAGTGGGCAAATATATTCAATTTAAATATTCTATAGCTAAACCCCCAAAACTGAAAACGTTATGTGCTCCAACAAGATGCTATATATAAAAAACTTTACATGGCTCTTATGTGTTGAATGTTACCAGTATTCTGACACCAGTGCCTCACTTCATAAAAAACTCCAGCAGTTCATCATCTTGTTCAAATAATGTCACATATCTTTTGTACTTTGGTTTCATACACAGGAAACTTTAGTAAGTTACTTCATGTTCCCCTTATCCTATTAGTATATGCGTATATTCACCAGGTCAGCTGTTTCATATGTATTAATGGCCAATGTTTGGAAATACTAAAATAAGTGTTATTTATTTATATACAATATGCCTTCATATGAGATGTATACTGCAATGATACAAATTAAAACTGCATAGATAGGTTATATTGAAATTTTTGCAGCAGAGTCTATAGCTGGAGGTAGGAAAATTTATTAAATTAAAACATTAAAATTTACTATTGTCTTATTACTTTATAATATAAAATTGTTTATTAAAAATCTGTCTTTCAATAATTGAGTCTATTTGCTGGTTTTACATATATGTTACTTGTTCGTTGAATTCCGACAGTTTGCGTAGCCACCATGCGCTCCCCGCTGCGACTCTGCACATCGACCGATGACTACTACACTGACAATTCACGTCTTTGCACACACGCACACTGCGATATGAACTGTTATTGTTTATAATTTAAATTCACTTAATCTCAGGGATTTTAACTGGGTAAAATAGATCGTGTATTCAGCTTACACAAACTCCAGTTTCTTGAAGTGTTCTCGTGTTATGTTACTATCAAAATATCTTGGCAGATATTTTGCCCCTAGCGGAAATCTTCTACTGTACGTGGGAAAGCACTAGGATAATCTATTTATTATTTGAGTTCTATAAGTGGTAATGGTTACGAAGAACTCGAACCGTGAACCAACTTCTAAGTCTAAAGGAAAACGACCTGTCTTGTCACGAAAAACTCGTAACAGCGAGTACGTCTTTCTATGACAAGTCTTTGAAAGAAACTCACTGATGTGCACTCGGCAAAGCACCGACTCAAATAATTTTTAGACTTCTGATTGGTTGAAACTCTAGCAACACCACAGATGAGAACACAGATAGACTGAAATCAGGCTTAAACTCTGTCCGATTCTGTAAAGGCCTGTCTAGATTTAATCTACAAATTTTATTACTTTCTAGGAGATAAGGAGAATAAAAGAAGACTGATTTCATTAAAACAAAACATATAAAAATTATAGTTGTGGAGAATTGATTATATGGAAAATGTAGCTTATAACCATGAGAACACTGTCCAAGTTTCAGAAAGAAATGTTAATTTTCCTCGAAGTTATTAAATAAAATGTAAATCATATGCACACCCGTGAACTTACACACAAATATTTCACATGACATAAAAGAGAATAAAATTGTGAACATTTTGACATAACATACTTTTTGAAACATAGCTTGGTTCAAAACTTATGACTACTTTACAACGAAAGAACAAAATCAATTTAAAACATGTCTATGGCCATCAGAAAATGTTATATAGCATTAGTATTCCACTGAAATGAATTTCATATCCTGTGTACTGTTGCAATACATAATAAATTTTGATTTGTTTCTTTGGGGAGAAGCAATAACATAATTTTTTCTTTGATATTTAAACAGCAACAAGATACAGTGCACTTTAAATATTTTTTGTTGCAATATTTTTATTCAATTTTGCAAAAAAAAGACTTAGATAAAAAAAATTGTAGCCTCTAACAATATATGTGACAAATATTTTTTTTTTTTTTAAAGAAGGAAGTAGACAATGTTTTATAAGCTGTGGCAACATCCACACTCATGTATGGTTCAAAGTCTTGATTACAACAAAAATGCAAGAAAGAAGAATCAAAGTATATGACACAAGGTTTCTAAGAAAAGTTAAAGTATCCATTAAAAGAGATATGGTACACTACAAATATAAAAACTTAGAAAATTACAAACTCTATAAATACAAGCGAGTTTCCATTCCTACAAAGTAAAATATGACTGGCTTATATCTGTGTTCATCGTTAAACTGTTAGATTAATTCAGTCATTATTGATTTCAATTTTTATCACAATTCACTTTCTGTGCAAAAGATATCTTTTTTTGAGTTATTAAAACAAGCAGTCCATTAAAATATTATAAAGGAATTTTGTATCATCTAAAACTGGTCCTGATGTACAGAAGTGAAACATGGAGTACTTGAGAAAATTTATGGACCTATTAGGGAAAGTGGAGAGAAGAGAATAAGGTACAATATAGAGCTCTATGAGTTATATATTGCCTGATATTGTGACATCAGCTAGGCTGAGATCGGCAAGATATGTACAGAGAATGAATGAAAAGGATGTTCATAAGAGGATTGTGAAATGCACACCAGAAGGAAAGAGATGATGTGAAGGATCCAGACTATGATGGATTGATGGAATCTTGGAAGATGGGGAAATACTTGGAGTGAAAAACTGTTGGACGTTGGCTAAGAATAGGGAAGTCTGGAGGAAAATCCTGAGGGAAGCTGAGGTCCACAGTGGGCTGTGGAGCTACTGATGATGAATTTTGTATCATTGTATCATTGAATTTCAGTCATTGAAAGGAACATTAATTTTTTTGCAATAAAGACAAGTGCTTTTCTCATCAAATGCAATTTAGTCACAATCCTTGACTTTTTCATTTTCATTTTCACCTTCTACTCTTCGAACTTCAACACTGAAGACCTCACAGACATCTCTGATGAATTTAATAATTTCAAAATCACATACTTTAAAAGACCATCATCCTCTTGTGCTTTATTTTCCAATTTATTTTTTACCCTGGTATATTATACTTGAACATTAAAATGGCTGATTATAATAAATATTGGTATGGAGATCATACATGTCTTCCATGTTCTAAGATTTATATTTAAAATCATTTACTTGAATTCGGTTCGATAATTTCTAAAAAATTATCACCCACCCTCAAACTATTTTCACTATTTATAGATATTTTTGTTATTATGGGGTAGTCGTTTAATATACTCGTAATGTTATTTTTGAGTCACTTTATTTATAGAAATTATATACTTTATTCTTATAATGAAACTGAACTACGCAGATAATCACCCCTCTTCTTCAACCGATCCCCACCATTAATGATAATTATACTTTCATAGAGTAATAGTTTTATCAAATGTAATTTCTAAGATATTTTATCCTTCAAAATTAAATATTCATACTTTACTTGATTTCAGCACAGGAATTTTCAAAAAATCACTCCCTCCCCCTTCAACTACCCACTCCATTTATAATTATCTCATTTACCATTTTACAGTGGATTAATATGACTTTATTTTTGGACCATTTATTTATTAAAATTAAGTACTTTATTCATGTTAAAACACAAAACAATGCAGGTAAACTACCCCTACATCCTAACCAAACAACCTGGTTCCCTGGCAACAAAATTATTTTATTTTTTCACAATTACCATTGTTTGAAAAAGTTTAAATGAATTTTTAAGTACTTTACTCTTGTCAAAACGTAAAACGTTGCAGGTAAACTACCTTCCCCCTTAACCGAGCTTCACCAAAATCAATAAGCGTTGAGTCCTCTACAACTCGGGCACATATACAAAAAATTTACAGGCATTGCACAAATGCAATGCACAGAGAAGGGCATTGAAAATGCATTAATAAATCTAAAAAATATATATATATTTATTTTTCTTCATTTACCAATGTACAGATTATAAGGTAAATGTAGTCACATTCATAAGCGTGCATGCATTCACCAATCATCCGTGTAGCTTTTCCGCCAAATTAGTTCCTTCTACACTCGAATCAGTGGAAGTCTGAGCCGAACTTCCACTCGCTTCCTCCTGATCCATCGCTCCATAATAAATTCTTGTCTGATGAACTACCTTATGATAAATTTAAGGGGATATGGCATTTAAACTCACCAAAAAATTCAAAATTTTCTACGTTATTGACAACAAAGAAGTAGTTTCTATGGAAACTCACTGGTTCCCATTTTCGATCACGCACCAGCGATCGGCCACAAATGTGCAAAACGTCCTTATAAACATTTTCAGTGTTAAAATTATTTGATTCTGTTTAATTTGTGGTGGTTATCGTTCGCCATAGAAAAATTCTACACACCCACACTTTTCAGAAGATGACTTTTCTTCATGTTTTGAGGGTAGTACAATCAGAATCAGCCCTTATCTCGAACACGATTTTTTTTTTGCAATCACCACACCTCCATTTTCTTTCAGAATATGGAAGTAAAAACACATTAGAATAATACTATACAGTATTAAGTAATTAATTAAACATTTATTACTGTAAATTGTAAAATAAGTACTTCCACCCAACTGTTAACATAGTGATAAATGATGTTTATCCATCCACCCAACCTTGGATAAATGATGCTTGGCTAATTAAGCCAACCTTAATCTAAATTTCTATTTAACACATGCAAATATTTTTAGCATGGATCTAAATCCGTTCGCAAGGAACACTTTCTGGACTGTCACAGTTGGGTCTACATTTACATGGTTGGCGCAGTTAGGTGTACATCCTGGTGCTATCCAGAGGTTCATAGCAGTTCCAACGTATACAGCTGCTAGATCGTGAGTATACATGACTGATATGACATAACCATTACAATGCAACCCGTATTCAACACATTCACACATAAAAAAAAGATTAAAAACCTTGTTTTAGCGTAATGCTGTGGAGTGCAGTTGGATTTACTGTCATCAAAGCATTGGCCGTATTTGTGGGTTTATTGATATACGCTAAGTATCGAGGATGTGATCCGATTGCTACAAGGGTAAGTTTAACAGCTGGTTCAAAGTAAAACTATAAAAAATAATGACTTATTTTGTAGAAATACAGAATTTGGTGAAAATGTGATATGTTTTTAAAACGTGCTAAGTTCTTTATTGAGAATCATGTGAAGGCTTTAAATCATGTGCATTAACAAATATCTTATCATCATTTGCCTTTTCAGGTTTAGACATCATTGTCTTATATAAACTTTCCTTATTACATGCCTTTGACTTACCACACACCTTCTTCCATGTGGCTCAATGTTTGTTTCATTTTACTATAAATGATGTCCATCATTGTAACAATTTTCCTGGCTGTTAGGCCATAGTCTAGATCAGTCATACGAAACCTTTGAATTTATGGGGTCGCATATATAACTGAGGACCAGTTCGATGGGCCCTCCATACCCTATCAATGGAAAATAGAAAGGTGCTGAGTTCAATAGCCGGACAGTACAAACATGAACTGTTGCTTCATAATACCCTTGTGCTTACATTTAGTGACGTGGAACACCAAATCAAAAAAAGCTTTGCAGTAATTTTCATATAAATTTGTGAACATTTTTTATATTAGGAGTAGGTCATCAACAATCTGTCATATGCACATGCGCTTTAAAACTTACAAAACTTCAAAAAAAAAATGGTTAAACAAGAAAACAATTTAATAAAATTAATTAAAGAATTTACCAGAATAACACTTGTAGCGGGACAAAAAGGGCATAACCATTTTATATAATAATTTTATGAAATCCATTGTTAGAGACGTATTGGAAGTTATAACAAAGTAGGTGAATCACGTCTCAAGTCGAACAGACCTTACCATATAAGGTGAGGTATTTGCTTAATTACCATCATGCCACTCTTGGATCATGAGAGCTCCACGTGTTTTCAATGTTACAACGAACTTCCGGAGTCATAAAACGTCTAGCATCTTCGATGCTTGAAGGCGGGAGACGAGGGGACATCTGGTTGAACCTCGTGGCCAATACACAAAGAACGCAGATAGCGTACACACATGAGCCCAGTCACCAGCTAACCATCAAACAGTATGGTCGCAGTGTAATAGTGTTGGGAGACCTACGCAGTCAAGTACGGTAGGCCTACCAAAGAGTATAAAATGTAATAGCAGTATTTAAAATGGTAAAGAGAACAACAGTGACGATTATATAGCAGTCTGATTTGGTCGGCATGAGTGTTAACAAAAAGTGTGAAACGACATGTGGTGTAACGTTACGGATACTGAATACAGATAAGTACAAGTGAAAAGACCAATTGGCCAATAGTTTGTACAGTAAAACATTAATAGTAAATTAATGAGCTCAATAAAAGGGGGTTAAAAGAAAAATAGAGAGAGTGTGAGAGATGAAGGGGAAGTAAGAGAAAGAGAAAGAGAAAAGTACTGGTTTGTAGTAAAAGTTTTCTATATAATAAATTAAAGTATAATAGTTTTTGTATTATTATATAAAGAAGAGAAAAAGATTAGCGGGATAAAATCAAAACATATTTGTTTTACAATAACCATGTGTTAGAGTAGTTATTATGCCTAATTACCAAAACCTATTTCTGTGCCAAAAGCTAGCTTAAACGAGCCTGTGAGTTTCTGAATTAAGGGAATTAAATTACCTAAATTATTTAATGGGAAGAGTGTTACGGTTTCGATATTGAACCTCAAAATATCGTGGCGACCTTGAGAGTTTGGGATCTTCTGGTGGTTTATTAAAGTAAGTTCGTAAAAAGATCGTAATCAGCGGGGTAACTAAAGTAGTAAATTCTTGGCTTGTGTGTTTTGTAATTATAATAAAATCGTTACAATTGGCAACCCTGCCAGGATACTTGTATAATTTTTATATGAGTTAGGCCCGTTTTGACGCATAGGAAATAGGGTTGGTAATGGCAGCAAATTTAAATTTTTCGTATTTAAATAATTTGTATAGGTTATATACATACGGAATAAGGTGCCTATAGTAGCACATTGTGTTTAAGATTGTTTATATATATATTATAATGACACCAAATCTCATTGATTTGGAGTTATATGTTAAAGGTTACTAATGTTTAAACAAATTTAAAACGTTGAAACGCAACTCTTATAATGTAGCGTGCATCTTAACGCATGGTACACAGCCACACGGCAATGCCAGCCGCTGCTTACGTAACACACACACACTATAAACCAATAGGGCCACGCCCAAACTTTCAATTATTAATATTTCGGAAACCGGTAAATTTAGGAAAAATCTAGAATAGCCAAAATGTTTGCCGAAATATTAATAATAGGGTGTGCGAATTTTATTTAATATAATTAAACATTAAGGGAGATAATTGATTTTATGTTAATAACTTCCTTAGTAATTGAGCTACATAGAAGAGCTTTTAATATGTAATAGTCATAAGAATTTACAACCAAATGTATATTTTAGAATTAGCATAACTTGGCTTGCAGCCAAGATAATCGCAATATGAATTGCGACCGGACGTCCGCACCGACACTCAAAATCCGGTGTGTTAAGAATATTAAAAATAATATAAATTCTCAGACTGTGGGAATCAGTTTTGTTCTCACGGAACGGGGTGACCACAAAATTCGAGTAGAAGGGAGAGTGTGTCAGCCAATCAAATCATTCAAAGAAATTGGAGCTAACGCGGAGTTTTCGGCTGACAAAACACTCCACTGCCAGTACTCAAGAGGAACACACGTACATCTTCAGTCATCTCAGTAACACACATTTTGTGAAGATACATCTGTGAAGACTTGAGGTGTCAACACGCATTATTACGACCGTCTTATTTAACAGATCAACTGTAATGACTCGTAATAATAGCGACTATTCAGGATACTCTTTCTGATCATCAAATAAGCGTATCACGCACTACATTAACTGTTGGCGTACGCACGCAAGAGATCAACTACACTACAAGAAACTACTTCAAGAGTACGACAGAAGAGGCCGTCTATATCCAGTGGTACGAGCAGAACAACAGAGAGCAGAGCGACAGCCCGTGACGAGACACACACGCCGAAGTGGAACGTGAATCGAACGAGGAGCCTGACGCAGTTGTAGCAGCCAAAACTACAGACGTAAAACTATCACCAGTTGCAGAAGGAGCAGAGTGTTGCTGATTCCCGAACTCATCACCAAAATCCAGGACGCTCAGTAGATCGTCGTCTCTAGCAGATTGGACCAGGACAGCGAGGGATTCCAGGAGCATCTCTACATCCTCATCAGAACCAGGGAAGTCAAAATCAAATTATTCACTTCTCTAAAGAACAATTTTTTAAAATCATTGTAAAACAAATAATTCAGATGCCATTATATCAAAGACTCTAAATTAATAAGTAATATTCAATTGTGATAATCTGTATAGCATGTATGAGTAACTAATAAGCCCTAGCTAAGCATTAGATATTAGATAAAAAGAAAAGCGCTATACAAATCTTATTAGAGAATTAATTGATTGCTTATACTGCAGTATACAAGAGTCAAATCACTTGAAATAAAGCCAAGTTGAACTAGATTCACTGCTAGTTTATTTCTGAATATTTACAAAAATTTTAGAGTATTTAAAATCATTTTAAAGTCATTGCTAATTAAATTAAATTAATTAATTAAATCATTTAAAATTAACTTCTTTAAAATCAAGAGAAATACAAGTAATGTAATTAGAAATAACAAGCTCTTTTGCTGAAGAAAACTAACCATTCAGAAAATATCATACTAAATTTTATTTACTGTTTTAGTTAGTAAGAATTATTGTAACTGTAGGTTTTTTCATTCTTATGTGTGTTTAGTATAATAAACCCCGATTTTATTACCCCACACTGTATTTTTATTGCTGTACTACGGAGCCTGCCAACCTCACAAAACTCTTCACTATAATTATAACAAGATTAGTGTTCTGTTGTTGTACACTCGAGTTAACCTACTTGCGAATTCAAATCCAAAATCCACACGCCCATAGTCGGAAGAATCCGCAAGAACGGAGCAGGTAGGTGCTCATTAAACACAGAAAACATTACATTGCAAAAACAACACGAACACAATTTATATATTGTTATAATATATATATATATATATAAAATTTCATTGATATAAATAGTTAATTATTTAATTACAAATAATTAAAATGGAAGATAATGAGAACGAAGTTAGTCTGACTGACTCATCTATAATGAGTGATTCTGGAGTTGATCCAGCTCCAGTGTCAACAAAAGAAAGTGGTAAAACTGATAATGAAATGAGACATTTTTTCGTGAGTTAATGGGGGAGATTAAAGAGATAAAAGAACAACAAAATATCAACAATATTAATCTAAGGGGTGATATTAATAATCGTTTTGATGTTAATGATGAAAAGTTGGATAAGCGTTTGAACGAATCACAAAAGCAGTTTAATGAATTGAGGGGTGATATTAATGAAGTGAAACAACACAGTGCTAATTTAAGGGAGGACCTGAAGCATGATATTAATGAAATAAAAAAACAAATTGTTGAGAAAATGAAAGAGTGGAAAAGAGATACAGGTAAGTGTAATGAGAATATAAATAATGAAGTAATAGAGGACAAGGTAAGTGATGGTGTTAATACAAGTGATAATTATAATGGTGAGATGATGACGAATAATAATAGTGATGATATAATTGAAAATGGGGTATCAGAGAGTGATACATTCAATAATGATAGTGATAGTGAGATTTTAATGAGAGTAGAGATTAGTGATGAGGTAATAGTTGCATGGGGAAATTTTCCCAGTGGTATAAGTGGAGTAAAGACTCCACAAGTGTTGTTGGAGGACAAAGGTTCCTCTAGAGTTTATGTGGGAGATGTGTGGTCTCCAAATGGTCCCTTAAGTTGTTGTGATGTACCTGATAAAGCCAGGATGAGTTTAAATAATGTATTGCCCTCTGCATGGAGTGAGTGAGAGAGAGAGAGAGAGAGAGAGAGAGAGAGAGAGAGAGAGAGAGAGAGAGAGAGAGAGAGAGAGAGATTTTTAAGGTCAATATAGGTTATAAAGAATTAGTAGAGAGGTTAGGTATGGAGAGAGTTAGTGATATTAAGTACTTACCTTGTGACGTAGTTAGTGCAGTAGTAAATGATGATAATGTTGTTGATAATGAGCACTTACCTGGTGATGAAACTGGTGCAGTAACGGATGACAATAATGATGAGGTTATAACTTACCTGGTGATGACAAATAATACGAAGGGCGACTTGACCATACCCAATGTAGACTAGGCATATGATATAATAATGTGGAATAATCCTGTGGATTATTATTATGGTATAATGGATAAAACAAGTTTGAATAGTCATTATATTAAAAAAGACAATATAATGAGTTTAATTAAAAATGAATTGTGTATGAGTAATATCAGACTAATTTTTGATGATGGGGGTTAGACATATGTTGTTGATGGACATTTAATTATGTGAGTGTAATGGTTTTAAAAAATTGGCTGAATAATGTAATGAATTTTGGTGAACAATGACAGTTGATATGAAACATATTGTATATAAATTTGTACTGGTTACATGTGTTATATATTAGGTTAGGTTATTGTTATGATAAGATATCAGAGGATGCATTGTATTGTGTGTGTGTGTGTGTGTGTGTGTGTAGCAATGTTTATAAGTTTATTTTGATTGAATAATTGACATTACTGAAATTTTATTATGGAATTAAATTAATTTGAGATGGTTTAATTAATTTAAAATGTGGATCTTCATAATAAATTCAAATAATTTAGATTTGAATTGTATAATGAATGGCAAATAATTAAAATTCAATAATTGATGTTTAATAGAAATCCAGAGTTGAAGTTATAGTGTGACAATTGGAATATCCAATAGAGAATTAAAACTAAAGTTGGGAAAGGTTTGTAATTTTTATGCAAATTCAGAAGTGTAAGATTTGTTTTAATGTGATGTTGGTAATGTTTATTTGAGTATGATGTAATTGTGAGTAGGTATGAAACATATATTATATGTTTTAACTGTTGATCCCCCATTTTCGGGCGGTCATGGTCTCACCAACCCTGAACGTGGATTTTTTTTTTTTTAGGGGCGGACCATGGTTGGAGTATACCTCAAACACGGGGTCGGACAACTATGGTCCTCCTCTACAAAACTGGTGTAAGTAGAAATTTTGTAGTTTGAAGAACGGGGAGGGGGACCCCTAATAAACTTGGGTAGACGTTAGTGTCATAGGTGCATCATTTTGCACAATTCAAGATTCAAAATAAAAATTTTTTGTATTATTCAACAGTATTATGAGTCAGTTTTTGACGAAGGGCTGTGATTTCCAGTTAAATTTTACATTAAAAAAAAAGTTTCCCAGATTTTATTTTTTAGTGGCACCTGTACGTTACATGGGGATCCCCCTATTTTGTAATTGATTTGTATCGCCACTTTTGTGGCAATTGACAAAATTCAATTAAAATTATACCTTTGTGTAGATGCCATCTAAAAAAAATATATATATAGATGTATTAGATGTATGTACATGTAGTTACATATTTTGGACTAATAATTATTAACATGTACTGGGTGTTAAAAGGGGGTTAAAAGAAAAATAGAGAGAGTGTGAGAGATGAAGGGGAAGTAAGAGAAAGAGAAAAGTACTGGTTTCTAGTAAAAGTGGGGAAGTAACACTCTTCCCACTAAATAATTTAGGTAATTTAATTCCCTTAATTCAGAAACTCAGGTTTGTTTAAGCGAGCTTTCGGCACAGAAATAGGTTTTGGTAATTAGCGTAATAACTACTCTAACACATGGTTATTGTAAAACAAATATGATTTGATTTTAAATATCACTATAATATTGACAACTCTGATGAGAGGCTTATATCACTATAATAAGAGGCTCTGATGAAGCCTTCTATAGGTGAAAGCCGGTTTAGGCTGTAAGGTAAAATTTTACGTTTTTACTTATAAAAAACTTAGTGTCCGAGTCGTCAATATTATAGTGATATTTAGTTAAGTAACGGACACGTCATGGACAACGAAATCCAAGATTTGATTTTATCCCGCTAATCTTTTTCTCTTCTTTATATAATAATACAAAAACTATTATACTTTAATTTATTATATTAAATTTAATTTGCGTCTATAAATTTTTTGGATTTAACTTTTATGAAACACAATAATAAATTTCAATACAGGATATACAGAAAACCCACCACAACTGATGGTGTCATACATGCTGATTCTTTCCACCCACACTCACAAAAAATGGCCGCGTTCAACAGTCTGATACACAGACTATACAGTGTACCTTTGGATCCAACAAACCACAAGGAAGAAATAGATATAATTAAACACATTGCAATTGCGAACGGTTACCGCAGCTCATTAGTTGAACACTTGATGCTTAGACACAAACGCAGAACTGATAACCCTCACTGTGTCACGATGGACGCAATGTATAGGGTGGTTGATTATACTAACAACTTCTCAATGCTCATTAGAAATACACTTAAAAAATGTAACATCCACATCACATTTAGAACAAATAACAATATCCAAAAAATATTAAATAATGCCACACGAACATCAATTGAAAAAAGAACGGGCGTATACAAGATGATATGTGATGACTGCGACATGCATTATATTGGTCAGACTGTCAGGGGTTTTTTCAAAAGATATAAAGAACACTTACCCACGAGCAATTCAAATATAAATAAACCAAATTACGCTAAACATCTCATTTCATTGAATCATAATTACACAAATTTTGAGGCAAATTGCAAACCCTTACACGTTTGCAAAAAGGGAAGATATATGGATGCAGTAGAAGAGTTCAAAATTTACTGGGCCTTCAGAAATAATCCTAATAATATACTAAACAAACAATTGGCATTTAAATCACATACACTATATGATAAGATTATAGATAACATAACCATAGAGTACACACCCCAACACAACAATAGATAACATGATAACTTAAATAAACTGTGCAGTACGTCGTCAACCGGTGTCGAGTGCGCACTCACATCCACGTACGTCGCTGTGTTTGTAGAACATATACATACATGTCTTTTAGTGTCACTTTTAATGTTTTAACGAAGTCATAACTGACGAATTTTTACTCTCTGATGATGGATTAAATTAATCCGAAACGCGTAAGAAGACAGAAACCAAGCAGTCACATAGACGGATTAAGGTAAAAATTTTAATTATTCCCTTTATTTTCCCTAAATAAAATCCATTTATTTTGATACCTACACAGACTTTTGCTATTTTTTTTTAATAAATTTGACCCCCTTATATTTTTGGAGGTATCAATCTCAAAAACAATAGGGTTCTGTAGGGTAAACGTATGGCCAACATATCAAATTTTACAAAAATCGGTTGATGGGTTCAAACGTTATTGTGAGATATACCCACCCCAAACAGATAAATAGATAGACAAATACCAAAGAGTCAAATTAAAACTGAGAACTTGTTTTGCTCATTCAATTATAAAAGCACATGTAACAATAAATGATCATGAGAGTTATTTTTTAGTGGTAATAAATATAATTAATATTACTTTTAATTATAATTTGCCAGAACATTACTCTACTCTTAATTGTTTCATACTACCTTTTGTTTAATGCATCATTATCAAGTACGTACACAGTCAGAATTGTATATCAAATACTGTTTCAGGTGATTAAGAAATCTGGGCAGCTGTTACCGTACTATGTAATGGACGTGGCTGGACAGTTTCCTGGCCTCAACGGATTGTTCATATCAGGAGTAGTCAGCGCAGCACTGAGGTAGTAATATACTGAATATTTTTTCTACAACTGTTTTTCCAACACTAACAACACACGATCTATTAAAATTATAAAAGATAAACTTACTGTTAAAAGTGAAATTACAATTATATACAAAACTGACAAACATTAATAATTTACAGCACAATGTCAGCAGGATTGAACACTGTTGCTGGTACAATTTACGAAGATTTTGTTCAGATTTTCTTAAAAGGTGAAAAAATGTCAGAAGCAAAGGCGTCCTGTACAATGAAAATTATTGTACTCATCTTAGGAGCTATCAGTGTTATGATGGTGTTGGTTGTTGAAAAACTCGGAGGCATTTTACAGGTAAAGAAATTAAGAAATTATGTAACATCTTTTTTTTAGTTTTTGAAATAATCAATCATATTGAATTTCAAATTGTTATTATCTTCTTAAAGTTATTATTTTTTTTAACAAATCACATATTGGTGTATGTATCATTAGCCAATCTGTGAACAGCTTTAAGAGCAACTTATTTCAGGGATGTTTTCTATCATCCATGCTATTCAAATTTATGTGGAGAAAGCAACAGAGACTTGGAAAAAATGTGCAGGAACATGGGAATTCCACTTGATGCTGATACAGTTTATTCATTATAGTTTGCTGATGACCAATTTACTTTTGGCTCAAGATTTTGAATACATAGAGTACATGACTAGAAAATTGATACAGGAATATCAGAAGTGGAGACTTAAGGTAAATATGATTAAAACAAAACACATGGCAATAGGTAACCTTCATCAAGACTTGATATTGGGGGAAGACATGGGGAAGATTTCATATACAGATGAATACAGATATTTAGGGGTGAAAATTACTCCCAGTGGGAAGCAAGACAAATAAATACAATCCAGACTTAATTTGGGAAAGATGGCTATATGAACATTAAATGGAATCCTGTGGGATAAGCAAATTATAGCAGAAACTAAAACCAAAATATTTAAAATCATTGTTAGAAGTATCATGACTTACGGCTCAGAAGTTTGGACTACTAATAAACACACAAGAACAAAATTAATGACAGCAGAGATGGACTTTTGGAGACGTTTGGAAAGAGTATTCAGACATGAGAAAATTAGAAATGAAGTCATTAAAAATAGAATGAATGAGAAAAATTCAATTTTTGATTTTATCCAAACAAAAAAATTACAATGGTATGGATACATGAAAAGAATGGCACAGGAAAGATTGCCAAGGAGAGTTATGAAATGGACCCCACCAGGAAGAAGGAAAAGAGGAAGACTACCTATCACCTGGATAGAAGAAATTCAGACTACATTGACGAAACGAGAGATTGAAGAAGATCTTCGGATGGACAGCAGTAGTGGAAGATGAGAATTCAATCACTTCTGTAATCTTTGGTTCCAGAAAATGTCTAAATATTGTACAACTGGAATAACAATAATAACATATTGATGTAACTTAGAATCTAAAACAAGTTTGTTATAATTCTCACTAACCCTCCCTTTTCCCTTCGCAACATCCACATGGTTTCATTCTGCCTCTACTGAATGTTTTCCATACGCTCAGTATAGATTTATTTACAGTCTATAAGTTTGACCTACAATCCTCCTCGCATATTTGAATATCACATTCCTCCTCCTCTACTTCTAATGACATCCACATTCTCTTTGGAAACACTTTTACAGACCTCATTTCTACTCCCACCTCTTCACTCCCCTTCACAATTATTTGAGGAGCTGATATAACCTGTACTTAAGTTGTCCTATTATTTCCTTAAATACCTTAACTTATACCAGAACACTTAAACTTGAAATTAATAAAATTTCAGATGGCCCTAAGTTTGTCAGGTGTTACAAATGGTGCACTGGTAGCAGTATTCTCATTGGGAATGTTCTTTCCATGGGCTAATTCCAAGGTAAGTTTCTCTCTCTCTCACACACACACACACACACACGTGAATTTTAACTCCTGCCAAAATACTATAAAATTTTCATTTTTCATAGAAATACCAAGGGTGTTTTATATGCAGGTATTCCAACATTATCCATTTGTTTAGGTTGGTAGGGTTATATGTATTTATATAACATTGTAAATGTAATATCTTCAAATAAATACACTGCGAGTAGGTTTATTTTCACCTGATGACATTTCACAGAAATTGGGTTAGTTGTATTGTAAGCAAAACATTCAATTACAATTCAAACAAACCTCTGAAGATACAGAATAATTTCTGTGAAACGTGCATCAGGTGAAAATAAACCTACTTACAGTATATTTATTTGAAGATATTACATAGGAGACCTGCACGAAACTCAATGAGTTACTTACAAAGGAATAATGAACATTGTAAATCTACAAATACACAATGCCTTCCTTACACAATCAGTCAGACATATTTAATAAAATGTATTGTGTTGCTAAACTAAATATACTGTACAATATGGGTAATCCAAGCAAGCACTCATGCATGCGCACACACACAGATCTGTTGCAGAGCACTGTAGTAGTTTCATAATGAGAAATGCCACTTTGAACTTTACATTAAATATACAAATTCAATTTTTGTTATATAATGTAATAAATACTAAAATAATTACTCTAATTTTAGAAATCATACACATTACAGATGTGTATGTATCCACAAACATATCTTTTCATTATAATTATATTACCAAAGTACATTTGATGTTTTTCAGACTCACTAATTATAATCACACTGTTTCATTTCTTAAAATTTTTGTCACTCGTTTTATTGTTTTTAGCCGTTTACTTTTCCTCATTTGACTAATGTGTAATCCGCAGGGTGCCCTGGCTGGATCTCTGGCAAGTCTTCTGGGCATGGCTTGGATCATAGGCGGTGCTCAACTGTACATAGCTGAAGGAAAATTAAAGTTTCCTGGAAAGATTACAAGCATTGATAACTGCACATCGAATTTAAATATCTCTCATGAATTCAAGTAAGTAGTTTTTTTTTTAATAAGTCATATTAACATGACAACTGTTCACATTAAAATATCAGATGTATTCTGTCACCACGTTTTCACTCAAGCATTAGGTCCATGATCTATTGCCTTTCTAGTCATAATAAATGGCAGCTCAGAAAGAAGATGTTGGGGATGAGTCCTACTACCCATTTGTGCTTGTTGTGACAAAAGTCAGTCCTTAAAATATTTATAGACTAGATGCAATATCAACAGCTCTGATACTGTAGCATGACATAATTAAACCAGGGCTGCCGCTAGTATGCTTACTGCCCATGTGCAGTTTTACCTTTGCCGCCCTCCTGAATATACTTTTCATATCCCTACTTTGCCACACTATTTAATACTATTTTAATTAAAAATTGATACAGACATAAATAGTAAAAAATGACAACAATTTTTCAAAACTTATTTAGTTCAGTACATGGATGATATAAGTGAAGATGTCCTAGTAAAAGTGTTGAATACATTTTCAAAAATATAATAGTTTATTTGCGCAGTTGTCTTTTCAGAGTTTTTATAACACTATAGTTTATTAAAAGAGCGCTTTTTGTGCTTTGGTTTCAGAAAATTTTTTAATTGTATCATTTTGATGATACTACGAATATAAACTGTATACAAATACCACACATCTCAGAATTACATCACCACCAGACCATGACCAAAAACAAGACCATACTTGAAGACGTCTTAAGCGTAACTAACAAACTGCTTAACTAATGTCTGTCACTGCTTAAAAAGTGCTGCTGTTTTGAATACAAGTTGACAGTCCTAAAGGCACCCGTTCGTCAAAACAAAACATAAATAATCTCTTATCTTATTGGGTAGGAAATTTATAGTTTTCCAGTGTCGACATTCATGCACCTGTCTACAAAACCACAAAGAGACCACAGCTATAAGTCAGATATAAATGTCACGCAACAATACCTATACGGTATTTGCTTTCTCGCAGTCAAAACAAAGTCTGATACCAGTACACTGTAGCAATGCTAACAAAACAAATATCAAGAACAACTCAATAAATGTTAATGCCATATACATAGACCTTGTCGGTATTAATTGTTTTAATTTATTTTGCAATATCTGCTGATGAATTTGGCAGTCTATGGCCGCTGCTTTGGTATGACTGTCCGTGTGCAGTGCACATTTTCCACATATGGTAGCGACGGCCCTGTTTGAAACACTATTGTGGGACTGAATTTTTGTTTATGACATATCATATACATTGATAATAGATTTTTAATATAGAACTGAGATATACGTATGAAGCAGTAGCACATTGTTTCCGAGTTAGGCTAGTGTACAAAAACAAGGCAAAGGTTGACTTGACCTTGAGCTGAACTTATGAACAACACACAGCACAAAAATGAATCACATGCAAAACAAATTGCTTTTCACAGTGCTACCGCACCATCAGATGTATTTTATTTAAGCTAAAAATTCAGTTTCTTTACATTAAAATGCAGAAAAATCTGTATGGAGAATCATACATGACTTCCATGTTCTAATTAATTATAAAATTATTTTTAATATGTACACTCAGAACGAAACTAAATATATCAGCATGCTTTTCGTAACAATCATGAGAAAGATAATTAAAATATAAATTGTACATAGTTGTTGATATTTTATTGAAATCATTTCAAGTTTTCGGTCAAGTAAATTTATAACATTAATACAAAAAATTACTCCCTCCTCCTTCAACTACTCTTTTCATTTACAGATACTTCATCTACCTTTCTACAATGGATTATTATGAACTTTTTTTCAGGATACTTTATTTATCAAAATTAAGTACTTTACTCTTGTTAAAATATAAAACTTTGCAGGTAAACTACCTCTTAACCGATCTTCACCAAAATCAATAGGTCTTGAGCCTTCTACAACTTGGGCATAAATACAAAAGATTATTTGAATCTATTTGATTCTGTTTGATTTTGCGGCAGTTATTATTCCCCATAGAAAAAGTCTACAGACAGACACTTTTCGGAAAATGACTTTTCTTCATGTTTTGAGGGTAGTATGATCAGAATCTGCCCTCATCTTGAACACGATATTTTTTGTGATTACCATACTTCATTTCCTTACGGACTATGGAAGTAAAAAGATGTTATAAATAAAACATTCTTCCTAAACACACATTTCAATTCTTGAAGCTTACTTCCAAATATGTGTTCCTATTTATTCAATAGAAAGATGAAATAAAATTTTGAACACACACCAGCTCTTATGGCAGCCCATTTCATATGTTCTGAATTATTTAACATCAACCATGATTTGGCCTAAGAATATTCTGTAGCCTAGGGTTTCCTCTTAATCCCTTACCCCCCAAACTCCTATTTATATCACCAATTTCAGGAGACCTTCATGGTGCAATATGTGTTCAATAAACTCAATCCTTCTGACAATTAAAGATCCCCACAGACACTTTTCATTACCCACCTTCTACATCACCACATTTACTCAGTCCCTTTTCACTTTTAATTTAATCTGTCCATTTAATTTTTTACATCTTCTGGTAACATATCACAAAGCCATCATATCACCTTCTTTCCTTAGCATTTGCTGTTGAAGGCTCACAGGATAGAGACCTAAACTTCATATGCAACTTTTTAAAAACCCTTTACTACTTTCAAGACTGACTCTATTCTTCTTATTCCGATGCCACTACAGCCTCTATCGAGCTCTGGTTTCCTGGTCACAAAAACCATGTAACATCAATCTTAGCAATGGCCTCAGAAGCTTCAATAGTTAACTACATCTTAGCGTTCTGTGTGTTACAGTGTCACGTCACGCTTGCAGTGGTATCGAGGCGTTGGTTCTCCAGTTGCAGCGGACGAAAGTGTTCCGCTTATTTACCAAGTGTCATACATGTATTACTGTGCCGTTGGGACGGTTATTGGGCTCTCGGTTGGCATTGTAGTGTCGCTGCTGACAGGATCACAGGACCTGACAAAACTCAACCCAGATTTGTTAGTACCGCAGATGCGAAGGTTCCTTCCTAAAAAGCAGCAGATTACACCGCTCCCCGAAGAGCACAAGCTGATCAAGCCAGACTTAGAAACAGTACCTGCTACTGTTGATGCATGAAAGACTGTTAGCAAGATCGTAGGAATTTTAAATATCAGTGTTTATAATATCTCGTGTGGGTGTTTCAGGTTGTAAACTGTACTGTAACACTGTGTAAAACACACATCGTCAAAATAACATTCATTGCAGAGCAATGAAAAGAATAAATGTACAAAAGTAAGAAACTATTACATACAAATTATAAGATCTAATCCTGAAGGCGAGAGATACTACAAGATCTGATATTTTGAAACCAAAACCTTACCTATAGCCATATACTGTAAATATGATTTATAGTATACAACAGTACATAAATATTTACTGTTAAGTAATACCAACTGCTGAAAAACTAAAAATTGAGTCCAAAATTAATTTTCATAAATAATTTGGAGGCATCTGAAAATCAGTGGCTCTGCTTCATAATCCACTGATTATTTATAAACATAAACAAGTAATTTCATTAACATAATCCATTCCAGTCATGCTACAATTAATACAACATGGATATTTTTTAATGTTCCAATTGTTCAAATGAAGTAGATTGTGCTCTAAAATTTTATTATGCATTAGTTCATAAAATGTTATTTGTATAATTTTATAAAATTTATCATTTTTGTAATAGAGTTTATTTAAATTTTATTGTATAGTAGCTTAGGTTTTTTATATGTGTTTTGTGAATATTATTAATGTATAAATATATGTTATTGTTAAATCAGTGTTTTACATCTGTCTCAACATTAACGCCATTACTACAAAACTCATTCATTTTATAAATGCTTGTGCTTTTGTACACATGAGGTGTGTTAAAAAAAAAACGAACTTTTTGAATAACACCTCAACCTGCACAAACTATGCGCTGCAACTTTGAGCGTGCCTAGCGATAGTTTTTGACAACAAACTGCCACTTATTGTGTTCCGCTATCAGCATTAGTCTTTGAGCTATATCAGATTGAGTGGGGACGTGCGCACACTGGCCGGTGGATTAGTGACAAAACGATTAAGAAAGATCTCGAAGATCGTGTGCATATGAAATTTTGTGGCAAAACTAGGTTAAAACTTTACAGAGACATTCCTGGTTGTTGAATTAAGCATATGCGGATGACTGGATGGCCCAAACAATTAATTTAAGTATTTTTAAAGAGGACAAAAACAATAGAACAATTTAAGTGTAACATATCACTGAAAAATTCTTCTTACTGTGTTTGTTGACTGACGATGAGAAGGAGACCCGTTTTGAAATCAGTCAACAACTGTATACCAATGCAAATGGTAATGACAACTTTGGAATGCAATGGAAATTGCTCTGTAAAGATTTTACGAAGTTACAGCAAAATTTTATATACACACATTGTGTTAAGATCTTCATTCTCACTTCGTTATAAATCTGCCGGACGGTGCGTGCTCGTGCCCACTACAGTGTGCGTAGCTCGAAGACTAATGACCATGACGGGATGGAGAAAATGGCATTTAGGTATCAAAACCTGTCACTACCAGTACTTAATTGTGCCGCTTGCTCTATGTGCAGGTTGACGCACTACACAAATAGTTCAGTAGCTTTCTTAGAACAACCTCATATACTCTACTTCTCTGTCTCTTACTCTAGCCATCTTTATCTAAATTTTGTTTACAAAAATTGATTAAAAATGTAAATTATATAAATAATTTTCAATTTACTGAACTATAAATGTCCACTTACACAAAAAAGTTTATTCTGATGTATTATTAAAAATAAAATAACACATTACCTGAGTTACTGGGTGAGTCAGGTAGTGGATAACACTATACCAAATAAACAACCCCAATAATAGACATTATCAAGGTGTACCGAGGGCGACACTTGGCCATCTCACATCATTTAAATAGTACATGAGCCCTAGGATATGATGACACTTCACTACCCAGTACTTCCTTGAATGATTGAGGGTAGGGCCCCCTGAAGGCTAGGAGAGAGAATTCTAAAATCAAACCATAGGAAGAGAGTTCTCATAGCCAAGATGAAGGTGGTCTTTCTATGGCATGGGTGTGCTGTTATGTAGTTCTCTGGTCTACCAGTTTGGGTGTTTGAGGCGATAGACCAGTAACCCGTTACTTATACATACATACATCCTCGGCGCTACAGCCCAGTCCGGGCCCTGGCCTCCAAAAGAAATCTTCCCCACTGGTCTCTACTCCCGGCCAATGTCCACCAGTTTGCTGCACCCAGCCTCACTGCCTCCTTACCAACCTGGTCCAGCCATCTTGTACGCGGTCTTCCTTTCCTTCTCCTTCCCATCGGCAAATAATTCATAACTCTTTTTGGGATTCTATCCTCCGCCATTCTCTGCACACGACCAGCCCAACGCAATCTGTTAATTTGTATGAGTTGCACGATCGGAAGATCTTTAAACCTTTCGTACAACTCTCGATTATGCAGTCGCCTCCAAATGTCGTTTTCCTTCACAGGGCCATAGATTCTCCTCAGTATCCTCCTCTCAAAAACGGATAGTTTCTGCTCTAGTTTTTTTAGCACCCAGCATTCCGAGCCATACATCAGGACTGGTCTGATCAAGGTCTTGTATAGGGTGGCTTTTGTATCTTTACTTATTAATTTTGACTTAAAATGTTTCACCAGTCCGTAGTAACACCTATTAGCAGATAATATTCGTTTTTCAATGTCTCTAGAGGAGTTATTTCCAGAATCCACATATGACCCGAGATATGGAAAACCCTGAACCTTTTCAAATTCATAATCATTAATGCGCAGGGACAGGGCACGAGTGTTGGCACCTACAACCATATATTTGGTTTTGCTTTGGTTTATAACCAAGCCCATAGCCTTAGCGGACAACTCCAGTTCCTGAAAGGCTTCCTTTAAGCCAGATTCAGACCTACTTATGACGTCAATGTCATCGGCATAGGCCAGAAGCTGTACCTCCTTGTGAAATATGTGTCCGCTAGTTTGAATTCCTGAATCCCTGATGACCTTTTCTAGAGCTATGTTGAACAACAGACACGCTAAGGCATCTCCTTGTTTCAACCCATTCAATGTTTTTAAGGAGTTAGATAGATTTGATTGTATTCTGATTTGGCACTTAGAATTGGACATAACTACTCCAACCATACGCACCAACTTAGATGGTATATTCAACTCCTTCATAGCTCTATATAGCATTTTCCGGTTGATTGAATCATATGCCGACTGGAAATCCACAAAGAGATGGTGAGTGGCCACTCCATATTCCGTTTTTTCCAGGATTTGCCTTAGTGTAAATATTTGGTCTGTTGTTGCCCTATTCCTAGTGAATCCACATTGATATTCTTTTATGTTTTCCTCAGCGTAGGGAAGCAGCCTAGAAAATATGATGTTGGACAATACCTTATATGCTGTATTAAGTAGAGAGATGCCCCTATAATTTTTACATATGAGCGGATCACCCTTTTTATGTATTAAACACACCACCCCATTGTTCCACTCATCAGGCATTACCTCCTCCATCCATATTCGCTCTATGCCCATCTCATAGAATTCCTTTATGAAATCTCCTCCTGGTAAACCATCGGAACCTGCTGCCTTGTTATTTTTAAGCTTTTCTAGAGCTTCATACACCTCGTTATAGAATGGCACCAACTCCTCTCTATCATCCTCGAATTCTCCTGCTTCCTCTACATTCTCAGATGCCTCCATCGAAGCCTCCCCAACTGAGCCTAGCAACTCTTCGAAGTGTTCTGTCCATCTCCTGATTACGCCAGCAGTATCACTCACAAGGCCACCATTATTATCCCTACAGACATTTGTTCTAGGCTGAAATTCCTGTCTCATATCATTCACCTTCCTGTACATATCTCAGCTCAGCCTTTTACTCTTATATTCCTCTATCTTTTTCATCTGTCTCATCATATACTCCCTCTTTTTTCCTCTATGAATCTTCTTTTCCATCCGCCTGGCCTTCCTGTATTCCTCTTGAACAGCCCTAGTGCATTTCCTTTGGATCATAAATTTGTATGTCTTGTTTTTGAATTCAGTTGCCGCTTCACACTCCTTATCAAACCACTCATCTCGCCTATGTCTCTTCTTCAAACCAATGATTTCTTCTCCCGTGGTCGCTAATATGTTTTTTAGATTAAGCCAGTGGTTTTCTATATCTTGTTCCTCACGGCATTCAAGTCTCCACTGTCTAATTTTCTCATTAGTAACTTCCTCGAACCTCCGTTTTATTTCTTCTTCCTTTAGTATTTCTGTATTGTATCTGACAGTCTTTATTCCTTTTTCATTTCTATTATTGGAGATTCTAGCTCTCAGTTTTGCAACTACGAGATAGTGATCGCTATCCATGTTGGCTCTACTATAAACTCTAACGTCTTGTAAGTCTGACTTATGGCGGCCATCCAATAGGACATGATCTATTTGATTGACCGTTCTCCCGTCTGGAGAGATCCATGTGCCCTTATATATGTCTTTGTGGTCGAAGAAAGTCCCTCCTATGATCACATTTTGACCAACTGCGAAGTTCAGTAGTCGGAAACCATTGTCTGAGTGTTCAGAGTGTAAACTATACTTTCCTATATTACTACAAGCATGGCTGCTTCCCACTTTGGCATTTAAGTCACCTATGATTACTTTTAAGTCATGTCTAGGGCTGCTAGCATACGCATTCTCCAGCAAGTCATAAAAATCATCTTTCTCCTCCTCAGGCTAATCATCAGTTGGGGCATGCACGTTTATTATAGTATAATTAAAGAAGATTCCCCTAAGTCTTATTTTACACATTCTAGGTGTAAGGGGTTTAAAATCAATGACATTTGCTTTCATTCTACGGCTTACCAAGAAGCCAGTTCCAAGCACATGGTCCCGGTTCTGACAGCTGTAATACACCGAGTAGTCTCTTCGATCCATGATTCCAGCGCCAGTCCACCTCATCTCCTGCATAGCCAAAACATCTATCTTATATTTGAGAACCTCTTCTATTAATATCTTCAAGGCCCCAGGTCTGTATAAAGAACGCAAGTTCCACGTCGCAAGTTTAAAATCTTTGTCCCTTTTCCACGATCCAGTCCCAATTCCATTAATCCGTCCGGCTTTTCCTTTTTCTCTTGGTTTCATAACAATATTATTTTATGGGGTGGGTTGTTAACCCTACGCCCAACCTGGAGGACCAGGGGTTTTATGTTTAAGAGTTCCCGGCTCTTAGATGAGTTGCCTTCACTGAGCTAACGAGTCTCATCCACCCGTCCGCAGTAGACCATACTCACTAAATCTATGGGCACCGCCATTGACATTTTTATGGTCTTCCGCCGCCAACCCCGCCATGCATCCTGCTGCCGACACACTACATCTTGGTAAGCCGGGTCCCTGATTACCTCAGGGCCACCTCGCCCAGACCCCCATCTCTCGTTGGCTCGCCGACCCAAGCTGCCGAAGGGATTGGTTACCACAACCTTAGCATGGGTTGCTCGACTTAGCAGGACCTACCGCTTGTAGGTGAGAGCTGGAGTTGGAGAGGAGAGGCTAGTGACCAGCTCTTGTATGCAGGCCATATATTACGCATCACTCCCCCATTTGAGCCCCAACCCGTTACTTATAGTCATTTATAGTAAACTTGTCCATTATGTGAACTCATGTCAGCGTGGTTGAGCTTCCTGGTTCTGTTCAGCAGGCTTACAGGGTAAGTAGCAGTACTTCTATTTTTCTATAGTTATGTTTAACTTTGTAGGTTGGTGGTGGATTATTCTTTGATCAGTTCATTGTTGTTAGTGAATGAATCCTGAGTAAGCCTAAGTTTGTATTTAATTAATTATTTTAACTCACACTTGAAGACACCTTGTAAATTTAGTTAGGAGATGTAAATAGATAGGTGGGCTTAACCTAGTCTCAAAACAAAACTTGAAGACTACAGATTGTTTAGTGGTTGAAATGTTTGTGGTAAATTTCTAATGATGGTAATGATCCAATTTAACCCTCCTGAGAAAATGGTTATATCGGAGAAGTAAAAACAGAGTTTTCAAAAGCTAAACAAAACATTTAATTAATATAAAGTTGTGTTAGTGGTTATAATCACAAACAAAATTAACACTGTTGCACACCACATATGTGATGGTAATGTGATCCACATACCAGAAAAATTATACAGTGTTTTAAAAAATATGGAGTAGATACAACAATTAAAAAATGTGAAACAGTATTTGATAAGATAAGGAATAAAAATAGAGAACAAATCCCAATATTACAGGGAAGCAGAGTTAATAAAATAAAATGTAAAGAATACAAGAAACTGTACCTATGTGAGACAGGACGGAAATTTGAAGGCAGGTTATCTGAGCATAAATGTGAGGAAGATAATAGAACAATAAATTCGTTATATGCACGACATTTTGTAGAAGAGAACCATAAATTTGTTAATCCTCTAGAAGACTATGAAATTTTAAAAGTAGTGAGTAATACAGTTGAAAGAAGACTTAGAGAGGAGTTAAAAATATTGAAAGAAAGAGAGAAAGGGTTAGATAATTTAATGAATACTAAAACTAAATTTGAAAATGAAGAAATATTTTATAATATACGGTAATTAAGAAGTAAAAGGTAGTGGGTGGATAAAAAACATTAAGAGGGCGCCAAGGTTGGCTAGCCAGGCGCTCGCGGTAGAGTGCGCTTTTAACATGGGATAACTGTTTAATTTTACGTTTTTAATATAAGAACGTCATAAATAAAATAAAACTTCACTAACATGTCATAGAACTAATTAACCTATTACTAATAAACCTAGGCCAATATGATTTCCGCTAAAAAATAATTTTTTATAATTTAATTTAAAAAGTTAATTTCCCATAAGGAATATTTATTTTATACTGATTTTGCCTAAACAATTAACATTTATTGTGACTGTCAATAACGTTGGAAGTTATACCATTTTAAAGTATATTTTGTGTAGAACGATTCTGTAGTGATATAATATGTAATTTTTTTCTCACTTCTTTATACAAACGGTTTTTCTACAAGTTTACATTTTATAATTCAGGGCCGCTTCTCGCTGCCGCGCTGGAAGTTCGCCGATTTGCCTACAGGTCGCATTAGTGCAGTGTCGGTAAAGTAGTACCTCTCGCTATGGTAGTACAGTAATGACGCGTCATGTGGGAGTTTATAGAATTATTTATTAGTCGTACTTTTCATGGTAAGTTGGCTGGACGTAATTCTTTGTCACTGTGATTTTTTAACTATAACGCATTGTTTTCGACGTTATTTCTTTGAATGTTGTGATTTATTTGTACAGTTTTTTTATATCGCTGCGTGTGTATTGTTATTCATATTTTTTAATTTTGTTCAAAATATGGGGAAACCTCACCTTGCACTTTCTGCATATCGGAAAAAAAGAAGACTAAACCCTGTGCTTGAACGATACAACGAAAAAAGAAGGTAAGCTGTAATTAATTTGGGTTAGACCTTCGATTTATGTATTACCACATGTGGTATCAGTTTGAAGACGATACTAAAAAAAAATTAGTCTTTATTATTATATTTTTTATTATATAGGAACATGAAGGCGGAAGCAGAGTTGAGGCAGCAGCAGGAGCCGGACGCAGGACCAGCGGTTCCTCTGGGGCAACTACAAGAATTAGTGACTGGAACGACACAGCAACCTTCACGTGACCCACTGAAACTAATTGGAAGAAGAATTGTAAATATTGTGGATTTTTTCCAGCAAATAAAAGATTTAGACAAACATAGTCCAGTTGGTTGTACATTTTCAAATATGGAAGTAATATCCGAAACAAGACAAGGATTAAGAAGTGCTTTTGTTTTTCGGTGTGAAATGTGCCATTTGAAAACCACCGTTTGGTCTGAAACACCCCGTAGTAACATAATGGATGTCAATACTGCCGGTGTTTGCGGTACATTTATGACAGGAGGTGGGCACGCTCAAATGGAGGAGTTCCTTCGTGTACTTGACATTCCTCCTATGGGCCAAGGAACATACAAGAAGTATGAAGAAAAGGTATCAGAAGATGGGCGGCGGCGGCGGCAGCGGAGATGGAGGAAGCAGCAGCGGAGGAGTCGCGGCAGGCGCGGGAGCACGGAGAGGTGGACAAGGACGGCGTTCCGCTCATCACGGTGGTTGCTGACGGTTGCTAAACATCCACAGCAAAAATAAAACTTATGAAATGTGCAACATCGAAATTTCTATTTCATTATGAATACGGACATACAAAACACATACCGCCATTACCTTGGGGAACTCCCGATTTAATTTCATAGTCAACCGATGTTGCATTTTTGAATTTTACTTTATGTGAAAGGGAGAAAAAAATAAATAAAAAAAACTAAACTAAACTGAACTAAAAAAAGAAAAATGTATGGAATAAACCAAACAAATTAAAGTAAACCGGCCATGTCATATATAAAATTAAAGGTCTAAGTAAGCAGACCACAATGGTGAAACCAGTTTTCCAACGTAATGTTTGTAAGCTTAGAGTATAGGATTTTTAAATAAAGGTGATTTTCAATATTATATTTAGTCATTATATTTTCAGGCAGCCATTGTTGGTTATCGGACGAGAAAGGTGCTGTTCATCGGCGTGAAAAACAAGTACTGTACAACCTGCGCTCGAGCCAAGACAAAGAGTGAGACGGCAAAAACACACACTTGCTACAAGAACTGGGGTATGAAACAGAGTTCAGCTAGCATGGAAGCAGCAATTATCTGCGACGGTTTCGAGAAAAGTGAGGACATGTATAAATTAAGGTATGCTAAGCTCATTGCCGATGGCGACAGTAGTGTATATAAAAAAATCCTTGAACGTCAGCCGTATAAGTATTTGACAGTTGAAAAGGTGGAGTGTAAAAACCATCTCCTACGGAACATGTGCACTCGCTTGAAAAATATTGCTGGTTCTAAAACCCAAAAGCCTTCAATAGTGTTAAGGAAAAAAATTGGGGACAATTTGTTTCGCTGCAGAATGGCAGTAACCAAAGTCACAGATCACAGAAAAGGAGAAGAAGGACCTACAAGCAAAAAGATAAAAAATCTTCGGCAAGATATCTTGAATATCCCTAGCCACGTGTTCGGTGAACACAAGAGTTGTGCAAAGCTGGGATACTTTTGCAAGCTCGACTCGTCATCTGCCCCAGCAGATTCTAACCTTGTACCCAACCTTGTGTCAGTCAGCCTATACCCCTTGATTATGGATGTGTTCCGTGACCTAAGTCGTCACAGCAGGAGCTTGCTTGCTGATGTGACAAGCAACTATGTCGAGCACTACAATTCCATAGTCGCCAAATTTATCGGCGGTAAGAGGATTAATTTTGCAACAAGTGGGTCGTACAAGGGTCGATGTTCTGCGGCTGTTGTTCATCACAACACCGGACTTGCGCACTACAAACTCCACAAGAACATGTACAATTCCAGCCCGGGAACATTTTCCAAGAGCACCGAAATAAAGAGAAAAAAAATCAGATAACCGCAGAAAAAGTAAAAGATGTCGTAGGTCTTTATTTATTAGAAACGGTACTGAAAAGCAGGACTACGGTCTAGCAGCTCAACGACCAGACATAGACGAGGACATGATGGTACAGCAATCCAATGAATTTTTGAATAGTCTTCATAAATCAGATGAGGAGTTTGATAGAATTGAGCGACAGACAGTACTGCAAAGGGACTGCAGTGAATGGCTGGAACTTCGCCGAAACATCCTGACTGCATCAAACTTTGGGCGGGTCTGCAAGATGAGACCAACCACTGGCTGCGAGTCCCTTGTCAAGCAGATTCTCTACACTGCGTTCGATTGTGAGGCAATGGAGTATGGCCGGAACAACGAGGAGTTAGCTCGTGAAGACCTTGCTTCTAGGATTGGAGAAAAAATTATAAAATGTGGGATTTTTATTGATAAAATTTTATTCTGTACATATTCAGGGGTGCATATTTTCATTTTTGTGAAGATTGGTCGATTTTAAGCTAAATAATCATTTAATTTCTCTAAATTAAAACCCTTTAAAACGATACTACGGATTCTGTATTAAGACCGAAACTACTTATCCAATCTCCACCAAACTTTATATGTACATTCTGTACATATTCCGGGGTACACATTTTAATTTTTGGAAACATTGGTAGAGCCAAAGTTAAATAATAATCGTTTAATTCCGCTAAATTAAAACCGTTTGAAACTTACATCAACGGCGCCGGATCGGTCCGACGGTGAACGAGTGTACCCGAACGCACTCACATGATTACACATTGAGACGTGGTGTATCGACTGCAACAATGCTGTAATTATTTCTTTGAGTGCGTTTTGCTTTTCGCTTTTGTGTAACCCAGAATATGTTGAAATAATTAATCATGCCTAAAAGACGCCGAGGTGAAAGTGTTCATAGTCGTCAGACTTATCGTCAACAACAAAGTAGTGGTTCACGAAATCAAAACAGTCATGTGTTGTCTTATGTTGATCAGGTTAGTGCAGATAACTCTCAGTTTCGCAATCTACAAATTCAGTTTGAACAAGAGTTACAGAATTTAAATTGTTTTGAGTGTAACAACTGTGGTAGGACTGTAATTCAAAGTAAAAATTTTTATGCGTGTAAACAATGTAAAAAACATCCTCATAAATTTACGGCAGTAAATAAGATGGATCCAAGAATGGTACCGATTGAACTTCAAGGACTTACTTACGTTGAGCAGTTACTTATAGCTAAAGTGCAACCAGTAATGCGTGTATACAGGATCAAATCACGTGGTTTGCCCGGTCAGTTTGCGTATAAAGGAAATATAATCAATGTTGGACAGAATATTGATGAAATAAGTCGTTGTTTACCTCGAATACCATCTACATTGAGTACAATCGTTGTGAGACGAGAGGGTTTGAATGGACATCGTGATTTCCATGTTAGGCGAAATAAAATAATTACTGCTCTAACTTTTTTGAAAACCAACAATCCTTACTATGCAGATATATCAATTGATGTCGATCGTATTTCTCAGCTTCCCATAGAGGGTAGTATTTTAGATCAAATACCAGCGGCAGAAATACCAGAGTTGGATGATAACTCAAAGTAAAGTAATGATGTTTATGAAAGTGTCATACCCAATGATATTAAATTACAAGAAGTTGACCGCATCCGATCTGATGTAAATAATGTCATACCTTGGCCAAAAGGTACTAACATTATCAACGAATTTACATGTGAAGGATATATAACTATGGCTTTTCCAGCATTATTTCCTTATGATTCTGCGGAATTGAATGATAATACTCGTCCTAATAACATGAATATAACACCATTAGAATATTTCAAATTTTTAATGGAATACAAAGATCGCCGTTTTGCTCAAGATCCACGGTTCCGATTTTTTGCACTAAATACTGTTCAACGACACGATGCAATCAAACGAGGAGGAATATTTGCTACAAAATCTGATTTTCATGGTAATATTCAACAATTACGTGATGCAATGTCACACAATCCAAAAAAAATTTATAGTAAAAGGTTTATATTATTGGTGCTCTAAAATACGAGGTTCTAATTCTTATTGGTTCCAAAGGAGAGGTGAGTTAGAGTCGATGATAAGCCAGCTCGATAAACTACCGACAGCTTTCTTAACATTGAGTGCTGCTGACCTTTGGTGGCCTGACTTAGCACGTCTTCTAGGCTGTAATTTAGAGGAAGAGGATTTATTGAATGAATCTCAAATTGTACAACGACAAAAACTCATAAATGAAAATCCATTAATTGTTGAAAATTACTTCACGTTTCGAGCTGTTACTTTCATTGAAAAAGTGGTATGCAAACGATACAAAGTTCTCGATTATTGGTTTCGGTTCGAATTTCAGCATCGTGGTTCATGCCATTTACACGGTCTTATTTGGATATCTGGTGCTCCGGATCCTAGAACTTTTGATGCTGCTTCTCAGCAACAGTTGCTTGAAGCAACAACGTACTACGATAAGTTAGTAAGTGCGTTCAACCCATTGCCATCCATTCCACCAGCAACAATACATCCTTCACGTATTAGATCAAGTGATGTTGTAATTGATGATGACCGATCTATTTCTGAATTATTGAATCGATTCCAACGACATACACAGTGCTCAAAAGGTTACTGTCTGAAACCGAATGGTCGCGAATTTATCTGTCGCTTTAAATTCCCTAAAGCAATTCAAGAAGTATCGACTTTACTGAAAGATAGTAAAGGAAATTGGGTGTACACTCCTGTGGGAAATGACGAGAAACTCAATCTATTCAACTTTTTTATTGCTCAAACATGGAGAGCTAATACTGATTTCCAGATTATTACGTCATTATATGCTGTAATTGAATACATATCGAAGTACGCCTCAAAATCAGAATCTACTTCTGATGTGTTAGAAATGTTTGAAGAAATCGTTAAATCGCGAAATTCTGATGATCAGGCTCGCCAAGCGTACACCAGTTTAATGATGAAAATAATTGGCGAAAGAGACATTGGAGCTTCTGAAACCTGTCATATACTTATGACTATCCCATTATTCCATTGCACGAGGAGCTTTCAGACACTTGTGATTAAACTTGAAAATTATGTTGCTATTCCGGAAACTGAAGACGATGGTACTGCCTTATCATTTATTGAATTCTACAATCAGAGACCACTAAATATGGAAAATATGACTTTGTTAGAATTTGCTAAAATATATTCTAAAGGAAGTAGAAATAGACTGGTTATTTGCAGAAAACATAAAATAGTACAAGTCTATCCTAAGATTGATAAAAACTTAAATCAATCAAGCTTCGAATTATTTTGTAAACAACAGCTAATGTTACACAAACCCTGGTGGTGTGAACAAAATTTGAAAAATAAGGATGAAACCTGGAAAAGTGCATATCAGCGAAGTAACATTGTGGAACCTCAGCAGATTAATATGTCTTTACAGCCAGTGGAAGACGGAGATGAATTTGAAAATGATAATAAAATTATATTTAATGAGAGAGACTGGATGGCAATTGCTGCAGTTATGCCTAATGACCTACCAGCCTATGTTACTCTTGGTAATCGTGACATCTATATATTTCATGACTGGAACGAAGCTTATCATAGTTATCCAGATATAAAAGATAACACTGATTTCATTGAGAACAGTAGTGAAACGATTGTAAATCAACGACAATTCTTTGAACCTTTGAATATCAACTTCAATGAACAACAAAATGCCATTTTGTCTTTTTTGGATCAACAGCTAATGGATTACGATAATTGTTAACATAAGCTTGCAATAGTCCAAGGTAAGGCTGGAACAGGAAAGAGTTGTATCATCAACGACGAGATGGTTCATCGAATAAACTCTCATTTCCAATGCAATGCTACTCTTTTGATGGCTCCGACAGGTGTTGCAGCAAATAATATTAACGGACAGACCCTCCATTCAGCTCTTAGAATACCTCCTTCGAGAAACCCTCTACCACAATTAAACAGTGATGCTAAAATTTCTTTTGAAGATGAATTCGAAGACATTAAATTTGTTATTATAGATGAAGCCAGTATGCTTGGGTTGAACTTATTTTTCAAAGTTGATCAAAGACTCAGAGACGCTAAACCACAATTAGCCAACCTGCCATTCTGAGGTCTTTGCATTTATTTAGTGGGCGATTGGTCACAACTTCCTCCAGTATGTGATTATAGCCTTTACAGTATTGGAAAAAACGCTAAAACTATTCAGTCAAGTTTATTATATTTACAGTTCAAAAAGGTATTTTTTTTTAAACAAATAATGAGACAAATTGGAGATGAACAACGATCTTTCCGAGAAACTCTTAATAGGATTTCGAATGTAAGTATTACTGAGCTTCATCATCAACTGTTATCTTCTCGATTTTTTATCAATAATATTGGGGATAAGTCTTTTGAAAATGCAGTGTGCATAATGGCAAAAAATACTGATATTGATAAATTTAATTATGAAAAGTTACAAAAAAATGAACAACCGATCGCCTTGATTAAAGCTATACATAACTGCTCAGAAGCCCTTGCTGCATCTTCTGATGAAGCTCAAGGATTGTCTGCTGAATTACGTCTATGTAAAGGAGCCAGTATTATTTTAAGACGAAATCGTTGGGTGGCCAAGGGTCTTGCGAATGGATCAGTTGGCACAATTACTGATATAATTTATGATCCTTCTATTGAATACGAGGCTTATAGTGAACGTATGCCATTATGCATTCTCGTTCAATTTGAAAAATATACTGGTCCCACTATTTATGGAAGCTCAGTCCCTATTGTGGCTATTACGTCTTCGTTTAAACGGCGTGGAATCAGTTGTACACGTAAGCAGTTTCCTGTTATGCTTGGATACGCGATCAGTATTCACAGATCTCAAGGAATAACTCTGGATAAAGCAATTGTCGACATTGGTGATAACGAGTTCCAAGTTGGTCTAACTTATGTCGCATTATCGAGAGTAAAAACTTTGAGTGGATTGCTGTTGAAACCATCATTTAACTTCGATCGTTTGAAAAAAATTAACAGTAGTCATTCGATGAATGCACGTCGAAATGAATTACAGAGACTGTGGAATATATGTAATACAAAATAGATGCTACTTATAAAAAATATATGTCATCTTAACAAGATGCTACTTCCATTTACTGCATATTGTTATTATTATATTAAATATATTATTATTGTATATTATATTCAAAAGTTATTGTTATTATTGTATACTATGTTCAAATGTCTTACTTTTTTTTGTTACATGCTATATGTAAATACTTTGTTATAAAATATAGTGGATAACTGATCATTTGCATCAATTTGTATTCTTATTATTGAACACATTTCCCAAATATTTTTTTAAGATATGAAAACATTCATTTTATATTTAATGGAAAATTTCACATTTGTCTAGAACTTCGCCCCTTTTTGTCCGCGCTCGGGGACACCTAGTGTAAAGATAAGCTAATATGGTCCGTGGGTGCTAAACGACATAACACAGTCGGCACTCAGGAGGGCCATACGACGAAGTGCCGTGGTAAGTTCACGGCACTGCCACGCGAGTAAAGTTGGTTGAATTTGAATGGAGTGTTGTGCAAATAGCGGCAACACTGCACGTATCGCTGCTTGCCCTAGCGAAGTGACAACACCGCGCCGCTGACTTATGTGACTCATGAAAGTGGATAGAACGTTTGCATGTTGCCTAGCTGCAAGAGCAGGCGTCGCGATGACAGCGCTTGGTGGCCACCCCGTAAACTAAAATGCAATTCTCGGGCCAACCTTGGCGCCCTCTTAAGGAAGAAAGTAAATAGCAGATATGGAATGTTTTTGAAATAAGGGTGAGTGACCGCGCCCATAGGTGGTGATAGGATGGACGAAAAGGGTGTTTACCTACATTATTGTTTGTGTTGAATTATTTAAAGAAAGAGGGGAGGTTTTGACAATATATCGCATTCTAAAACTGTGCCGAAAAGGAACTTACAGTTAAAAGTATGAATGAGAGAGGTTTTAAAACATTAGGTGTTGAAAAGAATGTGCCCACAAAACAAGCACACACACACACACACACACACACACACACACACACACACACACACACACACAGAATGTACTAGAAAGAAATGTAAAAGTACCGACACTGGTGACTGAACTTACTAGTTACTAATAGCCAGAAAAGGTGTTTAATTTGAAGCTTATTTACAATAATGTATATACGGTGTAGGGCAAGTGGGGGTATAAAAATTTGTCTAGTTCCATTATTGTTATTTCCAATCTAATGGTGAGCTGTGAAGCTTGAAAGCACTAACATAATTTTTCTGTAATGGTGTGCAACAGTGTTAATTCTGTAAACAAAACATGTAAGATAAAATATATGACAAAGCAAATACATGTCTGAGGAAGTACTAAAGTAAGAGAAGCCTGTTAAGCAATACAGGAGTTAGTTTGCATAGACAGAACAGAGAGAGCTAATATAATGATATTTAATATGAATGATGATGGACATTCCTCCAACCTACCTTGAAATTCTGGTAAACTCTCCCTAATCACTTTTTGATCTACTGGAACCTGATGGGTAAACTGTAATTAGTATCAGCTGGGCCTGTTTGGAAAAGAGGTAAAATTTTGTCCTTAATCTGTTTTTCTATCCTGTTGACATTCTGGAACACTTACTTCGGTGTCCAGTATTTTTTCTGTGGTGTTGGTGGAACTTAATTCATGCTCCAGTCCCTTTTGTGGTGTTGAGCTCTGGATTTTAGGGAATTCACTTGTTCCTAAACACACATTTATCTTATTTGCATATTTGGCATCTAAGCCCTTCTGTAATTCTTCTGTTCAAATAACCCTGTCTGCCAGAGTTTGTATTTGGGTCTGAATTTTTAAGAACTGTTCTGACTGGTCCTGAATTACTTGGTATTATAAAACTTGGTAGATTCAGGTGGGCTGGACACGTGATCAGAATGGGGGAGAATGAAATACCAAGAAAGGCACTCACAAAACAGATCTATGGCACCAGGAGAGTTGATAAACCCAAACTACATTGGGAAGACGCAGTGGCGGATTAGACGCCCTTGGGCCCGATTTCCTCTGCCCCCCCCCCAACAACCTCATGTACAACAAGGTTTTTACATTGACCTTTAAAAATAGAAATTTGACATGAAAACAAAATTAAAAAAATATTTAAAAAAATTACAACACCAGATTAAGTTTCAAGGAAATAGTTTACATGTTAATTGAATAAAATTTGATCAGTGTTACGAAATTATGTAAAAAAATCAATTATTTATTAATTTAAGCTCTACAAATTGTGAAACTTTCCTTTGAAGCATAGTTTTTGGATTGGATATAAAAAATAGCCTAATCATTGCTAAATAAAAGATATTTTTATTGAAATGTAAAGACAGTTAATTAATAATTCATTATAAGATCAATAAGGAAATCAAAAGTACATAGCAATAGCTGAAGTTAATGTGCTAAAAACAGTTTTATTAAAAAATAATAATAAACTACAAATCAACTTTCCGTGCTTTCATTAAAGAAAAGTCCTTAATCAAAGTTCATTTCTGACAATATTTCTGCATTTGCTGTGAAACTGGTTAAGCTTGAAAGTCTGGAATCTGTGGTTGAGTTACGAAGATAATTTTTTACTTGTTTCAAAATACTCAAAGATCTTTCACCAGATGTATTTGTTGACATCATACACAAAAAAATTCTCAAAGGTGTGTCAATGTTGGGGAAAAGAGTTGTCAACTGTTTTTCATAAACAAACTTCAAGAACTCAGCAGGCAAATGGTGATACTTTACATTTAAGTTAAGAGCCTTGATAAACACCTTAAAATGAACAAATTCTCCACCAAGATCTGAGGTAAGGTCAGCAGGATATTTCTGGGCCAAAACGGAAGCTTTTTCCTGAATTTCTTCATTTTCCAAGGTAAAAAGTTTGTATATGAAACCAAAAACTTCATTCTGATCGAAATAAATTTTCGATCTGTTTTTTAGCTCACTGGAACTGTTGTCGATTATGGGATAAAATTTATTTACAATCATGTCTTGTCTCCCGTCAAGTCTGCAGGTATCATTATCATTCTTTGATTCATCATGAAATGTTTTTCTCTTTCTTGTCCTCTTTGAATCTAGATCGTAGTCAGCAGCCTCACTTTTGCACAATTCCATACCCTTCATCTCGTAATAGTCAAATCGTTCTCGTAATCCTTGTACATATTCTGAAAGGGATTTGTATAGATTGCAAATAATTCCTAAGTCAGTACTAATGCTTTGCATAGTTTTACTTGCCGCATTAAAGCACTCCAGAATATCATTCCATAATATAAGTACAGTAATATCGCTATTTCTATTCTTCCAAAAAAATTACATAATCCTTCTGCTGCAGCTCTGGATTCTGGCTTTTCAGAAATATCTTGAAGTGCTTTATAAAACTCCCAGTAATGAAGTAGTAAAGCTCTTGACGCATGCCATTTGGCTGACCATCTGGTTATATTTAGTCTTTTGGGCAAGAGTTTTTTCTTGATGTTACTGTCTTTTATCATGTTTTCAATTATTGCCCATCTTGAAGTTGAGGCGCTGAAAAACACATTTAACTCTTGCATAAACATAAATAGTTTGGTTGCTTGAAGGCAGCAGTTAGCTGCGTGCGTGCCCACCAAATTCAGTGAGTGTGCTGAACATGGAATGAATTCTGCAAGAGGGTTGCGACTTTTAATTAGAGCTTGAAGTCCTGAATATTGCCCAGACATGTTTGCGGCATTGTCGTACGATTGACCTCTCATATCATCAATAGAAATGTCTAGTGACGAAAGTGTTCAAAATTTTGTGTTCAAAATTAATGCTTCCATTTCAGCAGCAGTGTGGTTTGTGGTTTTCCATTCTAATAAACTTAAGAAATCTCTCTGTTGGACATCCATTATTTAAAACATAGCGAACAAAGTTAATTGGTCATGATGAGTTATATCAGGTGTTGAATCAACACTTATAGAGTAGTATTTGCTTGATTTTAACTCCTCCACAATTGTTGAAACAATTTTATTTACATTGTTTCAATAAATTCATTACAGATTGTTTTTGACAAATAACTTATATTTCCTTGCCCAGGATTGCCATGGTTTTGTATGTGGATCTTTAAAAAATCATCGTATTCAGCTATTACCTCAAGAATTCCTAGAAAGTTGCCATTTGATAGAGATCCAAAAACTTCATTTTCAGAACTCCGAAAGGCTAGTCCACGAGCACCAAGAAATTTAATTACATGAAAAACACGAGTTAAAACCTTGTGCCAATAGTTCACTTCTATTAAATACTTTTGATGAAGAGCAGAATCATTTTTCCAAGTACATTGCCTCTCATAACGTAAGATTGCGTGTTAACTCTGTGTTCAGACCTTTTTTCATGTTGTAAAAGTCTAGAACTATTTTTCCAATCGTTAAAACCATGAATAAATGCGTTTTCAGTATCATTTTCATTTGTATGGAAAAGCTTGCACGGTACACAATAAAAACAGCCTTTAGAGTTCGAATACATTAACCACTCTCCTTTTTGTAATTGTTCATTTTGCAAACGAGTAAATAACATAGTTTTGTTGGCATATCTTGTCTTGTCTGGATAAACGCATTTAGATTTCGAAAAATCACAGTCAGTTATTTTTGACAAGTCCTTGTGGTAGGCTTTTAACAATTTTATCTTTTAGCTCATTTGTTAATGGTCCCCAAAAATTTGGGTCCGTTAAATCAAATTCAAGAATTTGTCCTTGCACATTAGAGTTAGACTGTGCTCGTGCTTCTGAATCTAACGGAATATCGTTTAAAACAGTATTTTCAGGATCAGTACTTGTATTTTACAAAACTGTTACAGAATCTGTAACTTCAGATTCGTTAACGCTACAACCAGGCCTATCATTTAAAACAGTATTTTCAGAATCAATACTTTGCAAAATCGTTGAAGTTGTAAAAAAATTATCTAACTTAACTGTTTTTTGCAAAGATTTCAAATGAGCATCGTCCTTAGCTTTTTTTAACTTACATTTGTAAGCTCCACTTGCGGTGTGTAAATTTTTACTCATGTCTGAGTTTGATTAAGATGCCTACTGTAAGCGTTTAGCTTCACACAGAGTCACACTTCGCATACAAAAACATTCAACACTAGTTAATACAACGCACTTGTCACTTGTAGAACTAAAACTTTCCCAACTTTCTAGGCTAACCAGTAACAATAACCTCAAAACAAACAGCTGCTTTGTTGTTCAGGCACACGGTCGTACATACAGGTACAACCAGGGTACTCACCCAGGTATTCACCAGGGTTGGAGAATGATGCCATGCATCATACTCGATGACTGTTAGCAGCTAGTGGCACCTGGTGACGCAATAGAGAACGCTGTTTAAATGATGGGAAGAATTTGAGACATTTAATTTAGTTTTATATAATTTATAAATTAACATAAGATCGAAATTGCAATTTGCAACAACTCTAAAACGCTTTTGTTAAACATTATGAAAAATAAAGAATCTATAAAAATAATTTAAGCAAAAAAAAAGGCCCTCGGCCCCCTTAAGCCTGCGGCCCCTAGGCCCGGGCCTAATGGATAATCCGCTGCTGCCAAAGACGGTGTGAACTATGATGCGTGCCATATCCTTGGGACCCAGAACTGGAGAGCAGCTGCACTTGACCGGGACAACTGGCGGAGGCTGTTAAAGGAGGCCTTGACTCAGTAATGGGTTGTTGCACCGCTGAAGAAGAAGAAGCAAGATTCATATCTATATCTATAAAAATGAATGTTTGTTTCTTTCTTTCTTTCTTTGTCCCGTATGCGTTCCTATACCATTCATCCGATTGCGATGAAACTTCGGTGAGTTGTTGTGCGCACGCCCGCGAAGGTTTATGAATTTTTTTCGATGGGGTCCTATGGGGGGTTCTTGGGGTCTTCCACATCTCCTCCTAAACCACTGGACCGATTTCAACCAAACTTGGCACAAATATTTTATGCAACGGGAGAACCAACATAGGGTAGGTGTTTTTTCGATGGGGTCCTTTGGGGTCTTCCACATCTCCTCCTAAACCACTGGACCGATTTCAACCAAACTTGGCACAAATATTTTACGCAACGGGAGAACCAACATATGATAGGTGTTTTTTTCGACGGGGTCCATTGGGGGGTCCTTTGGGGTCTTCCACATCTCCTCCTAAACCACTGGACCGATTTCAACCAAACTTGGCACAAATATTTTACGCAACGGGAGAACCAACATAGGATATGTGTTTTTTCGATATGATCCTTCGGGGGGTCCTTTGGGGTCTTTTACATCTCCTCCTAAACCACTGGACCGATTTCAACCAAACGTGGCACAAATATTTTACGCAAAGGGAGAACCAACATAGGATAGGTGTTTTTTCAATGGGGTTCTTTTGGGGGTTCTTTGGGGTCTTCCACATCTCCTCCTAAACCACTGGACCGATTTCAACCAAACTTGGCACAAATATTTTACGCAACGGGAGAACCAACATAGGATATGTGTTTTTTCGATATGATACTTCGGGGGGTCCTTTGGGGTCTTCCACATCTCCTCCTAAACCACTGGACCGATTTCAACCAAACTTGGCACAAATATTTTATGCAACGGGAGAACCAACATAGGGTAGGTGTTTTTTCGATGGGGTCCTTTGGGGTCTTCCACATCTCCTCCTAAACCACTGGACCGATTTCAACCAAACTTGGCACAAATATTTTACGCAACGGGAGAACCAACATAGGATAGGTGTTTTTTTCGACGGGGTCCATTGGGGGGTCCTTTGGGGTCTTCCACATCTCCTCCTAAACCACTGGACCGATTTCAACCAAACTTGGCACAAATATTTTACGCAACGGGAGAACCAACATAGGATATGTGTTTTTTCGATATGATCCTTCGGGGGGTCCTTTTGGGGGTCCTTTGGGGTCTTTCACATCTCCTCCTAAACCACTGGACCGATTTCAACCAAACGTGGCACAAATATTTTACGCAAAGGGAGAACCAACATAGGATAGGTGTTTTTTCAATGGGGTTCTTTTGGGGGTTCTTTGGGGTCTTCCACATCTCCTCCTAAACCACTGGACCGATTTCAACCAAACTTGGCACAAATATTTTACGCAACGGGAGAACCAACATAGGATATGTGTTTTTTCGGTATGATACTTCGGGGGGTCCTTTGGGGTCTTCCACATCTCCTCCTAAACCACTGGACCGATTTCAACCAAACTTGGCACAAATATTTTACGCAACGGGAGAACCAACATAGGACAGGTGTTTTTTTTTCGATACGATCCTCTGGGGGGTCCTTTGGAGTCTTAAAAAACTAACTTATTAGATCTGGTTACTATGGCAACCCAATGGAATAGATTCTGTTCTAAATATATTATCGCATTAAATTGAAGACCACGCGAACGAAGTCTTTATATATTATATATATACAAACACTTTCTTTCTTTGAGTGGCATTGCAAGGCATGCCGGGTACTCGCTAGTTTCTTATAAACACATATTAATTTCCAAATCTATCTACCAGTTTATTCACTGCTAATAAGATTTTTTTAAAATGTTTAAAAAAATGAGCAAAATCAAACGTCGTGCTGTGATTTAATTCTTGGTTAAAAACTGTCTATTGCCAATGAAAATTCACAACCGATAAGGAAAATGTGTTAGGAGATGCTGCATCTTCAAAAACAATATTTGTAAGTGGGTTCTCGAGTTTAAACATGGTCAAACAAGCACTGATTTCCGCAGTAGACAACCAAAAAATGCATAACTCCAGTTACAATTTAAAAAATGCCGTATGCCTACACGGTACTGGAACACCAGCGATTGGTAGTAGATGACATTGCTGATGTCAGAAGCATTTCAGATTCGTGTGTGTATGATAGTTTAAGTCAAGGACTTGGTATGAAAAATATTTGTGCATTTGGAGTTGTTGCACTTTTGGGGTGTCCATGTGGGGATCATCTTGAAAGGTTGTATGGACCACATTTTAACTCGAAAACTCATATACAAACTACTATTGTTTTTGAAGGTGCAGCATTTCCTAACACATTTGTTGTTTCATTGTGAATTTCCATTGGCATTAGACTCTTTTTATCAAAGAATTCGTGATTTTGTCCCTTTTTCAAAACACGCATGACATAAATTTCAACAGCCAGTAATCAATGAATAAATTGACAAATATATTTGGAAATTGACAGGTGTTCAAGCGAAATATGAATCTTACGATACACACAAAATTTTAGTTCTACTGCTAAGCTAAAGATGTCGCTCCATGAACTTCTCAACTGACCCTCGTAGTCTATAGGCAAACCATACCAAATGGCAGGAAAGTATGTTCATACAAAAAAATAGTTGACAATATTAGAAATCCATCAAATATCTTTTACTACATTTGGAATTACAACAAAGTCAGTTTTATTTAATCAAACATTTTAAACAACAAATAATTATAGACAATCCTTCAACTCAAGCACCAACTAAAATTAATTATTTAAAGCACACAGATTTGATATTTCACATTACTGACTAGTATTACTCTTAACCTGTCTAAAATTATTATTTGCCACTGTTCTCCAACCCTAGAATGGAATGGACACATTATATTTGCTTTGTAACAAAATAATTTGTTGTAAACTTGCTCGAGTTTATTTTATGCCCCACTGTTGTGAGCGTCAATTTTGTAACAAATTAAAATTTTGTTTATTTTGGTTTTTATTATTTATTTTTTGTCTTTTTTATTTATTATTAATTAATTAATTTTTGTATTGTATTGGTGTAAATTTTATTTCTTTTATGATTGTTTTTATCAAATTATATCACTTTGTGTAACTAGAATTGTGTTCCTGCGTTAAATGGATTTTCTCCTGTCACAATCGATTAGCGATCTTTCTTTATACTAAGTGTTTTCTCTTTTAAAGTTGTTAAATTCTGCTTTCCTTGTAGTCTATCTATCAAATATTAATTAAGATTCTTCTATTTATATTAATTCAAATAAATAAAAGCAACAATTATAACATTCAATGATTTTTATTGATAAAAATATAAAATAATCGATTTTGAATCGACTAATTAATCGACTCATTCTCAGGGCGAGTGAACTTATTATACAAATTATTAATATTAAGACACAGGTTCTTTGAGCTGTTATTTCATAATAGTCAGAGAAAGGGCAAAGTCTGGAAAGTATAACACTTACAATTAAAATCTTAATGATCTAAAAATACAAAGATATTATTTAATATATAATGGTTAGTAATGTAAATTGTTTCGAACCAATCTCGTTCTGATGACGAAGCTGGCAGTAGCTTGCATAGAATTGTGGGAAGTCAAAATGGCTCCTCCGTGTTGCATATGTTGACGGCTTCTGCACTTCAAGGAATCCTCTTCAAATAATGTTGCTTTTCCAAGTTTTCTTCGTCCCAGCAGTAGTGATTAATTCCTCTGGTGATAGTGTAGTTGTCCTGGATCAGTGGTCAGTGATTCGTTTCATTAATCTATGTTGAATAGTGTTTTTATTTCACTTTATCCATAAGGTCGATAATGGCAAATTTCGTCTCGATAAACTCAGATTTATTTTGTAATGTTTTAAAATCGTTATTTCACTTTTTATTGTTCAGTAGTGGTTTTCGTTAATAGTTCAGCTGGTTTATGTCACTGAATTTATTGTTTATTTAAGTTTTTTCAAAATTCACGAGTTTAAATTTAATAGGTTTGGTTTCTGTCAACCATCTTTTTCTGCTCTTGTTATATGTGAATTAATAGCAGGAGCTATCTCTGATGTGTCCTATTCAACGTATAACAATCAACTGAACTCTTTTCTTCTTCATCCGAAACGTCCTGGCCAAACTAATATTAAAATGACATTGTTTTAAATCTCTGGCATTTCCGCTTACATAATTGATTTTTACATTATATGACTGAATACATTTTTACTATTATTTAATTTTATTAAATACCTAATACATAATCTCTTTCTTTAGTTAATTCTGCGTGATTTAATACCAAATATGATACTTTTACAATGTTTTCTATCTCAAAATGCCCTATTTACAGTATTTTTACATGTAGGCCTAAAATTTTACTGCCTGTCACATTAAATGGTTTACCATCTTTATGAAGTTATAATTATTATTGAATGATACCTGATTGAAATAAAATGTTTATTTTTCCTTAATTCCTTGTAATATTATTATTTGGTTAATTAATTTAAATTATATCTTTAATTTAAATCTTCCCCTTAGGTTCCAGTGTTATTACAATTGCATTTTTTCCAATAATCTTTTATACATTTCTCCAGTAACTTTATAAAGTATTGGTACAGTTAGAATACACTGTGATTGATTTACATTATATAAATTTAATCAATTTACTTAACTTTTTTATCAATTATAAGGTTGTTGAGATTTACCATTTGTCCAGATTTTACTTTTGTTCACATATAATGTTTTATGACTATTACAGCTTGCTTATACCCCTTCTGACATTCTATTCTTATACAATCTTAATTAAAATTCCCTTACTTAACTTATTTAACACTTAGCATTGATTAAATATTATTAACACATAACAGATATTTTATAACAAAAGAATTGTACTCAAACTCAGACATTTCAGCCTTGATTAATACTATTAACCCATAACAAATATTTTAAAACAAAAGAGTTGTACTCATACTCAAACATTTCAGCCTTGAGTTCATTGAACTTAATATAAACAAAACACATCAGTCCTTTCATTATTCAAATTATTTCTTAAAACTAATTTTTGTGCAGTCTTGGCTGTTTTTGTTTTATTTTGGATGTATTTTTGGTCACTTCACTTGTTTATTGCCTGCTCTTAGTTTATCTTTAGTCATTTTAATAAATGTTGTTAGATAAAGAGTGGCACTCACTTAGAAACATTTTTAGTCTATTTTCATAATAATATTCTACACAATATTACTTCTGAATTCAATCCATTAAACTTTAAAGTTGTGTAAAGACACAAATGTACTTAGTTTACGTATTTAACCACTGACACATGAAGTTTATTTAACATAATAAAATAACTTGCACTGGTACTTTTTTGTTTATACTTCTAGACACTTCTCCTTATATGTACCTTACATTAGTATTTGTTCTATGTATTATACTTTTTTTTTAGGGACCTTTAATTTCTTTTGGGGTTTTATATTTTTGTTTCTTGGTTTCCTTTTGGGTATTTCCTTAAAATGTCTTATCCTACTACTTGGTTTCTTCTAATAGCAGTCCTTCTATTCTGGGTGTTGGTTTGTTCTGGTTAATTCCTTACTTACTCCTATCCTACCTGGGTATTTCCTTACTTTATCTTAGCTTTTTGTTTTTTTATCTCTCATCATATATTGTATAGTTGGTTTTAATTGAGATACTTTCTTCAGACTATGAATGGCACTTTACGGTGGTTCTTAATTAATTTTTAATGTAGTTTTCTTTGATTTAATTTTATTTTTAATTTATTTATGATCACCTTTTCATTCAGAACAATGTGGATTATCTGTCATGCTACAGCTTGTGAAAGATTTATTAAGAAGATATTTAATGGAAAGCCAGAAGGTAAAAGGAAATTTGGAATGCAAAAACATGGTGAGTCAGGACATCAGTACTATAGAAATTAGAAACTGGAGGAATGTGACTATGAATAGAGAAGAATGGCAAAATCTTCTGAAGAAGGGCAGGGCCCACAAAGGGCTGTCGAGCCAATGATGATGATGACGATGTTCTCCAACCCACTGAATACTTCCTGCAACCTACACTTTAGGAACAACTGGTTATATCTCGTATCTCAAAACTAACACTGAAATTGTTAAAAATTCTGCTAAATGTACAGACTAGTTGTACATTATATATTACTAGTTGTAGCCAATATGCACATTTATGAATGACCTCAGTACCATCTATATATTGAACAGTAAAACTCTGAGAGAGTCACTATTTATTGAGAGTTCGGTTAAGTGAGTTAGAGCAAGTGCATGTGTTTGATAACACATTTATGGATCAATATTATACTTGCATGTTATATTTTGTTTGTACAAATTATGATTGTGTTTGTAACTGATATCACTGTTGTGAATTGAAATTGTATTTTCTGTGTTATATAGATTAATTTGTGATATCGGTAAGTGAACAAGGTGTCGAAAATCATGTGAGTATTTTGTTTCAATTGCTGCATAGAGGATGATAATATATTCTTTGCTCTTGTACAGCATTTTGCACGTTGAAGCTTTTAGTATTGATCCAGCAATCTGTAATGGTCTGAAGGCTTCCCCAACGTTATGTTTCCATACATTCTGCAAACCTGGTTGACGTACCTCATGTAGGTGGTTGCATGGTGGTTTTTTCGTTATTCTTGTTGCCGCTGCAGTCTGTAGTAGTGTCTTGTTGTTTGGTAGCCCCGTTGATATGTTCATGTGGCCACTGCAGTATAGGGTGTCTTCAAAAAAATATAAAAATGTAATATGTATGAATTACATAGACAGATAATCTTGTCTAGTCAAAATAGAAAAATAGTATGAAACTAACTATTGTGAACAAAGTATCTTATTTAAAATTAACACACATAACAGGACATGAAATAAGATAAAGAACAGTCATACAGAACATGTTTTATACATTTTTTTATGGAGAATTGGTACAGATAGTGCTGTTTGTCTTATGTAAAATGATGAAACAAAGCTTTCAATCGTGAAATTCCAATTCTGTTACGCAAGATTTCTATCTTGATGGCGATGACGGTATTCTTATTTTAATCTTTTTTTTAATTTTATTTTTAAATGATTTATATACTCAAACAAGAAACACATGATACAAAGAAAAATCTCTGTGTGCACAGTGGAGGGGAAAAATGTACTGAATTGTTTATTTTAAGCTTTACAAGACGGTGATTATGATATGTTTAATACAGTGATATCATACAACAGGCAGCCTTGCATCAGTTACTGTATTACATCAGTTATGTATCTGATCCGTCTGTAGCACAAAGTTACTTTTTATACATATAAACTTTGTTTTGTTATCTTACACAGTGAAGAAAAGAGTGCGGCACATGGCTCTGGATTTTCCTTGTGCGTTCTTCAAACAATTGGACTTTACTCAAAAGATTTTAAATTTCATTTTATCATCACTGTCATCATCATTATCAGAAAAGTAAACAGCAAACAAAAAAGTATGTATAAGATGGTTAGCATTCTTGTTTCTTTAATTTTTTAGATTTAAAAACTAAATCTGTCAAGTGTACACTTTGCACCATCTATTAATCAAATGACATAGAATTGATGCCCCTCATATGAACACTCAAACACAAAGGATTGGCACCCAAACACCAGTTTTTGTTTTCTTACATGTTATTGTTTTATAAAATTAGGAAATATTGTTACAGCTTACAAGTTATAAGCTTGGAGTTATAAAATTCTGATAAATGAGTTTATACTTTGGTACTTAATCATATATGATTTTCTAAAGATGTTCGAATATAAATGAAGCAGTAAAGTTAGATAAAATTCACTTTGACTTAAAAAAAGACGAAGTTAAATTCAAAAACTTATCAAGCTTATCAATGGATGCTACTTCTCATTGCACTGTGAAAGTTCACAGCAGAATAGCAACTAGTACATTTTAGTAATCTTATAAGCACAATTAATAACAAATTCAGAAGTAACTATTAGCTTTTATAAAAAATTTAATAATTTAACTAAAACGGTGTTCAAAGTAACATATCAATATAGATATAGTCTAAATGTAAAGATGTTATATGTAACTTCCATTATCATTATACACACTTTCAGAGCTTCTGTTATATAACTATCTTGGCAAACCTATAATTTTATTATCTCTTCAATGCTTATTGAAGTATATAAAAGAATATATTATAACTGTATGCTAAATTGTATTTTATTATATACCAGTAATTAAATATTATAACAATATTTTATTATAATACACGGTCTTGGAGAGAAACCTGGCAGTTTTCTAAGTGAAATTATGACCAGAATAAATTGTTTGTGAACAATATTTTATTTCAGAATTAAAATACATCTCAAAGCTTTTTACTTACATCAATTACTTTTTGAAAATCACTTCTTTAGATAATATCCCTCACTTTCAACACATTCTCGGAGCCGTAACAGTAAATTGCACATTACATGCCGCAGAACTTCTGTAGAGATTGCCACCATTTCTGTCCACACATTCCGCTTCAAATCCACCATTGTCTTCAGCCGGTCTAGGTACACCCTACTCTTGAGATACTCCCACAGAAAGTAATCGCAAGCATTGAGGTCGGGCGATCTTGAAGGCCACTGAATGTCCCCTTGGAGTGAGATCACTCAAGCTCCAAACATCGCTCTCAATTTATTTATAGAAGCCCTGGCAGCATGAACAGTTCCTGCTGGAACCACATGGTTTCCAATGCAATACCATGTTATTGTAACTCAGGTGCAAGAAATTTTGTAAGCATGTGAACTTAACGTTGTGAATTTACAGTCACTGCATTCCTCTCTTCATCTTCAAAGAAGTAGGGGCCAATTATCCCAGAATACGGCAAGCCACACCACACAACAACCTTCTCACTGTGTAAGGGACATTCAAACAGCTCTTTAGGATTTTGCAACACCCAGTTCCGGCAGTTCTGCGTATTGATATAACCACTCAGATGGAAATTGGCCTCATTGGTCATGAGCAGATTGTTTAGCACTCGGTTATTCACAATATTCTGAAGTTCACCACATCAACGCATTAAATTCTATTATCCTGGGCACTCATTTTTTTGTAATTTAACAAGTTTGTAGGGATGAAAGTCGAGTTCCAAATGCAAAATTCTGCGTATGAAGCTGTCCAAAATCTCTAGGCACTTGTGTGTTTTAATGCCTATCGCCAAGGCAGCTAAGAACAGCGTGACACACGCGTTCTTAAGAACATTCCCCAGTGTTTGAACAGTACACTGTTTCCCTGGTGGTCTCTTCTTTATGGCACATGCCATTTCCCGTAAATTCGCCACCCACAACAGTATGATATTTCAGCTTGGAACATGGTCACTTCGATGAATGTTGAAATGATGGCGAAAAGCGCGCTGATTCATTGTTTTTAAAAAATGTTTCCTATATGAATGCGTGATGTTTTGCCGGCTAACGCTCCATGGAGACTGAAATGCATTGAGCTGTTGAACACACGAGTGCAAGGTCAATCACAGGGCTCCATGATACACTCCACAGAACTACTTCAAAAATCGTCAGGTTTCTCTGCCGGACCCTGTATATGTAGAAACTAGAGTTTATTTTTTTCATTTATTATGATAGTACAGTATGTTTGTTTATCCACATATGTATGTAAATAATAAAAAAGATTCAAAATGAATAATAAAAAGGGATTCTGGAACCAGGATTTTCATAACCATGTCTACAGATGTACTACCAACTACTGTCATAACTGGAAACTGAGGAGAAGGATTCCATCCTGTCACATATGTCAAAAAAGTTTTCCACCATCATACTGAGAAAAAAATATTTAATTTTATCTGGCTATTTGATTTTATTTCCAAAATACTCAAAAATATCAGTCAACAATAGTAAATGAAAACTTGTATTTCAGAAGAAAAAGCTAGTGTCTTTAGAAAGAACATATTTGAAAAAAAAAACATATTCTTCCTATATTTGTTCTGCTGCTCTTAAAGTAACTGCTGCACTCGAGTAACTTTGTTATGCCCACTCAAGTGCGCACTCATGTAATGCTGATATGTGTAGAATTGTTTTTAATATTTGCAATTTTGATGTTTAACGACCTCACTTTGGGTGATTTTTTATTCTGAAGACTAAAAATATGTTTCGAAACACAAAGATAATCAATCGAACGCAACACGAAGTCACACAATGGAAGAAATATGGTAAATATTATAGTAATTTATTTATTGGCAATTTGTTTGTAAAACAGTGTAGTGCTTAGAATTTGTAGATAAGTTTAGTACAGTATGTATTTGGGTCACCCGATACATAAAGATACTATATGTAGCAACACTTGGCTGTACGGTAAGATAAACTGTTCAGATATCAGCAAAGTTACATCATGCCACTGCATGAACTTTAAGGCCCTTTTACACGGTCATTTCAGTTCTAAGTTCTGTTTCATTTCAGTCGGGAAGAGGGTTTCTTTTTACACGATCCGTTCAGTTGTCAGTTCTCTAGTCCTTTCAGTTCTCTGAGTCTCGTCGAATTGAGATTTCAAGAACTGTACATTGTAATACATAGTGTTAATACGTAGTGTCATTTTATAATATCACGGATGAAGACTGTCTCATCGCAGTTGCCTTGGCTTTAACGCTGAAAACACCGCGGAGTAAAAGAAGCCAATGGAGTAAAGCTTGGTACCTCAAAAGGAATTCATTGTCACATATAAATTTAATGAGGGAACTCCGCTTAGAACCATGTGATTGGTTGAATTATTTACGGATGGACGAGGATGCGTATCTCCTGTTAGTAAAATTGGTGATGCCTATTATAAAGAAACAGAATACCAATATGAGGGAGGCTATAACTCCTCATGAAAGACTAAGTGCGACAATGAGATTTTTGGTAAGTGAAAGTACTTACCAAATCTTAGGTTTCATACAGTCATATCAACACCAAGTCTAAGTAAAATAATACCTGAAACTTGTAAAGCCATCATTGAAGTACTCAAGGATTATATAAAGGTAAGTAATGCGCTTAAAATTCACAATTTTTATTAAAGTTAATAATGATACAATTAATGATACAAATAGTTTTTATTAAATCACATTACTGGATTAAAAAAAGCTTATTATTATTTATCATAAAATTGAGAAAAATACTGTGTAGCAGATGCATGGTCTGCTTGCGTCTCTGGAGGTACTATATTTACATGATACTGGCCTTGCATTGGGTGGGCACTTGAAAAATTATCTTGTGGTGGCTGCAAAATCGAAAAGTGGTTCTGGGGTGGTTGCACACTCGGGAATAGGCCTGACACCTGCTGCGTCACTATTGCAGAAGATATATTCAAAGTTTTCATATGCCCTTCAAATATAGCTAGATTTATAATTTTCTTGACATAAGGTACCATTTCAGGTGTCATATTATTCAATTCATCGGCAACATGCTTCCCAAAGCTATCATGCTGCCCTACTTTTACGTCATCAGTCTTTCTTAACCTCTCAGCCACCAATTGAAGCACTTTTTTGTTTGAAATAAGATCTTTTTTGCCATTACCTGCTGACCGTTTACTCCCTGAACTTCCTGGTGATGGGGAAGGAGTTGTCCTTGCAAAATCGTGGTCTGATTGTATTGATTGCCCCTGTACAGAACATTCATCATCAAGTCCATTTTTGTCCGTATTAGACTGTGAGTCCTCCTGAAATTGAAAAAAAATATATATAACCTCAATCATGTATAATTAATTTCAATGTTTTTGATTTTAGTAGGATTAATTTCTATGTTTCTTTTTTTTTTTTTTTGCTTCCATGGAATGAATACAAATGGAGAAAAATTGCTGACGGTTTTCATGATGGAAGGCAATTTCCAAATTGTCTGGGAGCTGTAGATGGCAAGCATGTACGCGTAACTCCGCCAACTGGAAGCTAAAGTACTACAAGTTAATTAGTAATTAAAATATTTAAATTCGTCCCTGTTTAGGGCGTCAATTGAAGTAGTACAAGTTAATTAAATGTTTAAAATATTGAAAATTGTATCACCTACCTTTATTGGTAATTGACCAAAGTGTCGTCTGGTGTACTCAGCAGAGAAAAACAGGTGAATGCAATTAACAAATACATATTTATACGTTCGCTTAACATATTATTTTATTCTCTTTAGCATGACATTTTCTTTTTTGCTTGAATCTGTTACAACCCCATTCTTGTTATCGAATTACGTGATACATAGTGACGACCTCTGCGCCACGCAACTACTACTAATACAAACAATATATATATATATTTTACGTCTTATAAAATCTTAATTATTAAATTATGTATTCTATAATTTAAGACGAACCAATTCTTTATTATCGCACACACCCACACATGCCAGTTACCCCATTTTTTAGATTTTGTTAAACAATGAATTTAGTTTGGAAAGTTATTTCCTTTAGTGATTATATTATAGTAGTTAGTAATACTGTGTACTCATCCTGGCCAGGATTCCACGTTGTTATGCAACGTCTCACGCACTGTTCCATTGTAGTTTGTTCATTTTAAACTTCCGCCACCCATTACGATTAATTCTTTATCACACCGAATGACACCTTTCGTTTTTTGTTTAGTTTCCACACACTTTAATTATGATTCAATTTGAATGACTTCAGTGACTTACGCACACCCGACCGGACAGCCTTATTACTTGGTGTGAAGTGACGCCTCGCTACAAAGGCTGGCGAGCATTTTCGTTTTCACCGCCTACTAGATGTTGGCGGAAATACAATGACGTTCCGACAGTTCATTGGTTTTTTCGATCGTCGACGCTGTTCTGTGGTGATACCACAGGCAGTGGCTCACCATTTCCTTCGTCTTCACTGACTCGCAGCGCAAATTTTCAACTCACGCCATTTTTTGTTACGGTGTCCTTTTCGTTTGTGCGACGCAAGCGAGGCACTCGTGCACGTGGACTCACATTCTGTACGTGACAATTCTCGGATTTTTTGTACCTCGCACACTGTTCCAGACTAACGTATGCTTAAAAAGCTCTGCTGTAGTTCTTTGTGCAAGTCGACATGGGAATTTGCGATGTTACTTTTAATATAGTTATTAATAAAAGAAACCTCCCCATTCTGCCCTATTACAAAGCGGATCACTATATTGGAATTATAAGAAGTTTCATAGTGTTTTTTCTCATGGCTACTGTGGATTCGAATTATGAGTTTATAATGTGCGATGTAGGCACAAACGTGCTGCTATCTTCACAATTTCTTAAGAAGGCGATCTCAAAATTCATACATCATGCCCGATTTAAATGACACGAATTCAGATGAGATTATTGAATTGCAAGGACTAGTTGATCTCCAAGTTGACACCAACAGCGGAAATATCAGTAATGATGCTAAATATTGTTGAAATAAGTTTGTGGAATATTTTGTAAATGAAGGACGAGTTGAATGGCAAGATGACTCAGTACGAAAAACATATTTCAGGTAATTCTTTTATGGTTGAGATAAACAATGTTTAAATAAAGTAGCAATGTAAATTGAAAATGTGAAATATATTAATTCTTGATAGTAAATTTAAATGAATTATTATTATTATTGTACTCACCGCTTCCTGATGTTTAACCATGTCTTCACTGTTCATAGTATTGACACTTGTACGAGTAGGCTGTTGATCGTTGATGAACGACAGGAGGTCGTAATACCACAACGATGGTTTGTATATTTCTTCATTTCCTGCTTCACTTTTCTCACTGTCTTTAACTTTTTTATATTCTTTCTTATAAGTTGAGCGTAGGCTATTAATTTTTGATTTTACTGTCACCTTTGTCACCTTATCATCATACTCCTGGTATTTCTCCAATAGGAGAGTAGGCGGCCTCTCTGATGTTGGAGTTGTGGTAATGTGGGTCCGTCTTGTCCCACAAGTATGGATGCAACTTATAGATTTCAATGAAATCACAAATAAAATCATGATCTCTTGAAATTCTTGAGCACAAAGAAAACGAAAAACTGATGAACGGACTGATCCACGTGTTTACACACAGGAATTATAAGAACTGAAATGAAACGGAAATGAAACAAATAGGTCGGCCCATCCCGTCAGTTCCCCCTCTCCGTTTCAGTTATCCTATCAGTCTTTTCTTTTTACATACAGGAAAAACTGACAGTTCAACTGAGCATGAAATGGAACTGAGAACTGAAATGACCGTGTAAAAGGGCTATTACTGTTGTTAGCTTCTTGTCACTGGAACTAATTTATAATCCATTACTATGCTGTTTGTATTATGTTGGGTATTTTTGCCCGCTTTTAAACATTTATTTCTATTTTATAATTCATGTTATAAGAGTTTATATTTATTATGTTATGCCAGATGGATGGTAAAGAAGAAACGATAGATCTGGAAAACACAATGTTGATGTTCAACTGGGTAGAGTATACAGTCTTTGGTTCATTGCTTGGCCTGTCATTACTTATAGGTGTATACTATGGCTGGTACAAAGGCAACCAGAACACAGTCTCAGAATATCTATTGGGAGGCCAAATGATGGGCGTGTTTCCAGTAACCATGTCAATGGTTGCAAGGTAAGTGCTGATAGAATACTACGTATAGATGCTATATACCAGAGATTTCCAGTTGGTAGCCTGTGACACCTTTTCATGTGGCCCCAGACCTTATCTGTCTTCATAGATAGACACTGTTCTACACAGAGCTTGATTTCAGGGGGGACACGATGGAACGGCGTTCCGGGAACCTCTTGGATCTAAAAACTATTTACCAAAAAAAAAAAAAATATGAAAAGAAAAACTTAATTATTACAAACATTTACTACTACTTTTTAAATTGTGCCCCTCGTCAGCCCCACTACAAAACTAAAAATTTGTCAAAATCAAACACCACCATTAATCTTTATCTTAACTACTATCGTTTAAAAAAATGTCCCAATAACCTATGGAGAAAATGAAATAAAAAAACTTGGTCCAAAATTAAAATTACATGAAATGAAACTGATTGGGAGCTTCTGAGAATATGTGCAGTCCAGAATTTTTCTGGGGAGCCTTTCTACCTTGAAATATGCTATTGAATCAATAGCAATATCTTCAAGTGAATGTGAGAGGGGTGACTTCTGGCCATTATACAGCATTGGACACAAAGAGTAAGGAAAGATCAAGAAACAAACAAAATGATGACACAATGATGAAACTATGGAAACTTTTTTAAAATGTCTGAACCACCGAAACCATCACTTAGAGTCTGACTGAGGCTCCGGGATGATACCATCATGAGTGACATGTTTTTTATTGTCATACGGCTAACTTGATGATGAAGCTTTTTAGAAATATCAATAAACTTTATTACCTTTTTAGATAAAAGTTTATACATTTTTTGTGATATGTTTTACAAAGTTTTAAAAATGTAGACCTCTTTTATAATAACCTGATGTAAACTTATAAGGTAATATAAAATATAAGTATATTTGTGTCTGTACAATGTTTGAATTGATGGATTCTGGCATCTACAATTTTAGAAATCAATCACTGGTTCTACACATATTTAGTACAGGAGTAAGTGTTTACGTATACACAGCAGGCTCCCAGTTAGTGCTTCATCATAACAAGCTATGCGACTTCTTGGCACAAGTACACAGTACATACCAGCAATATATATTTCTGGATCTGTTGAAAGTAAATGTCAAAAAACACTTAATTTATTCAGCAAACTGATTTACTTTACTGCATAAATAAATACTTACAATTTGACAGAAGCAATTTTTTCTCTTCATTTCGTTACACAACTATCTAAGTATGACAATTTTCACCATAAGTGATTGTACATCACAACACTGTGGTCGTTTTAAGGTCAATTCATATTTTATTGAGACATCATTCATTTACAATAGGCAGATGAAGAAACAGAACATCAATTGACGAAAGCAATAGGAACTGCTGGATACATGAATAACCTTACATGGAATAATAAATACCCCTAACACAAGAAGCAAAAACTAGGATTTACAAAAGCATAATACGTCCTGTAATATCCTATGCATCAGAGACCAAGATAACACCAAGATCCTATACACTAACAACTCAAAGAAAACAACAACTATAGAAATTACTATATTAAGGAAGAAATATTAAGCAATCCTAGTTTTTGTTTCTTGTGTTAGGTATTTATTATTCCATGTAAGGTTATTCATGTATCCAGCAGTTCTTCTTGCTTTCATCAATTGATGTTCTGTTTCTTCATCTGTACTAGGAAAGACAAGGTATGATAGGTTCACAAACAATTGTGTATAAGAGAAACGTGTAATGTAACATATATTAATTCTTGGATTGTGGAAAGAAGAAGGATATGGAATGAATACATATCAAGAATGGACGACACAAGGCTAGTGAAAAAGGTAAGAGACAGCCAACCAAACACCAAGAGGGGCATTAGTCAGCCAAGGAAGAGGTGGAGTGACAGCATGTAGTACCGTTGTTATAGAACAGGACGGAGTTAAAGAAGAAGAAGAATCATTCATTTATATGAAAACTAATACTCCTAGGGAAAAAGAGCCTAGAAGCAGAGGGGATGGATACATTGAGAACATAAGTTAGGAAAACGCAACTGGACATGGTATGAAATACTAGTAGTAGAGACATCATACAAATTGATTAATCTATATGAGGTGGTATTGGAAAGATACCAGACTAGGCCTAAACAAATTATTTCGCGTACCTTATAAATGGCCACTGTTCCCTTCAAAATAGTCTTATTGGGTGTGTATATTGATCCCAGCACCTCTTCCGCCTTCAAAAGCATTGAAGAAATTCCCTTCCTAGAGGCCATCCAGCACTCCCTGCATTTCCTTTTTGATTTATTCTGTGCCTTCAAAGTGGTGGCCTATCAACTTCAATTTCATTTTGGGAAACAAAACAAACTCACAGGAGGCTATATCTGGAGAGTGTGGGATGACTGCCATGTTGTTCTTCATAAGAAACTGTCGTTTTGTGAGAGTTTGTACGCAGGTGGATTGTCATGGTCCAACAGTCAATTGTGTTTTTTCCATGATTCCAACCTTTTTTGCCTCACATTTGCCTCAAAATATCACAGTAAAAGACACAATTTACCACAACACAAGCTGGAACAAATTCTCAGGAAATGTGACTCACGATTTGTAAATTTTTTCCACATTTTCAGGTGTTCTGCTTGTGTAAGGCCATCCTGAATAATCATCACCACCTTTAAGTGATATTCTACTAGCCTTGAAATGAGCACGCCATTTGAAAACCTTTGTTCGACCTAACGAATGTTTTCGATAAGCCTTATGAAGCAGTTAAAAAGTAGACAATTTATTTATTATTGTACACACAAAAACTTTATGCAGACCTGTTATTCGAATTTATTGGCCATTACAGATAAATAGTGATAAGAGTTTATAAAATTATTTCTCTATACCGACTGCAAGCATGCAGTATGATGAAACTCAGCACACTGACAGAATAGGCTTGGGGGCAATGACCCACAATCAGTGTACCATTTAGTAGTCAGAATGCATAGTTGCTGCAGTACACCACGGTAACTTTCTGATAATATCTAATAATGCAGGCTTCTAAATGATGTCAATACTTTGGTATGACATGTCTGACAAATGGGCAATGGCCAGATCATCAAAGGTGGCAAAGGAATGGGAATTGTTAAGGAAAAAAGAAATGGAGACATCTAAGAAGATACAGAAAGATAATACAGTATTTAAAGGGCTTTAAGTGAAAAAGAACTACTATAAAAGCAAATCCTTGACAGAGAAGAATGGCAAGTTACAGAGTCAGAAGGCATTAAAAGATGTTTTGAAATCACACATAACACCGATTACTTTCATAGACATAACAGAGTTTTGAGTCAATGTAGGATATATTTAATATATTATTATAATAAAGGTTATACATATTAGGATAAAGAAAATGTACATACTTTTTTCTTTTTTTTTTTGTATTGGCCATGTAAGGACCACATGCCAATTTCAATTCTTTATTCTTTTCTTCTTCTATCTTTTCACTGTGTCTCTTCATCCTGTCTTCAGAGCACTTAAAACTGCATTTTCTCTCTCCTACCCTGGACTCCTTCCATATTTAACACTTTTGCCCGATAAACTTCTGTTTCAATTGCTTCTTCTGCGTGTATATTACTTTTTTCTAAATCCTTTTGGACTTCTTTAATCCAACTTGATGTTGACTTCTTCCCCCGCAGATATTTGAAGATCTGCTTTGTTAACCTGTTGTCATCCATTCTATTTAAATGACCAAAAAATAATAGTCTTTTTTTCTCACTGTTCCTGTTATATTTTCTATACTTTCTATATTTTCATAAGTACTTCTTAATTTCCAACCTTCTGAAGTTTTTCGTGGGCCTAATATTTTCCTAATAATTCATCTTTCCAATATTTCTAGTTTGTCTAAATTATAATTCAATGCTAGACATTTCACTTACATATAGGCATTCTGGCTTCATTACTGTACTGTAATCCCTTATTTTCACATTTTTAGATATTATGTACTTGTTATTGTAAATGTACATAACTTTATAATTTCATTATAAAATTGGGCGACTTTGAGTGTGTGTGTGTGTGTGTGTGTGTGTGTGTGTGTGTGTGTGTGTGAGAGAGAGAGAGAGAGAGAGAATATATTTAGCAGAACATCAAACAATACTTTGGAATAATGTGTACCAATATGTTGCAGTCACGTGTCAGGAATCACATTACTTGGAGTGCCTGCAGAGATTTACATGTACGGAACACAATACATTGCCATATTCTTTACCACCATCATCGTAACGGTAGTAATTATTATGTTTTACCTGCCAGTGTTTTACAGTTTGCAACTAAATTCACTGTATGAGGTAAATAATTACATTTTTATTATTTATTATTCTTTTTGTTTTCTTTTTTATTAAATCTACTCTATTAATGTCAGCATTTTTTGTTTTGTTTATTGGTGGTAATTATTATTTTTATAAATACAGGAGGTCATCGACTTTTGAACAAAAAACATGTTTGAAACTTGAATTGTTCAAAAGTCAAGTATTGTACAGTACGTATCTTCTTCTTCGAGGTCCTATCCGTTTCGGATGTTGGATATCATACAGGGTATTTTAACTTTCTCCACTACTGCACGGAATAAGTCCGTTGTATTCATGCCAAACCAGGTCCTTAAATTTCTCAGCCATGATATTCTCGGTCGTCCAACTCCTCTCTTTCCAAGTACTTTTCCCTGTAGTATGGACTGCAATAAGTAAAATCTCTGTTCATTTCTCATGAGATGTCCCAGATACTGAAGCTTTCTTATCTTCACTGTGTTAATAACTTCCTTATCTTTCTTCATCTTTCTAAGAACTTCAACATTATTTATATGTTGTAACGGTACAGAATTGCAGGTTAAGAAATAATAATTTAAATCAGTTTGAATTCAAAGCAGTCAGTATTCACCTGTGGGGTACCTCATTGTAACCAGCCACACATGCAATGTTATTACAACACACGTTTATGTTGATGTCTGGAGCCTGCCCGGCTAGACGGATTACGTAACCGCTGGCAACAGTCTCTCTGTGAAGTACAGAAAGAATGAGTAATTGCCACCCCAGTTTGCATCAGGAGGTCACAGTATACAGTCGTTAACCAACAGAACAGTCGTTTACAAGTCAAACGGTGGCCTCGGACGTGTGAGATGGGCCGAAAACATCGTCGGCCTATCCAGTAAAATAACTACTAAAGTGTACAAACAATATAGCGCGGTCAAGTCAGTCAACTCGTAACTCTGACCGCACGGTCAACCTATGGCGAGGCGCCCACAGACGTGGCGTGGCGGAGGCGAGACGTCGCTGGGAAAAATAGCATTGGTTAGTAAATAGACTAACGCCAAAAGAAGTGGCGTGGCGGAGACGTTGCGGCTGCGCCTCTTCACATCCGCCACTCGATTACATCGTGTTCTATTTTCGCCACGTGCACGTCCGTTTCTGTACTGTGTTTTCAGAGTGATTCGCAAAACAGACTGAGAATTAATACTCACATATTAATATATGATTATAAATAATTGTAATCATTAATAACAATAAGTGTAATCATGTGCGACTACCAGGATTTCAATATTAATTTTATGCAACTCTTTGAGCAGCATTGTAACGGGGCATTTTGGGCCTATTTTGAGGTAATATAGAGAAATTTGTATTTTTTTTTAATAAAACAAATAACATTTTTTTTTCTATGATAGGGACAAACGTAAACAAAGGTAAATTCAGTGGTAGCGACAGTGGCAGCACTGCTGGTGACATTATAAAGTAAAAATTATTCAGTAATATTTTATAAAACGAGTAAACAAGCTGGAATTGTGCCAAGGTCAACCAGTGACACACAAAGCGTAAACAAATTATGTAATGGAACATCAGGCGACGTTACGTCAGAGCCTAGCCTAACGGTGGGATGCAGTTATGTAACAAAAACAGTCTGTTGGCGTAGTAATACAAACTTAAAAACAATGAGAATTGGTCATACAACCACGGCGGCGTTAGAAAATAGTGCCGTTGGCCTAGCCCCAGTCTAATTTCAACACTCACGCGAGTGACACGCACAAAGTTCCGGAACGTAAATCGCGGGCGCCCGCACCTTACAAAATGTGACTAATATATCGAAAATTTGTTTTAACAATAGCTATACCTATGAAAAAATGTGATTAACAGTATTAAAGTAAATACAGTTCGGAAATTATGCTTTAAATGAAAGTGCGCATGAAAGCAATGTGACGTTTTCTGGACTCGAATTCGGACTCAATGCCAGATAAGTTATTACAAGGATATACACAAAACTATCAAAATTTATTATTTTCAGAAACTAAAATCGATGGGGCAAATTAAATAACATATGAGTTTAAGGGGAATATCTAAAATGGGTTGCATGTGAGAGTGTGTGAGGGGTCTTGCTTAATTATATATATATATTAAACTATGAAGTGCTGGTTTACGTTTTAAAATTAATCTTGGGTTTATAAAATGTATTTATTTCTATTCTAAAGAGAAAATCATGCATAATAAATGTTATTATTGTCTTTCTATAAGATCGTAACAAAGTAGGAGAAAGTAAGGGGAATATTTGTCTCTATAAAATTTGAAATTATGTCAAGGGCTATATTTTCATGTTTTCTTTTGTAGTGTGAAAATGAATTAAAATAGGTGTGATGGTAATTCAGTTGTACGTTCTTAAATAACCAGTTCTGCATTTCCCGGTTCGCTGATTCGAACCTTGGTAAGTTTTCCTTACAGTTGGCAATATCAAGATGGCGCCCGAAGAAATTATTTAGAAAGTAATTGAGTCTAAAGTAAATTCCCTTAGGTTTAATTAATATCAATAAATATGATATAGTACAGCATCCGTGCTTATATGACCACACCTCGCCGGATTACCACCGTACCAGAGCCCAAGATCAAGCTTGGATTGCAATAGCAAATGAAATCAAGTAGAATGGTCGATTCATTGGAGTGCCTGATTGCAAGATAAAGTGGAAAAACCTGCGAGGAAGATACATAAAATACCTACGAGAATATACGCCGTCAGGATCAGGTACTGTAAATAAGAAGCGATACAAGTTGGCCGAATTTATGGGTTTTCTTGAGCCATTTATAAAATCCCGCCAAACGAAAAGTAATGTAAGTCAGGCAAACGACGAAAGAGTGAGTGAAGAGATCTTACACGAAACGGAATCTTTTAAGGATTAGGATCCTCCCCAGATTCAAATGGAACGTCAATCTGTAGCACCATTTCATCAGGAAGAAAAAGAGGAGGAAGAAGAAGAACGCCGTTCAAAACAAATAAATCGTGCCTCTTCGCAACTCCCGAAAAACAAATATCGACAAGTTTCTGATCAATTACTGTCGCTACAAGACGTCAACAGATCAGCAGTGGAAAATTTTTCCGCAAAAACAGACAGTGCGAAAATATGATGATGCAGACTATTCATTTTTAATGAGCGTATTACCGAATATGGGAAAAATGACGGAGGAGCAAAAGCGACGTTTCAAAATCGGAATTTTAACTATGGCAGGAAATATATTAGGTGAAAAACCACCAGCAAATGTTTCATGTGAAGACTTCTCGCCTGGTTCGTTAACTATGGCAGGAAATATATTAGGTGAAAAATCACCAGCAAATGTTTCATATGAAGACTTCTCGCCATGTTCGTCAACTTCGCATGCTTCCGGTTACAAACAATATCAACCGGGTATACAGTCACTCATCGCATACTCCATATTACTACTGAGCAAGGAAATGTAACACTTACTGATGCATTGCATACCTTAAATGATGGTTGGGTCGGTTAAATGATGGTTGGATATTACAAGAATGTGTTGCATACAAACTTAAAGCATTTAAAAATATTCTTCATGTGAACATGTTCTGCAATTTATTTTGAACAATCTGTAGGCTATACTGTAAAAAAAATTTCGTATTTTCTTCTATCAAAATTATAATAATTGTGTGTACCTATGTATTCTTGTTACATCCCACATCTTGAAATGACTAATTTATAACGAAATATTTAATAAGATTTAACTTACACAGTGATAAATTTACAAACACTGTACTTTCAAGGGATGCGTTTCCAAGGATGGTTTCGTATCATCAACACTTGCTACCGTTTAGAACCACACACAACATGCAGCTTTTGGTACCACAAACGGTATAAAAAGTGCTGATGATACGAGGCCATCCTCGTAAATTGCGTCCACTTTAAGTACAGTGTTCTTATAGTTATCTTTCTGTAACGTTAAATTTTATTAATTATCTTGTTATGAGTATTATGCACTTTCATTCCTGAAACGGACGCATTGAATTGTGGTTTACTACCGTTCAAATAAATAGTTATTAGTACTTCCGTGAATCATTGGCACTAAAATATAAAACGCACAGTACCAAAACATAGTTCAGTATTTGAAACGATATAAAAAAATGTGTGTGCTGTTAAATACTTTATGTCGATAATGTTGATGGTAATTTTGTGGTAGTTTTTGAGTAAACATTAGAAATAACTGAAAATGTGTCCACTTCAGGTACAACATTAATGTTATTTGTTATCGATTTCTGACAACTTAATGCAATTAAAATACGTTCTTCAGGCGTTATAGAAAGTCTCCAGTTCGTATCCTTTTTACTAATTTCTGGACGTACCTTTCTACTAAAACACTCAATGTTTCCCTCTTCATTCTATAAAATGATCTGAACTTCTCATTGTACAAGTTCAAGTCCTTAAACACATTAAACGCACCGCAATCTTTCTTCTTCCGCCAATATGGATGTATCCAAAATCGCCTTTTTTATGAACTGCTTTGTTTAAAATATTTACATTTGCCAAATGGACAAGCGCTAAAACATCTTCGTCATCGGAGGACGACATTACGACTGATGTGACAGCAACAGCCGCCTACCCTGTTGGCGTTAAGACACGTCACCGCCACGTCGCTTTAAAATTGTCGCCACCCGTCCGTCGGTCGCCACTGCCACGTCGCCGCCACTATGTATTTTGCCACCTCTGTGGGCGCCTGGACTATAAGTGCTCGAGCAAATTAAAAGTCGGCCGACTATATATATTATAATGTGTACAGATATTAAATCAAAGTAAACAAAATGTGATAAAAAGAAACCACCACTAAACTCAATATAAACGAGTGTCAGAGTGCGTTAGAACGAAGAAAGCGGTCAACACGAGTCTGTGCAACCAACCACATTAACACGCAGCGTATGGGTAACTAAAAACACAGAATATTCATATTAAAACCAATTTAAACTAAATGGTGATTGATCATTATAAAAGGAAAATTTAAAATGTAACTTTATACAATCGAGATCTCTAAGGGAAAGGGGTTTATAAAAGAAAGGGAAACGATATAAAAAGAGTACTGGTTCGTTAAGTAGAATTAATTAAGAAATAGTTAAGGAAAGTTTTTTTTGTATACTTGTTAGCGTTTGATAATTATTATTAGAGAATAAGTGATTAGCATGAAAACATCTAATTTTTCTATGTAATCTGAGAACTGAAGTTGTAATAGCAAGAAAAGGTAGAGCCAGTAAAAATACAATAATCTGTTGTGTTATTAGTTCAAAAAGTAAATTAGAAAAGTTGTGCTAATAAAAGAAAAAGCATTTATTAGAATCGGAAAGACAGTGTTTAGCATAATTATTTCGCACTCAAACCCAGATAACCTTTCTGCAACTGTTTTCGTCTATAGGACTCTGGATCCCAAAGGTAAGAAAAACGCAGTGTTATAAATTCAATAAATTTTATTAAATGAAATAAACTTTCAATTGTTTCAATGGCGCCCCAACAGCTGGACGATTTGTGTGATTTATTTTAATCACACAAATTAGACCTAATACATAAGTTGCAGAGAAGAGTTATTTGGGAGTGGGGGCGATGTTGTAAATGATTGTAGATTGTGATGAGAAAGAGGTAAAGCAAAAGTAAGTTAAAGTGTGTATAATTGTATATGTAAGTTGTAATCACATAAAAAATGGAGAATACTGAGAATAAAACAAATACAGCTACCGTAATTATAATGATTGAGTCGGAGAGTCAGTCAATGACCGAATCAGTGGTAATGGATGAGGTGAGAGTTCATTCAACTCCTGTCTCGACTAGTGACAGTGATAAAACTGATGACACGAGAAATTGGCTGCGCGAGATAATGGGGGAGATAAAACAAATGTCTAACGACATCAATAAACGTTTTGATGCAAATGATCATAAATTTGATGAAGTTAACAATAAGTTCGATGCACAAAATACAAAATTTGATAAATTAAGCAGTGATGTAAATGAACAAAATAATAAAGTTGATGCATTAAGTAGTGACATAAATGCAAAACTGCATGAATTGAGTAGTAATGTAAGTGAACAGAAAATTAAATGTGAAAGTAGTTTTAATGAATTGAGTAAACATTTTGATATGAATGACATTAAACTTAATGAACAAAATAATAAGTTTGATGCTAAATTGAATGAACTAAAGGGGGAAATTATTAACAAAATAAACGAAAAATTGATTGAGTCACAAAAGAATATTGATGATAAATTAAACAAAATGAATACTAAATTGATACAACAGTTAGATAAGTTGGGGAGGAGTATTAAAAATAATGAAGGTATAGACAACAAGGTGAGTAATGTGGTTAAAACAAGTGATAATTATAATTGTGACATGATGACAAATAATAATCAGGTGAAAGTGTACAAGGTAAATAATAGTGAAAATAACAGTGATAACTGTAATAATGACAGTGAAATAACGTTGAATAATAACAATAAAGAGGTATTTGAAAATGGGGTATCAAAAAGTGATACAGTAAGTAATAGTAGAAATGATGAGAGTGTAAAATCAGTTGAGGTTAGAGGACTGTTAGTTAGTGGTTTTGAGTTAGAAAGGGAGTATAGAGATAGTTTAAATGTAGAGTATGAACAGAGGGCAAATTTCCCTTGTAGTATATGTGAAGGAAAGGCTTCACAAGTGGTGTTGGAGGACAAAGGTTCCTCGAGAGTTTTTGTGGGAGGCCAATGGTCTCCAAAATGTCCCTTAATTTTTTGTGATTTATCTGGTAAGTCCAGATGGAGTTATAATAAAGTGATATTGCCCTCTGTGTGGAGTGAGAATGTGAAATTGGGTTGGGAGAGTGATTATGAAGAGCGAGATAGAGTGATAGAGTTGCTCAGGTTAAGCAGAGATTATGAAGGGTTAGTAGGGGGAATAAATATTGAGAGAAATGATTATATTATTAGCAATGCAGAATTACTTTGTGCAGTAGTTAATGATTATGATATCAATATTGATGATAAACCTTTACTTGTTGGGAGAATTAGTGTCCTTGTAGTAGTAGATGATGGTGATAATGATGTAACTCACCTGGGGGTAACAATAAATACTAATGGAGACTGGACAAAAAATACGGATGTAGACTTGGCTTATGATAAAATAATAATGGAGGGTAACCCTAGGAATTATTATTATGGTATAATGGAAAAAACAAATTTTTATGGTTATTACACAAATGGTAATCATACAATATATGTAAATAACAACGAAATGTGTTATGTGATAATAAGACTAATTTTCGATGACAGCGGTTAGATAAACAGTGAATGAACATTTAACCATTTGAGTTTATGGTATAATTACTTGGGTGAGTTAGGTAATGAAGTATGGTAAACAATGAAATGATATGATGAAAATTTGTAAATAAATGTGTTGGTGTTAAATGTATTGTCTCAAGGTTATATTGTTGGAATGTAGACTATAGCTTATGTAACACCTGTTTGTAGTAAAGATGAATGGTATAATAATAAAAATATTTTATTTTACTAAATAATGAACAAGAGGTACTAATGAATTTTATTTTTAATTGTGAATTTAAATCAAAAGTGTCTTAAATAATGTAATTAAAGTTAAATTGTTTTGAGTGGAGTTGGAATTAAAGTAATTTAAAAGGTGAATTTTATTAATGAAGCTAAATTCATTTGGATTTGAATTTTGATTGGAATTGTAAAATAAATGGTAGTTGATAAAAACGTAATGACTAAAGTATTTCTGTTAATGGAAAATTGAGATTAAAATTATAATGTTCATAAATTTTATTTAAATTTAAAGGTAATAATGTATTTTGTTGGTAACATGTATCCTATAGTAAGGTTGTTATTATAATACTTGTATTTTATGTAATCGGTTTATAATTTTTGTGGGGAATAATGTTTTGTCATGATTTGTATGGAATTTATCTGTATTAGATGTAATTATACAGTAAGTTTATATTGTCCTTAGCAAATTAAATAAACAACCAGTACATTGCTAACAATGAACCAGTACGGCTAAGAGGAAATGAATCAGTTGGGGATATGGAGTAATGGAAGGCCCGTTGTTGATATTTTAATTGAATGTTCCAGAGTCAGGTGATACTGTGGTGACTTGCCTGTCTGATTTTATGGTGTTGGGATCTCGAGAGGGAAGTCCACTAAGGTCGGATGGGTGCAGTCACAGCCACCAGACTAGGGGGGTAAGTACCCATGATTTTAGTAAAGAGTCCAGGGGGGTTGCGATGCCATATCATCGCTGATCCTCTTAGGTTTTAGGCAATGAGAGTTTTTATGCTGCGGCATAAAACCTCTCATTGGGGGATGGGTATTGTAACGGTACAGAATTGCGGGTTAAGAAATAATAATTTAAACCAGTTTGAATTCAAAGCAGTCAGTATTCACCTGTGGGGTACCTCATTGTAACCACCCACACATGCAATGTTATTACAACACATGTTTATGTTGATGTCTGGAGCCTGCCCGGCTAGACGGATTACGTAACCGCTGGCAACAGTCTCTCTGTGAAGTACAGAAAGAATGAGTAATTGCCACCCCAGTTTGCATCAGGAGGTCACAGTATACAGTCGTTAACCAACAGAACAGTCATTTACAAGTCAAACGGTGGCCTCGGACGTGCGATATGGGCCGAAAACATCGTTGGCCTATCCAGTAAAATAACTACTAAAGTGTACAAACAATATAGCACGGTCAAGTCAGTCAACTCGTAACTCTGACCGCACGGTCAACCTATAAGTGCTCGAGCAAATTAAAGTTGGCCGACTATATATATTATAATGTGTACAGATATTAAATCAAAGTAAACAAAATGTGATAAAAAGAAACCACCACTAAACTTAATATAAACGAGTGTCGGAGTGCGTTAGAACGAAGAAAGCGGTCAACACGAGTCTGTGCAACCAACCACATGAACACGCAGCGGATGGGTAACTAAAAACACAGAATATTCATTCATATTAAAACCAATTTAAACTAAATGGTGATTGTTTATTATAAAAGGAAAATTTAAAATGTAACTTTATACAATAGAGATCTCTAAGGGAAAGGGGTTTATAAAAGAAAGGGAAAAGATATAAAAAGAGTACTGGTTCGTTAAGTAGAATTAATTAAGAAATAGTTAAGGAAAGTTTTTTTTGTATACTTGTTAGCGTTTGATAATTATTATTAGAGAATAAGTGATTAGCATGAAAACATCTAATTTTTCTATGTAATATGAGAACTGAAGTTGTAATAGCAAGAAAAGGTAGAGCCAGTAAAAATACAATAATCTGTTGTGTTATTAGTTCAAAAAGTAAATTAGAGAAGTTGTGCTTAATAAAAGAAAAAGAATTTATTGGAATCGGAAAGACAGTGTTTAGCGTAATTATTTCGCACTCAAACCCAGATAACCTTTCTGCAACTGTTTTCGTCTATAGGACTCTGGATCCCAAAGGTAAGAAAAACGCAGTGTTATAAATTCAATAAATTTTATTAAATGAAATAAACTTTCAATTGTTTCAATGTGCTGTCCATGAAATGCTCAGTATTCTACGGTAGAGCCACATTTCAAAAGATTCAAATTTCTTAGTTGTGGCTTCAGTCAAAGTCCAAGATTGTACACCGTAGAAGAGGACCAAGAATATGTAGGAGCGTAGAAGTCTCATCTTTGTGTTTATTGTTAAATCGTGACTTTTGAATAAACTGCTCATTCTACTGTACACTGCTCTTGCCTTTTCAATTCCGCTCTTTACTTCTTGAGAGTGGTTCCATTGTTCATTGATTCTAGTACCAAGATATGTAAATTGGCTTACACGTTCAACTAGCCTTTGGTTTATATTAAGGGCGCAGTTTGTGAACTTGTTCTTAGATACAATCATTAGCTATGTTTTATTTCATTGATGTCTAGACCATATCGACGGCTGACACAGTACGTATAGTAGACTTTATTTACTGTAGGCATACTGTGCACATAAGTTAGTTAATCAGTTCTTTGAACTGTAATATCCTGTAATGTAATGAAATTGGATATTATTTTACCTTAAATTTACACCACATGACCACTCTCAGTACAAAAAAAAAAAAAAAAATATATATATATATATATATTTCAATCACTTTCTGCTACAGTCCGTTTCTTGATGTATGTAATACTATAATACATGTCTAATACTTGTATAGATGTAATAATACTTGTAATACATGTATAATACTTGAGGTAAAATAGTTATAAGTATTATAGTATATATATATATATATACTTTAACAATACAAATTTTAAATTGTATACAAATTTACATCTAATTTAATTTGTATAGCCCCACGCTTTGTTGGAGCGCCAATACTTTAACAATACAAATTGCCAATTTAAATGTATTTTAAATTGTGTAGTGGTAAAGCTCATACAACATTACTGACAACGTGTATTTATAAATGGAGTTTGGGTGTAATCGTAATACGAGTAGTCATTTTGAATTGTAACATGTTTTCATTAATTTATTCCAAAAAAATCACAAGTGTGTTTAAAATCGCATTTACTTCGCCATAAAATATTCATTATTGTTTGTTTAAACGTTTCTTTGTTGCAGTACATTCATCATAAAATAAATCTCATATCCTATATTAACAAAAGTATATGCTAAACATTTATTTGTTAATCTAAAATTTCTCGACCACTCAGTCTGACTGTGTGCTTTATTGCAGTTTTGTTTTCTTTTCTTTATATGCTTTTTTTATTACATTACTTTATGCATTGCATACATCTTAATGATTTATAAAATTTAAATTGACTAAGAGAATTGTTATTCTTTTTCTATAACTTCCAACTATTATGCATTGCGTGTAATATTACTCATTTATTACTTTACAAGCTTTAAATAAAAATTTACATTTACTAAATTAATTGTTAATCATCCAAGCAAAGATTTAAATTAACTTTAAATTAATTGTTCATCATCAAAGAAAATTCTTACTGAATTTAAATTATACTCTCTTATCTCTATCTACATTTTACATAACTTTTATTTATTTTTAAATTTTAAAGTGTCTTTTCAATGTCTTTATTCTCTCATTTACAAATTATAAATTGGTTATTTCTCACCTCGATTCTGTAGATCATACCCATGTCCTCCTGATGACTCGTAGGTCCTCTTCTAATGGAGTTCCCTGCACGTTCTCCGGTTCCACTTGTCGTCCTTCAATTACTCGTCCTTCATGGTCCCATCTGGTTGCTGTAGTGTAGAATGATATGTTGCTCTGCACCAGCTGCTGTTGTCCTAGCAGATGCCTCTATTGCTCTGCATAGCGTTCCTCTGCCTGATGTGACCTCGTCGGTTGTCTTGAGTGCTGAACGTTTGTGGTTGTAGACTTTTAGAGTATGTTCGATAATCGTATTTAAAATCAAACTAAGAGTTACTGTTTGATACTTCGATGAACGTATCGTCCATCCGACTTTACAGTTTATTTAAAAATTGTGTCGATACTGAACATAGCGTCCCGCCGCTTCTTAAGTCTGATTGAGGGTAAAATTGGCTCTACTATGCCCGTATTTATATTCAATCAACAAACCACACCTGTCGGAACAGAATTCTGCTGTCAGAAATTGTTCGTGGCGTCTGTCCCCCACTATCGTCCAATTTCATATTTTCGCATATTTCTGCCAATTGCAATGTCTAATGCGGATTTCAAGGTGTTCTAACATTGTCTGATTTAATTACACATATTCTACATAATTACCATCGACTCGCATAATTCGTGTAATTACTACGCTCTTAAAATCGCACAGAATTTGCACTGAACGTCCTATTCACACCGTTTTCGCACTGCACATGTGTATTATTTTTATGCATATTTAGAAGTCTTTGCAATTTTTCTACCATTTCTGGTTTGCTTATAATTAAATAAAACTATAATTTAGCATCTATTTGGGGTGAGATTGCAAACTTTCAGCTTGAACAGGCCTCACGCACACACTCTATTTACTAGTGTACACACTCTCAGCGACAATCGTGTGATCATGCATGTTGATTCCTGCGAATAAACTTGGCTTTCAATCTCACGCCTACTTATTTATTACATATTTCTAAAATTAATCTACAGTAAATATTTATTTTATTTACTACTTTAATTTATAACTAATAAATTTATTTTATTAATAAATTTATTTTATTTAATTTATTTATTTTATTTAATAAATGCACAGTACAGCCTATGCTTGTATTGTCGCAATACATATAATATAATAATATGCTAACTTAATCATTTTCATACATGAGTAAAGTTTATAAGCAGCGTTTGTAGAAAAGCCTATAGCGCAGTCTTAGTATATAAAAAAACTAATCTTTTGCACTTTGCATTTTTTACATTAGTAAACTAACATTGTTTATACAAACCATAGTAGCGGGAATATTGTACATTTGCCTTAACGCTTATTCACTTCCTCACACCTCCATCAGTATTTAAAAGTATGACGCTTTAGTTCAAAACTTGAACAAAGGGTATCCGAAAGAGCAAAATGTGCAAAAGTCGAATGTCCAAAAGTAGAGGACCTCCTATAATTATCAGTTATCATTAATTGTTCTTCTTCTTCTTCTACACCACAAGAAGTAGATTGCTAAACCTGTTCCAGTATCCATTTCATAACCAGGCACCCAACGTATCTCCTTATACCAGGTCTGTATTGTGTACAACAACCTATCTTATGCCATTCATTGCAAGCGCTGTAACCATCCTCTCCCATAATTTGAAACAACTGCATGGGCACCTTTCACTCCTTGCTTGTTACCTGTTTATTTAACAAGTGCCATCATTCATAGGCCAGACAGGACGTGTCTTTAAACAGAGACATATTGAACACATAAAAACCATTACACTCCACTGCTGAATCCACCTTTCCAAACCACCTCACTGAGGAAGACCACACATACACAAACACAAAAAGCAACATCTAATCCTACATGTACACACAAAAGGGCCAAAAAGTATAGTCTTGAACAACTAGAAATATAGAAACACACAAAAATCGCAGAGAAACAACATCCTAAACGAACAGTCACAATTTCAATCACATAAAACATTTGATTAATATAGATTATTAAACTTTCACTTGTGAAACAATTAAATTGTTTCACAATTTTTCACAAGTGAAAGTTTAATAATCTATATTAATTTAGTGCTGTGAAAAAAGAAGAACTATCAAAACAACTAAAACATCTGAACATACCACACACACACACACACACACACACACACACACACACACACACACACACACACACACGATCTTTTGAACAACGGTGCCATCACCTAATGCAGGACAGACAGCGCTCCTAGTGGCAGCCTCTGATGAAGCTCTAACGGAGCGAAAACTAGTTGTAACGGGACAAAATGGGCATAACCATTTTATGTAATAATTTTATGAAATCCATTGTTAGAGACGAATTGGAAGTTATAACAAAGTAGGTGACTCACGTCTCAAGTCAAACAGACCTTACCATATAAGATGAGGTATTCGCTTAATTACCATCACGTCACTCTTGGATTATGCGAGGTCCACGTGTTTTCGATGCTACAACACACTTCCGGGTACGAGTAACAACTAGAACCTTCGATGTGTGATGGCAGGAGATGAGTGGACATCCGTTTGAAACTAGGATAGCGTGCCCACACCATCTCAGATCGGCCAGTCTTGTACTCACCAGCAGAACGAACAGACGTAATTTAACTATATACTCGGGCTTTTTTGGTAGGCCGAAATAAGTACAGTACGCCTACAAAAGAGTAGAGAGATATAATACAGCAGTTTAAAAGCATAAATTAAAAACAGTGAACATAAGTGAACCATTTGAAAACGTTTATGATGGTGTTTGAGTGATAAAGGTTGATCAACATAATGCGCGACAGTTGGGATATTGTCAGCAGATAAGTACAGTGCAAAAAGAAAATAGATTTAATTGGCCAAAAGTGAAATAACGTTTATAGAGTAAACCCTTAATATTCATAATAATGAGCTCAAATAGAGAGAGAGAGAGAGAGAGAGAGAGAGAGAGAGAGAGAGAGAGAGAGAGAGAGAGAGAGAGAGAGAGAGAGAGAGAGAGAGAGTGAGAGAGTGCAAAGTACTGGTTTTCACCATTATAATTAGTCCTTTATAGTTTTCGTCTGAATAATTTTTATGTATTCTCAATATGGAGTAATTTGTTAAAAAAAAGAATTTGATTAGCAATTGTTGATTTGCATACAAAGAAAATAAAATGGATTTCTGTGCTACAATAACCATGTGTTAAAGTAATTATTATGCCAGAACCATATCCTATCTTCTGTACCAAAAAACTCGCCTAAACGAACCTGTGAGTTTTGAATTAAGGGAATTAAATTGTTTAAATTATTTAATGGGAAGAGTGTTATGGTTTTGATATTGAACCTCAAAATATCGTGGCGACCTTGAGAGTTATGGGATCTTCTGATGGTTTATAAAGGTAAGTTCGTAAAAAGATCGTAGTCAGCGGGGTAAGTAAGGGAGTCTATTCTTGTCTTGTATGTTTAGTAATTATTATAATCGTTACATAGTTTAGGCTATCAGGTAAAAATATGATTTTATCAATAATAGTTTGTGATCCAAATCAGTAGTATTATGTAGTTAATTAACGTTTATTTATAAAATGACTTCCTTCTTCTTTGTGCTATAGCCTTTTAGATCACAGAACCAAAAATTTCAATTATCTAATTACAATCTCTGGAAATCATGTAACACCAAATCTACAAATCTAAAAATTTCTGATTCCCATTCATTGCTTTCTACAATTCTCGACACAAACATAAAAAACCTTAAAGATCAGCAGATAGTTTATTTTCATCTCCCAGTTTTACATCAAATTAGGCACGGTTCACTTTTAAAATAAAGTCTGCAAAGTTTGTTTAATGTTTTTTAACCAAAAACTTGACCACAAATATAACAAAAGTTATCTGCCCAATTTACACAACATCACAATACAACTTAGCAATAATCACTATGACCGTCATGTGAAAAACACTGCAGAACATCTGTAACTGGATAAACCAATTAATAAACAGTTTGTTACATTCAGAAACCAAAAAAAGCTAAATGTTTTCTTTAACATCACAATACAACTTCCAGTCTCCCTTCATTGCCCATAATTTTACTTCCATAATTCCACTCCCAACTAATAATTTTAAAAATGTATTTCCTTAATTTCAAGTCAACATCAGCATCAAGTCAATGCCAGTCAATAAAGAGTCCAATGACAAAGTAAAACTGATTTTAAATATATAATTCATGTTTAAATGTAACTGAAGAAAATTATAAAGCACATAAGTGTATTCTTATTTAAGTTTTTGTTTTACACAATAATTTTTCTAATTTGCTTTCAGTATTTGGAGCTTAGGTTTAGTCATGGAACAAGAATGCTGGCATCTTTTATATTTGCAATTTCATTGGTAAGCACAAATTTGTATATTATGTAACACTAATTTACATAATATGCCATGTACATTGTATATGCTGCTGCATACATATACCTTATGGATGTTATACCTGGTATACAAAAAACATATTACTATCCTATATACAAATATTAATTTTCTTATCCAACAAAGAATTCAAGAATATAAATTTAACTATAGTATAGTTGACTTTACTTCCAAGATACATTTTTTATCTCATGGGAACCTTTAATCTTTTACCTATTTATTGTTTCAATTTCATATTTAACGTAAATGAATAATTTCACTTTCCTGGTGAACAATTCTAGGTATGTCCATTTGGTACAGCTGGCAATTTTTTATGCTGTCTCGATTTAAGAGGATGATGTAATCCTTGGTTTAATTATAATTAATAGAAAATTTATATTTTATTATTTCATTTTTTTTTAAACAGATTACTCAAGAATTCAATTTATATATACTTTTTCAATGAGAATTTTCCTCAGTACCTTACCGCTGGTGTGGATATTCAACCAAAATACCAAAGATCATAATTTTAAATATATTTATTCATCATATTAAACAATCTCTTCTTCTTCTCCACATCAAGGTATAGGCTTACAGCTGTTCCGACTTCACTGAAGCCATCTCTTCCTTGGTCTACCTATATCACGTCTTCCCTGAGGTCTGTGTTGTATTACGTGTTTAGGTAGCCTCATATCTTCCATTCTCTCGATATGCTGCCTCCATTTTTATTTGTCCTTTCCTTATTCTGCTGGCCATAGAATATACATTTAGCTCAGTCCTTATATCTTCATTTTGTATTTGATCTCTAAGGGTGCAACCTTTGGTTTTCCTCAAGAACTTCATTTCACTTATTTAAAATTCTTCTTGTATTCACTTGTAAAAATTGGAAGACTGAATAGACTTATCTTTCACCAGGAGAGTGTTGATGGTCCAAAGAAAAATGTTGCAACTAAAGATTGAGTTCACAACTTAATTAAAAGTTAACTTTTCAAAACATTTTTTTAAATGCTTAGTTTATGTTTAACTAAATATCACTATTGTTTGACGACTCGGAACACTAAGTTTTTTATAAGTAAAATCGTAAAGATTTACCTTACAGCCTTACGATTATTATTATTTAAAATCTTTACGATTTTACTTATAAAAAACTTAGTGTTCCGAGTCGTCAAACAACAGTGATATTTAGTTAAGTAACGGACACGTCATGGACAACGAAATCCAAGAATTTATGTTTAAGTTGTGCTTTTAAATAAGCCGAGTTGTCAAAGTTATGATTAACAAAAGTGTAATATATATGTTTCAGATCTTGAACATTCCAGTTATCATTTACATTCCAGGTCTTGCATTTAATCAAGGTAATAATACATTAATAATTATATAAACTCACTATTATACTAATATAAACCCTAATATTATACTAATATTATGCAGCTGGGTTTGGTGCAGCTGCTGCATAATATCTGGTTCATCAGAAGTTGAGAACTGTTTCTAAACAAATTTTATTTAATGAGCAAATTTTGTTGTAAAATGGTTTATTAGTTTATTAAAAAAGTTGAATGCTGAACTGTGCTGGATCAGAACCATGTTTCCTTATTGGTATACAGTGAGCCTTAATGTTCGATAGGCTTCATTTCCATTATTTCTGACAATGGACACCTCTTCAGTTTCTGGCATGCATCATTTTCAGATCCTCCTGCAGATCTTGTAGCCACCTTCTCCTTTTGGGTCCACGTATTGCATTGCCAATTTCCATTTTGGAGTTTAACCAGTACCCATTCTACAAACACCCTCTTAACTGGTTTATTCTTAGACATTAAATTTGCCTGTCTGATTCTTCTCTTTCTTGTTTAACTATAAATATTTGATGAAGATTTTTCTTTAACACATTTTTATCATTATTGATATAATATTCTTATTCTTCTTTATAAGAAGGCATGTGTTACAGGAGATTAAAAGCTTTTGGTCACAGTTTTATACTTCAATCTAGCAATGATGGTGTAAAAAGAGTAAAAAGTATTTAATTGGAATCAGAAAACTGTGCAGTACAGCAGTGATTAGAAATACCATGTAGACAGAATAATGGATGATGGACAATTTGCTTTTCTAAGAAATAGTTAGGTATAGACCTTTATGAATGTGGGGTATACAATGGGTTTAGATGTTTGACTAGATTTTACTTCCATGTTCCATAAGGAAATGGAAGTATGGTGATGTCGAAAAAAATCGTGTTCGAGATAAGGGCTGATTCTGATTGTACTACCCTCAAAACATGAAGAAAAGTCATTTTTTGAATGTGTGTCTGTAGAATTTTTTCTATGGCAAACGATAACAGCTGCAAATTCAAACAGAATCAAATAATATTTGCATACATCCCTGAATTATAGAGGATTTTGGTGAAGATCGGCTAAGGGTAAGGGGTAGTTTACCTGCAACGTTTTATGTTTTAACAAGGGTAATTTTTTCTATGACAAACAATAACTGCCGCACATTCCAACAGAATCAAATAATTTTTTGCATATGTCCCTGAATTATAGAGGACTCACGGCCTATTGATTTTGGTGAAGATCGGCTAAGGGTAAGGGGTAGTTTACCTGCAACGTTTTATGTTATAACAAGGGTAATTTTTTCTATGACGAACGATAACATTCAAACAGAATCAAAACATTTTTTGCATATGTGCCTGAGTTGTAGAGGACTCAAGGCTTATTATTATGCAAAGATCGGAGGGGAAGGGGTAGTTTACCCGTAACATTTTATATTTTAACAACAGTAATTTTTTTAAGACGAACGGTAACTGCCGTAAATTCAAACAGAATTAAATAATTTTTTGCATATGTGCCTGAGTTGCAGGGGACTCTAGGCCTATTGATTTTGGTGAAGATCGGTTATGGGGAAAGGGTAGTTTACTGGCAACGTTTTATGTTTTAACAAGAGTAAAGTACTTAATTTTGATAAATAAAGTATCCTGAGAAGAAGATCATAATAATCCATTGTGGAAACGTAGATGAAATATCTATAAATGAATAGGCTAGTTGAAGGGGGTGGGGGTAATTTTCTATAAATGAAAATGATATTTGAAGGGGAAGGGGATAATTTTTATTTATGTCATGTGTACTACGTTATCGGCAACAAAGAAGTAGTTTGTTATTAAAATTACTTGCCGGCCTGTTTGGTGTGGTCTAATGTTTTCTACAAAACCAGATGTTTCGGCAGTGCTATCGACTGCCATCATCAGTGAATATCGAGTGCGCTAACGTGAGATGGTATACGTTAGTGACCACAGTACTGTGGTTAAGGCTGAAGAAAGAAGTAGTTTCTATGGAAATATTTCATTTTGAAAATGATTTTAAATATAAATCTTAGAACATGGAAGTCATGTATGGTTCTCCATACCGATATTTTAACTTTGCAACAGAAGCCTAATGCTTGAAGTACATGTGATGATGATGTTTATGACTATGTTTAATACAATACTAATTCTGTTTCAGTTACTGGGATTTCTGTCCACTCTATAACACCGATTATATGTCTTGTTTGTATCTTCTATACAACATTTGTAAGTATCGTACTTGATTGTTTTCTTTTAGCCTGTAATTAATTTGATAATTTGTAATGGTTATTTGTTGTTGCCTTCTTCTCTTTATTTTGTGTATATGCGCATGCACACGCACGCACAACACTTGTTTGATTACAAAAAAGTTTTTGATCTACTCTACAGAAAAGCTCTAATAAAGAATTTGAAGAAAAGAGAGAATATCTGCAGCAGATTCTCTCTAAAATATATTAAAACTAAACAGGCAGAATTGAAGTGCACAATTAAGAAATAAAATGTGAATAGGAAAGATGTACAAAATAAATATTATTTTTATTAAAAAAAATGGTGTATATATTTATTTGTAATTTATTATAGTGTTTCACCAATTTTTCATACTGCCGCTTTCAGATTTACAAAATAATACAAATAAAATTAAGTAAACAGTAACTAAAATCATGGCTAAAAACAGCTGTTGCTGAACATATATGTAAGTTATGTATTGTTATATGTATTTTACATAAATAAATAGGAATTAGAATTTAAATATATTTTATTCAATATAAATAAATATATTATTTCATCAGATGATTAATTTTGGAAATATTGTAATTTCTTGTGTTAATTTGAATTTGTTCATCTATACATTCATTATTAATTTTGTATTTATATATTTCTAAATTTTAAATATGCCATTTGGATATTTGTTTTAATACAGTCACATTTTGTAAATTTGAGATTACTTACTACTAACTGAATGGGTAGCTAAATTTGACTTATAGAGTTTTGGTTTCACAATACAAGTTTTGGTGTAGAACAAATCCATCCATAAAAAAAATTGTTTTTTTTTGGCCTGTAGAGAACACTTTCAAATTAACAAAAAAATTATAATATTTTCAAAATTATTACTTTTTTTAAATATATATTGTAACGAGTCAACGAGGTCGTACCTGTTAAAATGTATCACACTTGTTTTTTTGTGTATTAGTGTGAATGTAGTGTGTTTGCCTCACACCGGTCATTACATAAATCGACGTCACTACTGGAGTCCGTAGCGTTGTCAATGTTACCAGTACAACCTACCTGTTAATTCATAGGGGTTGCAAATCCCGGGTGGCGCCAAATTGTTTCTATTAAAACAATTAAAATAGTTAAATTCTAAAATGATATGTGTGATTAGCGTGGACAGCTGGATCGTTCGAATGGTTCCCGCCGCTATATAAGTTGCCGTTTTGTCCACTCGTGATGAGCGCTAGTTGGCTGTTGAATAAAACTCGCTACCACACATATACTCTACAAAATCCTATGAAATAACAAGATAGTAATACTCGGTACTGTGTTTTTAATACAAATTTGGTCATCAATAAATATGACAAATGAATTATAAATAATTTTATAACATTCGGCTCCGGCTTAGAGCTTGAAACACAAAAATATCTCAGAGTTGGCAAAATTGATTTCAAAACATTATCGTTTGACGAGATGGCGTCAGTTACATTTAATAAATTACTATGTTTAAAATCTGGAGTTCTTTGGATCATGAAATAAGACATAAACATTGGTTACATTAAAAAAGTACACTACCATACCTTATATGTACTTAGAAATTATAATGTGTTTTTACAATTTGTTCGGTAGTGTCGTATTTCTGTTACAAAAATTGTGCTCTCAAACAAGGTTATATTTTGATTAATAAAATGTTTTTAAGTAAGTAAATTATGCATTTACACCTTTGAAAGAAAATACTACTTGTTAAATAGTGAGAAATTTTATCATTTGAAAAATATTTTAAGTAATTTGGGTTTTTGGGATTAAGGAATTTATTCGATACTTATCAGTTCATATCACGTTGAAGTGTAGTCATCGGGTTATTGGATATTCTTCAATTTTGGGCTGGTTTTAAACTTCTAACATCTTTTTCAATCTGGTCTTGGGTTTTTCTCTAATTAATTTATTTAATTTGGCTCCTGGACATCGTTAATTCTTTGTAGATCGACATCTATTCGTCTTTGGTCATCTTGATTCACTTTTGAAACTTCTTGTAACTATTTAAATTAAAATTTCAATCATTCCAATTTTGCGTGCCGCTTACCCACGCGTCGTTTTTTTTAGAGTCTATATAATTTAATGGAAAATAAGCCCTCAACGTCTCGTTGTCATAGTAACCGTAATTCGGTGATTGGTTAATTACTCCTTTAAAGACATTGTTAAAATATTTGAATTTTTATTCAAATTTATTAAGTATTTTCCTAATGGTTTTATTCCTTTATAATTCCTTTGGGGTAATAAATGACATCACTATTATCTTTCTTTCCTTTCAAAGTTTACAACGATACCTCATAAGGTCATATTCTGTTATACATTAACTATAGTCTAATTATTTGACATTTAATAAATAACATATCTTTCTTATATTAAACTATTACAATAACATTTCTGTTTTAAAACAATTGACATATAATTACTGGCCCTTCACTGGTCTTAGATTAGTAAGATTTCTTATGAAATTGATACAATTTACATTTGAATGTCTTTGGCAGTTAGATGTTTTCATAGTCAAGATTAGCCATGATTGTTTTTTGGTGTATTTCTTTTTAAATTACATTTTGAATTCAGCTTGATGGGCTTCACTTATTTGTTTGTGTTTTCACTACTATTCAACATACATTTTCATTACTCTTCTTTTAAAATATAATAATTAGGTTTATGGACTGTAGGTTCCCTTCAGCCATATTCCTCTTTTAACATTGAACCAACTATTCTTTACAAGTCATTAGTTATTATTAGTTCTAATATTGATTTCTTTCTTTTGTTACAATCTAGAGTGATAAACATTGTCACTTCTCATAAAATTATGAAAGTTAATTCCCCTTTCAACATGGGGTGTTTTATTCTTTGTAGTCTTAATTTTAATAACAAAACTTTAATTCTATTCTACCATACCATGTTAACACAAGTTACTTTTGTCTGGGCTTTCTCCCTGAATAACATCACAAGCTTCCTTTATATTAATTTGGAATACTATTGCTAATTATTTCTAGATATATTAATGTGTACAATGTCACTCCAATCATTGATTGTTCATCAATGTTTTATAAAGTGTCTCCTTACCTATCATTATATTTTTAATGTTTCACATACACTTTCACTATTTTTAGGGTACTTACACTTCACTAAAGCACTTCACTTTGGTTCACTGTTTTGTATTGAGTGTTATTTAATGGGTAATCCCTATACTTTCTCCTACCATTTCTCACTAATTCTTTCTAGCATGATATTTACTATTAATAATATGAGGTTAGTTGTTTTTTGTTAAGTCTAACCTTTCTGACTGTGTTAGTGTACTTTTTCTATATTACATTACTTTACAATTGTATTGTCTTTAAAATGGGTACATAGGTTAATTTAATGATGACAATAATATTGGTTTCATCAATACATAATTATTCGAGGTTTATTGACCGTATTCTATCCTTGAGTATACTATCTTTCCCCTTTATATGTGTGTTAGTTTCCCCTTGGGTTTAACCTGTCTCCTCTTCATTCTTCCTCTTCTTCATCTTCAATAGTCTTCATCTTGGTTCGGTTCTCCTCTTCTTCTCTTCTGGTTTAAATTCTGTTTAATTGTAGGGATCTGTTCTCTTCCTCTGGTTCTTCTTTAGTTCTGTGTTCATCATTGTTTTGTCTATCATATTTTTCTTGAGTATGTTACGTGGTTCCCTTCTTTATGTTTATGTTGTTGGCTCAATCACTTGGGTTGGGTAATATCGTTGTACGTCGTGTCAAAATATTAATTTTTTAATCATTTTTAAACATTTTATTTTATATGAAGTATTTTTAGATCAAGAATTATCTTTTTTATCACTGGTACGGGATTTGGCTTAATTGTATCGTAACATAATGCCTCTCCTCTAAAATTGATCATTTTAATAAAACACTAGCATAGTTTTTTATGAAATTATCAGTTATAGATAACTTTTTTCCTTCTCTTCCTTGTTTGTTTCTCCATTCTTCATTTCTCTTCTTACTTAATTCATTCCATTTTATTTGGATCTGTTTTTATTTATTTCCATTGGTGCATTTTCCCTCATACACAAATTTTCCCCTAACTTTTATACAGTAGTTGGTTTCTCCCATTACTACTCATTTTTCTGAGACCAGAGGCACATCTTCTCTGCTCAGTTCATTTGGATTGCTGGACTTTTCAACAGTCAATCTTAAATACCTTCTTTGTCAACTTGTGACTTAATAATAATAATACAATAATAATATAATAATATACTTTGGGATTGTCCACCTTGTGGTTTGTTTTTAGATCACTTTGTCATTACTACTCATTCTTCCTTCCGCTATACCTTAACTATACACTATCATCTACTTATACACTTGATTGTTTTTATATTTATTCATATGTTAATTTCATCATATCTCACTTTTCATTATTTTGTTTTCAATGCTCGTTGTGATCATTTTAATTGTCTTAGAAATTTTTTTATTTTTTTCTTAGTCATTTAGCAAAATTCTGCTTTAGCCATATCTGTATATTGGTTTTATACATAATCTCCCTCTCTCCTTGTACCAGTTAAAATTTTTTTTTTTTTTTTTTATAATACTTTTGATTCAGTATAATTTCAAGTATTTATCTCGCTAATTTGAGCTTGATTTTATTTTTGTTTTGTGATGTTTCGTTTTATTGATATTAATAACTAAATATAATGTGATTTGGAATTTGTCAAAATTGTACTATCTACTTTGTCGGGCGCCATCTTGCCAACTGCAAGAAAATAATTTACCAAGGTTCGTATCAGCGAACTAGGAAATGCAGAACAGGTTATTTAAGAAAATACAATTGGCTTGCCATCACAACTATTTTAATTCATTTTCATATTAAAATATGGTTTTATAAAAGAAAACATGAAAATATAGCACGTAAATGTTATATAGAAAAATGTTCCCCTTCCCTTCTACTTTTGCGATCTTATAGAAAAAACAATAACATTTATTATGCATGATTAGAAATAAACCCATATTGTAAACTTAGAATTAGTTTTGAAAAAAACGGAAACCAGCACTTCATAATATTTGATAATATAATTAAACTAAAACCCCCACACTCGCTCACATACTACCCCAGAATTACATTATATCTTTTTTTTTGTTTTTTCAACTTTATAAGGTATGAAAAAGCCGGCATTTTAATTATTATTAATATTTTAAAAGTCTACTTTCCTTTTGATGCCTAGAAGTCCGACACCTGGGTGTCTCCTCATGGCGTACACTAGTTGCTGTTTATAGGTCGCACTTTGATTTTTTACGGCCGAACTGTCAATTTACTGCAATTACGTTAATTATGGATGATTATTGGCCAATAAAAAGTGTTTGTATTTTACATTTTGTGGTTCTGCGGGCCCGCACTTACTGCCGAAAACTTTTGATAGCTACCACTCGCAATTGGTGATGAGATGTTACTGGGAAGATTTACAGGTGCTACTTTGTGAAGCGGCTGTTGTTCGTTCAATTCTTATTGGTTTACAGTTTGTATTCGTTCGCCAGTGGACTGTTTTGGGCTTGTTGACAAAACTGGTGACACACATCGTTATATAATTTGCTGACGCAACACATCGCCTGACACGATTATGTCATTTGTTGTTACATAACGTGTTTACGTTTTCCGGGTTCGTCATTGTCCTTGAACTGATTTTGGTACAGTTATTAAACTGTCCACACAATATCATTAAATAATTGTCACAGTCAATGCTGCCACGTTGCGATCGCTTCCACAATAACAAATTTACCTCTCGGTCACAAAATTTTCCTATCACTCAACAAGTTATTATTTATAAAAAAAAAATACAAATTCTGTTATTACCCCAGGTATGCCCAAAAATGCCCCGCTACAATACCCCCTCAATGAGATATTTTATGCCGAAGCATAAAAAATCTCATTGACACATTCATACTTGCTAGAGGGATCAGCCAGGATATGTCGCCACAACCCCCTGTATGGTTTACACAAAAGAATAATCAACTCACCCTTGGTCCGGTGACTGTGACCGCATCTGCATGACAATACTGGACTTCTCTCTCGAGATCCCAACACCGTAGAGTCAGACAGATACTCCACGCCCCTGCTCTGACGCGCAGGCCAGCTCAGGTCCGCCGCCACAGCACCACCAAACACTGAAACAACAAATCAAAATATTAAATAGTGGCCTTATACAACACCATATCCCCAACTGATCTGTTTCCCCCTAACGGTGCTGGTTTGCGCTAAGAAGCACTGGTTTTGTTTTTCATTTATCGCTAAAATGTATATATCATAACATATTTACCAACAATATATATATACCCCTCTTAAAATTCCATCTACTTACCCTTATCAACTTTACCCCAAAATTCAAAATCATTGCCCTGATTCCCATCAGAATTTAAGCAAACAGACGACTGACTTATTAACATTTCCCATTACCATATTACATTTCTCTCATCCCCAATTTAAAAATGCATTTAAAATAGTTAACTTCATAAAATTCTCTTAAACTAACAAACACAATATAACATAAGAAAATATAAACACTTCTAATTCACATTAAAATAAACAATTGGTATTTAAAATGTTACACACATTAAGTTGGCATATAAAATCAGAAAATTACTTTTAAACTTGATTTACTCTTATTAATTCGTTTCGCAAAATTACAAAAATTATTTTATTTTTTATTTTTTTTTTTTTCAATTATGGCCATCATTATTCCATTTCATTACTTTGGGTGATTCTACGTTATTCATTATAATTTACTTCATCCACTTGGCATTTACTCATAATCTTACCCCTTTTATTACTCTAACGTTCCCTTACAAAATCTCTAACTAGTATGACACCCCTCTATCAAAAATTTACTAACCCTTCTCTACCTCTAACTACTTACTACTTTAACTCCAATCGCCACCTTCTACTCTTATAAAAAAAAAATACTCTCTAACCCTTTGTACATAGGATACGTGTTTCCTTCCCAAAACTCATTCCCTTATGTTGGTCCCTGGACTCCCCCTAGGTAACCCTTTCCGGCGCCAATCGGTCCCTATCCCGTCCCAACCCTTATGTTGCGGACTCCCACATTACACTACCACTACTACAAAATTGCCATCCCCAAAAAATCTCACTCTCATAACTTCACTACAACTACAACAAATTAACATCAACAAAATAAACAATATATCGCTCAAAACTCTACATAAAATCTCCATAACTACTGTGTCTCCACTTATACTTCTCAAAATTCTATAACATATACTAACTCAAAACAACATTGCATTATTTTCATCTCTCATTCTCTTTAACTTTTACTTCGATTTGAACAGATCTATATGTCCCACAAAATTCAACTTGAATTGACTCAAACATTTTATTCAAACAATTACTATCACCCACTTCTATCTTTTACAACCTATTGAAAATTTTATTTATTACAACTATTTTTCATTTTATTTTAAAATCTATAAACACATTGAAAACATATTATTATATTTTTATAATACTTATTCCTAACATACTAAATGCAATCAACACAATAAGACATAATAACACAATATAAGAAGTATTTAGTGCATCTAATTTTTAAATTCAAACAAAATTATTGAGTAGCAAATCATCATTATTAATTAAAATATATCAAATTTTTAATACGTTATCCCCTTGGATAACCTCCCAGCCACACACACTTGTACAATACATTACATAACATAATACACAAATATACATTGAACAAACAATTCTCTTTTAACTAATTTATATAAAAATTTATAAACATTATTATTTAAAATTTTTCGTTAACTGTTTTTATTTATTATCATTATTTATTTATCCTGTGTTGCAATCAGATTTTCAAAATTGCTTAAAATTTATTATTAACATATATTTTTAATCATTATGTTCCACAAAATTCCACAAAATAAACCATTTAACATTTATTTATTTATTCATGATTATTAAATTAAAATCTCATCACACAATTTACATTCATTATAAGATTCAAACACATAACATTCAATCACAATATCTAAAGATCTCAAATTATTTACTTCTATTGATTACTAAAATTGAATATTCATTTGATTATTAAAATAACATATCTCAATTATTATCAACATTCTACAAATCATTAACTATGGTCTTCATAATTATTTTATTATCTAATTATAATGCAAAATATTAATAATATTATTATTATTAACACAACATTTTCTAAAACATATACACATTGCTTTTCTAACATTTCACAATACACACAAATGAATTCAATATTATTTACAAAATATGCGTCAAAACTGTTCAAGTGTATCTCACTTCAGATGTCCAAATCAGCAAGGTCATTACCAGAATTTACAGTATCTAACAAGGTCTATACACTGATATTCTAGTTCAGCCACCATCGTCATATATATATCTAGTGTATTTGTAACATTCATCATTTTTATCAACACACAAATTATGATAATCATTACTATCATAATAATCTATCAACTCTATTTCATCCATTGTACCACTATAAATCTTGTCACCATAGGTTAGGATTGTCCCGTCTATATCAGGGTTATTTGTTAATGTCCGGTAAATCGTTTTCTCATTTTTGTATTCCTCAACTACTACGTCAGGTAAGTCATTATAGTCAGGTAAGATATTATCAAAATTATTTTCTGTCTCTCTTTCAACAGGTACGTATTTCACATGATTCATCGTCACCCCTTCTAGTAATTTTCTCAATTCATCATACTTTCTTTCTAACTTATATATTTCTATTTCATTCTCAACATATAACTCTCTTTCTTCATAGCACCACATCACACTCTCACAATTATTACGGACAGAGGGTACAACATTATACAACATTACTTCATTTAACAATAAGGGTCTCTTGCCCTGAAAAAACAACATTAAATCATCATCATCATTATAAACAATAAGGGGAAAATTTGCCCTCTGTCCCCATTCAATTACTACATTATTTTTCCACTCTCTTTCTATTTCATAAACACTCATTAACATTTCATTATCGCATTCTAAAACTTCATCAGTACTATTTGTTATTATATTTTCATCATTTGCTTCTACATTATTCTTCACCCCCACTATACTCTCAGTATTGTCTACTATTTCGTCATTTTTACATTTTGTCTTACTTAAAACATTGTCACCTAATTTCTCGAACTTCTGTTCTAACTTATTTAAACTGTTTCTTATTATTTCGTTAGTGCTTTCTAAATGTTTATTCATTTCTTGTATTTCATGTTTCAACTCTTTATTCTGATTTTTTAATAACTCTTCAAAACTATTCTTTTGGATATCAAACTTCTCATTGATACTACTTTTGAACTCTTGCATATCGTTTTTCTGTTCATTAAAAAGCAATCTCATCATCTTGATCATATCATTTTCTTGTATCTCAGCCATTTTAAAAGATTTTATTATAATACCCTTTATACTATTTAATAATTATCATACATACTAATTATTATGTATATTACCTCATAATACTCCTTATATAATTCGACAAATAATTCACTACATCCATAACACTATCAAAACATAACCTCATGTCTACGTCTAATTTACGTACATACGTAAATACACATTCCAAACAACCATTCTGTTCTCCCCGTAGGCCGTATTTTATATAAATTTATTGATATAAAATTGTCCCTGTTCCAGAAGCCAAATGTGATATTTCGTTTTATTGATATTAATAACTAAATATAATGTGATTTCGAATTTGTCAAAATTGTACTATCTACTTTGTCGGGCGCCATCTTGCCAACTGCAAGAAAATAATTTACCAAGGTTCGTATCAGCGAACTAGGAAATGCAGAACAGGTTATTTAAGAAAATACAATTGGCTTGCCATCACAACTATTTTAATTCATTTTCATATTAAAATATGGTTTTATAAAAGAAAACATGAAAATATAGCACGTAAATGTTATATAGAAAAATGTTCCCCTTCCCTTCTACTTTTGCGATCTTATAGAAAAAACAATAACATTTATTATGCATGATTAGAAATAAACCCATATTGTAAACTTAGAATTAGTTTTGAAAAAAACGGAAACCAGCACTTCATAATATTTGATAATATAATTAAACTAAAACCCCCACACTCGCTCACATACTACCCCAGAATTACATTATATCTTTTTTTTTGTTTTTTCAACTTTATAAGGTATGAAAAAGCCGGCATTTTAATTATTATTAATATTTTAAAAGTCTACTTTCCTTTTGATGCCTAGAAGTCCGACACCTGGGTGTCTCCTCATGGCGTACACTAGTTGCTGTTTATAGGTCGCACTTTGATTTTTTACGGCCGAACTGTCAATTTACTGCAATTACGTTAATTATGGATTATTATTGGCCAATAAAAACTGTTTGTATTTTACATTTTGTGGTTCTGCGGGCCCGCACTTACTGCCGAAAACTTTTGATAGCTACCACTCGCAATTGGTGATGAGATGTTACTGGGAAGATTTACAGGTGCTACTTTGTGAAGCGGCTGTTGTTCGTTCAATTCTTATTGGTTTACAGTTTGTATTCGTTCGCCAGTGGACTGTTTTGGGCTTGTTGACAAAACTGGTGACACACATCGTTATATAATTTGCTGACGCAACACATCGCCTGACACGATTATGTCATTTGTTGTTACATAACGTGTTTACGTTTTCCGGGTTCGTCATTGTCCTTGAACTGATTTTGGTACAGTTATTAAACTGTCCACACAATATCATTAAATAATTGTCACAGTCAATGCTGCCACGTTGCGATCGCTTCCACAATAACAAATTTACCTCTCGGTCACAAAATTTTCCTATCACTCAACAAGTTATTTATTATTTATAAAAAAAAAATACAAATTCTGTTATTACCCCAGGTATGCCCAAAAATGCCCCGCTACAATACCCCCTCAATGAGATATTTTATGCCGAAGCATAAAAAATCTCATTGACACATTCATACTTGCTAGAGGGATCAGCCAGGATATGTCGCCACAACCCCCTGTATGGTTTACACAAAAGAATAATCAACTCACCCTTGGTCCGGTGACTGTGACCGCATCTGCATGACAATACTGGACTTCTCTCTCGAGATCCCAACACCGTAGAGTCAGACAGATACTCCACGCCCCTGCTCTGACGCGCAGGCCAGCTCAGGTCCGCCGCCACAGCACCACCAAACACTGAAACAACAAATCAAAATATTAAATAGTGGCCTTATACAACACCATATCCCCAACTGATCTGTTTCCCCCTAACGGTGCTGGTTTGCGCTAAGAAGCACTGGTTTTGTTTTTCATTTATCGCTAAAATGTATATATCATAACATATTTACCAACAATATATATATACCCCTCTTAAAATTCCATCTACTTACCCTTATCAACTTTACCCCAAAATTCAAAATCATTGCCCTGATTCCCATCAGAATTTAAGCAAACAGACGACTGACTTATTAACATTTCCCATTACCATATTACATTTCTCTCATCCCCAATTTAAAAATGCATTTAAAATAGTTAACTTCATAAAATTCTCTTAAACTAACAAACACAATATAACATAAGAAAATATAAACACTTCTAATTCACATTAAAATAAACAATTGGTATTTAAAATGTTACACACATTAAGTTGGCATATAAAATCAGAAAATTACTTTTAAACTTGATTTACTCTTATTAATTCGTTTCGCAAAATTACAAAAATTATTTTATTTTTTATTTTTTTTTTTTTCAATTATGGCCATCATTATTCCATTTCATTACTTTGGGTGATTCTACGTTATTCATTATAATTTACTTCATCCACTTGGCATTTACTCATAATCTTACCCCTTTTATTACTCTAACGTTCCCTTACAAAATCTCTAACTAGTATGACACCCCTCTATCAAAAATTTACTAACCCTTCTCTACCTCTAACTACTTACTACTTTAACTCCAATCGCCACCTTCTACTCTTATAAAAAAAAAAATACTCTCTAACCCTTTGTACATAGGATACGTGTTTCCTTCCCAAAACTCATTCCCTTATGTTGGTCCCTGGACTCCCCCTAGGTAACCCTTTCCGGCGCCAATCGGTCCCTATCCCGTCCCAACCCTTATGTTGCGGACTCCCACATTACACTACCACTACTACAAAATTGCCATCCCCAAAAAATCTCACTCTCATAACTTCACTACAACTACAACAAATTAACATCAACAAAATAAACAATATATCGCTCAAAACTCTACATAAAATCTCCATAACTACTGTGTCTCCACTTATACTTCTCAAAATTCTATAACATATACTAACTCAAAACAACATTGCATTATTTTCATCTCTCATTCTCTTTAACTTTTACTTCGATTTGAACAGATCTATATGTCCCACAAAATTCAACTTGAATTGACTCAAACATTTTATTCAAACAATTACTATCACCCACTTCTATCTTTTACAACCTATTGAAAATTTTATTTATTACAACTATTTTTCATTTTATTTTAAAATCTATAAACACATTGAAAACATATTATTATATTTTTATAATACTTATTCCTAACATACTAAATGCAATCAACACAATAAGACATAATAACACAATATAAGAAGTATTTAGTGCATCTAATTTTTAAATTCAAACAAAATTATTGAGTAGCAAATCATCATTATTAATTAAAATATATCAAATTTTTAATACGTTATCCCCTTGGATAACCTCCCAGCCACACACACTTGTACAATACATTACATAACATAATACACAAATATACATTGAACAAACAATTCTCTTTTAACTAATTTATATAAAAATTTATAAACATTATTATTTAAAATTTTTCGTTAACTGTTTTTATTTATCATCATTATTTATTTATCCTGTGTTGCAATCAGATTTTCAAAATTGCTTAAAATTTATTATTAACATATATTTTTAATCATTATGTTCCACAAAATTCCACAAAATAAACCATTTAACATTTATTTATTTATTCATGATTATTAAATTAAAATCTCATCACACAATTTACATTCATTATAAGATTCAAACACATAACATTCAATCACAATATCTAAAGATCTCAAATTATTTACTTCTATTGATTACTAAAATTGAATATTCATTTGATTATTAAAATAACATATCTCAATTATTATCAACATTCTACAAATCATTAACTATGGTCTTCATAATTATTTTATTATCTAATTATAATGCAAAATATTAATAATATTATTATTATTAACACAACATTTTCTAAAACATATACACATTGCTTTTCTAACATTTCACAATACACACAAATGAATTCAATATTATTTACAAAATATGCGTCAAAACTGTTCAAGTGTATCTCACTTCAGATGTCCAAATCAGCAAGGTCATTACCAGAATTTACAGTATCTAACAAGGTCTATACACTGATATTCTAGTTCAGCCACCATCGTCATATATATATCTAGTGTATTTGTAACATTCATCATTTTTATCAACACACAAATTATGATAATCATTACTATCATAATAATCTATCAACTCTATTTCATCCATTGTACCACTATAAATCTTGTCACCATAGGTTAGGATTGTCCCGTCTATATCAGGGTTATTTGTTAATGTCCGGTAAATCGTTTTCTCATTTTTGTATTCCTCAACTACTACGTCAGGTAAGTCATTATAGTCAGGTAAGATATTATCAAAATTATTTTCTGTCTCTCTTTCAACAGGTACGTATTTCACATGATTCATCGTCACCCCTTCTAGTAATTTTCTCAATTCATCATACTTTCTTTCTAACTTATATATTTCTATTTCATTCTCAACATATAACTCTCTTTCTTCATAGCACCACATCACACTCTCACAATTATTACGGACAGAGGGTACAACATTATACAACATTACTTCATTTAACAATAAGGGTCTCTTGCCCTGAAAAAACAACATTAAATCATCATCATCATTATAAACAATAAGGGGAAAATTTGCCCTCTGTCCCCATTCAATTACTACATTATTTTTCCACTCTCTTTCTATTTCATAAACACTCATTAACATTTCATTATCGCATTCTAAAACTTCATCAGTACTATTTGTTATTATATTTTCATCATTTGCTTCTACATTATTCTTCACCCCCACTATACTCTCAGTATTGTCTACTATTTCGTCATTTTTACATTTTGTCTTACTTAAAACATTGTCACCTAATTTCTCGAACTTCTGTTCTAACTTATTTAAACTGTTTCTTATTATTTCGTTAGTGCTTTCTAAATGTTTATTCATTTCTTGTATTTCATGTTTCAACTCTTTATTCTGATTTTTTAATAACTCTTCAAAACTATTCTTTTGGATATCAAACTTCTCATTGATACTACTTTTGAACTCTTGCATATCGTTTTTCTGTTCATTAAAAAGCAATCTCATCATCTTGATCATATCATTTTCTTGTATCTCAGCCATTTTAAAAGATTTTATTATAATACCCTTTATACTATTTAATAATTATCATACATACTAATTATTATGTATATTACCTCATAATACTCCTTATATAATTCGACAAATAATTCACTACATCCATAACACTATCAAAACATAACCTCATGTCTACGTCTAATTTACGTACATACGTAAATACACATTCCAAACAACCATTCTGTTCTCCCCGTAGGCCGTATTTTATATAAATTTATTGATATAAAATTGTCCCTGTTCCAGAAGCCAAATGTGATATTTCGTTTTATTGATATTAATAACTAAATATAATGTGATTTCGAATTTGTCAAAATTGTACTATCTACTTTGTCGGGCGCCATCTTGCCAACTGCAAGAAAATAATTTACCAAGGTTCGTATCAGCGAACTAGGAAATGCAGAACAGGTTATTTAAGAAAATACAATTGGCTTGCCATCACAACTATTTTAATTCATTTTCATATTAAAATATGGTTTTATAAAAGAAAACATGAAAATATAGCACGTAAATGTTATATAGAAAAATGTTCCCCTTCCCTTCTACTTTTGCGATCTTATAGAAAAAACAATAACATTTATTATGCATGATTAGAAATAAACCCATATTGTAAACTTAGAATTAGTTTTGAAAAAAACGGAAACCAGCACTTCATAATATTTGATAATATAATTAAACTAAAACCCCCACACTCGCTCACATACTACCCCAGAATTACATTATATCTTTTTTTTTGTTTTTTCAACTTTATAAGGTATGAAAAAGCCGGCATTTTAATTATTATTAATATTTTAAAAGTCTACTTTCCTTTTGATGCCTAGAAGTCCGACACCTGGGTGTCTCCTCATGGCGTACACTAGTTGCTGTTTATAGGTCGCACTTTGATTTTTTACGGCCGAACTGTCAATTTACTGCAATTACGTTAATTATGGATTATTATTGGCCAATAAAAACTGTTTGTATTTTACATTTTGTGGTTCTGCGGGCCCGCACTTACTGCCGAAAACTTTTGATAGCTACCACTCGCAATTGGTGATGAGATGTTACTGGGAAGATTTACAGGTGCTACTTTGTGAAGCGGCTGTTGTTCGTTCAATTCTTATTGGTTTACAGTTTGTATTCGTTCGCCAGTGGACTGTTTTGGGCTTGTTGACAAAACTGGTGACACACATCGTTATATAATTTGCTGACGCAACACATCGCCTGACACGATTATGTCATTTGTTGTTACATAACGTGTTTACGTTTTCCGGGTTCGTCATTGTCCTTGAACTGATTTTGGTACAGTTATTAAACTGTCCACACAATATCATTAAATAATTGTCACAGTCAATGCTGCCACGTTGCGATCGCTTCCACAATAACAAATTTACCTCTCGGTCACAAAATTTTCCTATCACTCAACAAGTTATTTATTATTTATAAAAAAAAAATACAAATTCTGTTATTACCCCAGGTATGCCCAAAAATGCCCCGCTACAATACCCCCTCAATGAGATATTTTATGCCGAAGCATAAAAAATCTCATTGACACATTCATACTTGCTAGAGGGATCAGCCAGGATATGTCGCCACAACCCCCTGTATGGTTTACACAAAAGAATAATCAACTCACCCTTGGTCCGGTGACTGTGACCGCATCTGCATGACAATACTGGACTTCTCTCTCGAGATCCCAACACCGTAGAGTCAGACAGATACTCCACGCCCCTGCTCTGACGCGCAGGCCAGCTCAGGTCCGCCGCCACAGCACCACCAAACACTGAAACAACAAATCAAAATATTAAATAGTGGCCTTATACAACACCATATCCCCAACTGATCTGTTTCCCCCTAACGGTGCTGGTTTGCGCTAAGAAGCACTGGTTTTGTTTTTCATTTATCGCTAAAATGTATATATCATAACATATTTACCAACAATATATATATACCCCTCTTAAAATTCCATCTACTTACCCTTATCAACTTTACCCCAAAATTCAAAATCATTGCCCTGATTCCCATCAGAATTTAAGCAAACAGACGACTGACTTATTAACATTTCCCATTACCATATTACATTTCTCTCATCCCCAATTTAAAAATGCATTTAAAATAGTTAACTTCATAAAATTCTCTTAAACTAACAAACACAATATAACATAAGAAAATATAAACACTTCTAATTCACATTAAAATAAACAATTGGTATTTAAAATGTTACACACATTAAGTTGGCATATAAAATCAGAAAATTACTTTTAAACTTGATTTACTCTTATTAATTCGTTTCGCAAAATTACAAAAATTATTTTATTTTTTATTTTTTTTTTTTTCAATTATGGCCATCATTATTCCATTTCATTACTTTGGGTGATTCTACGTTATTCATTATAATTTACTTCATCCACTTGGCATTTACTCATAATCTTACCCCTTTTATTACTCTAACGTTCCCTTACAAAATCTCTAACTAGTATGACACCCCTCTATCAAAAATTTACTAACCCTTCTCTACCTCTAACTACTTACTACTTTAACTCCAATCGCCACCTTCTACTCTTATAAAAAAAAAAATACTCTCTAACCCTTTGTACATAGGATACGTGTTTCCTTCCCAAAACTCATTCCCTTATGTTGGTCCCTGGACTCCCCCTAGGTAACCCTTTCCGGCGCCAATCGGTCCCTATCCCGTCCCAACCCTTATGTTGCGGACTCCCACATTACACTACCACTACTACAAAATTGCCATCCCCAAAAAATCTCACTCTCATAACTTCACTACAACTACAACAAATTAACATCAACAAAATAAACAATATATCGCTCAAAACTCTACATAAAATCTCCATAACTACTGTGTCTCCACTTATACTTCTCAAAATTCTATAACATATACTAACTCAAAACAACATTGCATTATTTTCATCTCTCATTCTCTTTAACTTTTACTTCGATTTGAACAGATCTATATGTCCCACAAAATTCAACTTGAATTGACTCAAACATTTTATTCAAACAATTACTATCACCCACTTCTATCTTTTACAACCTATTGAAAATTTTATTTATTACAACTATTTTTCATTTTATTTTAAAATCTATAAACACATTGAAAACATATTATTATATTTTTATAATACTTATTCCTAACATACTAAATGCAATCAACACAATAAGACATAATAACACAATATAAGAAGTATTTAGTGCATCTAATTTTTAAATTCAAACAAAATTATTGAGTAGCAAATCATCATTATTAATTAAAATATATCAAATTTTTAATACGTTATCCCCTTGGATAACCTCCCAGCCACACACACTTGTACAATACATTACATAACATAATACACAAATATACATTGAACAAACAATTCTCTTTTAACTAATTTATATAAAAATTTATAAACATTATTATTTAAAATTTTTCGTTAACTGTTTTTATTTATCATCATTATTTATTTATCCTGTGTTGCAATCAGATTTTCAAAATTGCTTAAAATTTATTATTAACATATATTTTTAATCATTATGTTCCACAAAATTCCACAAAATAAACCATTTAACATTTATTTATTTATTCATGATTATTAAATTAAAATCTCATCACACAATTTACATTCATTATAAGATTCAAACACATAACATTCAATCACAATATCTAAAGATCTCAAATTATTTACTTCTATTGATTACTAAAATTGAATATTCATTTGATTATTAAAATAACATATCTCAATTATTATCAACATTCTACAAATCATTAACTATGGTCTTCATAATTATTTTATTATCTAATTATAATGCAAAATATTAATAATATTATTATTATTAACACAACATTTTCTAAAACATATACACATTGCTTTTCTAACATTTCACAATACACACAAATGAATTCAATATTATTTACAAAATATGCGTCAAAACTGTTCAAGTGTATCTCACTTCAGATGTCCAAATCAGCAAGGTCATTACCAGAATTTACAGTATCTAACAAGGTCTATACACTGATATTCTAGTTCAGCCACCATCGTCATATATATATCTAGTGTATTTGTAACATTCATCATTTTTATCAACACACAAATTATGATAATCATTACTATCATAATAATCTATCAACTCTATTTCATCCATTGTACCACTATAAATCTTGTCACCATAGGTTAGGATTGTCCCGTCTATATCAGGGTTATTTGTTAATGTCCGGTAAATCGTTTTCTCATTTTTGTATTCCTCAACTACTACGTCAGGTAAGTCATTATAGTCAGGTAAGATATTATCAAAATTATTTTCTGTCTCTCTTTCAACAGGTACGTATTTCACATGATTCATCGTCACCCCTTCTAGTAATTTTCTCAATTCATCATACTTTCTTTCTAACTTATATATTTCTATTTCATTCTCAACATATAACTCTCTTTCTTCATAGCACCACATCACACTCTCACAATTATTACGGACAGAGGGTACAACATTATACAACATTACTTCATTTAACAATAAGGGTCTCTTGCCCTGAAAAAACAACATTAAATCATCATCATCATTATAAACAATAAGGGGAAAATTTGCCCTCTGTCCCCATTCAATTACTACATTATTTTTCCACTCTCTTTCTATTTCATAAACACTCATTAACATTTCATTATCGCATTCTAAAACTTCATCAGTACTATTTGTTATTATATTTTCATCATTTGCTTCTACATTATTCTTCACCCCCACTATACTCTCAGTATTGTCTACTATTTCGTCATTTTTACATTTTGTCTTACTTAAAACATTGTCACCTAATTTCTCGAACTTCTGTTCTAACTTATTTAAACTGTTTCTTATTATTTCGTTAGTGCTTTCTAAATGTTTATTCATTTCTTGTATTTCATGTTTCAACTCTTTATTCTGATTTTTTAATAACTCTTCAAAACTATTCTTTTGGATATCAAACTTCTCATTGATACTACTTTTGAACTCTTGCATATCGTTTTTCTGTTCATTAAAAAGCAATCTCATCATCTTGATCATATCATTTTCTTGTATCTCAGCCATTTTAAAAGATTTTATTATAATACCCTTTATACTATTTAATAATTATCATACATACTAATTATTATGTATATTACCTCATAATACTCCTTATATAATTCGACAAATAATTCACTACATCCATAACACTATCAAAACATAACCTCATGTCTACGTCTAATTTACGTACATACGTAAATACACATTCCAAACAACCATTCTGTTCTCCCCGTAGGCCGTATTTTATATAAATTTATTGATATAAAATTGTCCCTGTTCCAGAAGCCAAATGTGATATTTCGTTTTATTGATATTAATAACTAAATATAATGTGATTTCGAATTTGTCAAAATTGTACTATCTACTTTGTCGGGCGCCATCTTGCCAACTGCAAGAAAATAATTTACCAAGGTTCGTATCAGCGAACTAGGAAATGCAGAACAGGTTATTTAAGAAAATACAATTGGCTTGCCATCACAACTATTTTAATTCATTTTCATATTAAAATATGGTTTTATAAAAGAAAACATGAAAATATAGCACGTAAATGTTATATAGAAAAATGTTCCCCTTCCCTTCTACTTTTGCGATCTTATAGAAAAAACAATAACATTTATTATGCATGATTAGAAATAAACCCATATTGTAAACTTAGAATTAGTTTTGAAAAAAACGGAAACCAGCACTTCATAATATTTGATAATATAATTAAACTAAAACCCCCACACTCGCTCACATACTACCCCAGAATTACATTATATCTTTTTTTTTGTTTTTTCAACTTTATAAGGTATGAAAAAGCCGGCATTTTAATTATTATTAATATTTTAAAAGTCTACTTTCCTTTTGATGCCTAGAAGTCCGACACCTGGGTGTCTCCTCATGGCGTACACTAGTTGCTGTTTATAGGTCGCACTTTGATTTTTTACGGCCGAACTGTCAATTTACTGCAATTACGTTAATTATGGATTATTATTGGCCAATAAAAACTGTTTGTATTTTACATTTTGTGGTTCTGCGGGCCCGCACTTACTGCCGAAAACTTTTGATAGCTACCACTCGCAATTGGTGATGAGATGTTACTGGGAAGATTTACAGGTGCTACTTTGTGAAGCGGCTGTTGTTCGTTCAATTCTTATTGGTTTACAGTTTGTATTCGTTCGCCAGTGGACTGTTTTGGGCTTGTTGACAAAACTGGTGACACACATCGTTATATAATTTGCTGACGCAACACATCGCCTGACACGATTATGTCATTTGTTGTTACATAACGTGTTTACGTTTTCCGGGTTCGTCATTGTCCTTGAACTGATTTTGGTACAGTTATTAAACTGTCCACACAATATCATTAAATAATTGTCACAGTCAATGCTGCCACGTTGCGATCGCTTCCACAATAACAAATTTACCTCTCGGTCACAAAATTTTCCTATCACTCAACAAGTTATTTATTATTTATAAAAAAAAAATACAAATTCTGTTATTACCCCAGGTATGCCCAAAAATGCCCCGCTACAATACCCCCTCAATGAGATATTTTATGCCGAAGCATAAAAAATCTCATTGACACATTCATACTTGCTAGAGGGATCAGCCAGGATATGTCGCCACAACCCCCTGTATGGTTTACACAAAAGAATAATCAACTCACCCTTGGTCCGGTGACTGTGACCGCATCTGCATGACAATACTGGACTTCTCTCTCGAGATCCCAACACCGTAGAGTCAGACAGATACTCCACGCCCCTGCTCTGACGCGCAGGCCAGCTCAGGTCCGCCGCCACAGCACCACCAAACACTGAAACAACAAATCAAAATATTAAATAGTGGCCTTATACAACACCATATCCCCAACTGATCTGTTTCCCCCTAACGGTGCTGGTTTGCGCTAAGAAGCACTGGTTTTGTTTTTCATTTATCGCTAAAATGTATATATCATAACATATTTACCAACAATATATATATACCCCTCTTAAAATTCCATCTACTTACCCTTATCAACTTTACCCCAAAATTCAAAATCATTGCCCTGATTCCCATCAGAATTTAAGCAAACAGACGACTGACTTATTAACATTTCCCATTACCATATTACATTTCTCTCATCCCCAATTTAAAAATGCATTTAAAATAGTTAACTTCATAAAATTCTCTTAAACTAACAAACACAATATAACATAAGAAAATATAAACACTTCTAATTCACATTAAAATAAACAATTGGTATTTAAAATGTTACACACATTAAGTTGGCATATAAAATCAGAAAATTACTTTTAAACTTGATTTACTCTTATTAATTCGTTTCGCAAAATTACAAAAATTATTTTATTTTTTATTTTTTTTTTTTTCAATTATGGCCATCATTATTCCATTTCATTACTTTGGGTGATTCTACGTTATTCATTATAATTTACTTCATCCACTTGGCATTTACTCATAATCTTACCCCTTTTATTACTCTAACGTTCCCTTACAAAATCTCTAACTAGTATGACACCCCTCTATCAAAAATTTACTAACCCTTCTCTACCTCTAACTACTTACTACTTTAACTCCAATCGCCACCTTCTACTCTTATAAAAAAAAAAATACTCTCTAACCCTTTGTACATAGGATACGTGTTTCCTTCCCAAAACTCATTCCCTTATGTTGGTCCCTGGACTCCCCCTAGGTAACCCTTTCCGGCGCCAATCGGTCCCTATCCCGTCCCAACCCTTATGTTGCGGACTCCCACATTACACTACCACTACTACAAAATTGCCATCCCCAAAAAATCTCACTCTCATAACTTCACTACAACTACAACAAATTAACATCAACAAAATAAACAATATATCGCTCAAAACTCTACATAAAATCTCCATAACTACTGTGTCTCCACTTATACTTCTCAAAATTCTATAACATATACTAACTCAAAACAACATTGCATTATTTTCATCTCTCATTCTCTTTAACTTTTACTTCGATTTGAACAGATCTATATGTCCCACAAAATTCAACTTGAATTGACTCAAACATTTTATTCAAACAATTACTATCACCCACTTCTATCTTTTACAACCTATTGAAAATTTTATTTATTACAACTATTTTTCATTTTATTTTAAAATCTATAAACACATTGAAAACATATTATTATATTTTTATAATACTTATTCCTAACATACTAAATGCAATCAACACAATAAGACATAATAACACAATATAAGAAGTATTTAGTGCATCTAATTTTTAAATTCAAACAAAATTATTGAGTAGCAAATCATCATTATTAATTAAAATATATCAAATTTTTAATACGTTATCCCCTTGGATAACCTCCCAGCCACACACACTTGTACAATACATTACATAACATAATACACAAATATACATTGAACAAACAATTCTCTTTTAACTAATTTATATAAAAATTTATAAACATTATTATTTAAAATTTTTCGTTAACTGTTTTTATTTATCATCATTATTTATTTATCCTGTGTTGCAATCAGATTTTCAAAATTGCTTAAAATTTATTATTAACATATATTTTTAATCATTATGTTCCACAAAATTCCACAAAATAAACCATTTAACATTTATTTATTTATTCATGATTATTAAATTAAAATCTCATCACACAATTTACATTCATTATAAGATTCAAACACATAACATTCAATCACAATATCTAAAGATCTCAAATTATTTACTTCTATTGATTACTAAAATTGAATATTCATTTGATTATTAAAATAACATATCTCAATTATTATCAACATTCTACAAATCATTAACTATGGTCTTCATAATTATTTTATTATCTAATTATAATGCAAAATATTAATAATATTATTATTATTAACACAACATTTTCTAAAACATATACACATTGCTTTTCTAACATTTCACAATACACACAAATGAATTCAATATTATTTACAAAATATGCGTCAAAACTGTTCAAGTGTATCTCACTTCAGATGTCCAAATCAGCAAGGTCATTACCAGAATTTACAGTATCTAACAAGGTCTATACACTGATATTCTAGTTCAGCCACCATCGTCATATATATATCTAGTGTATTTGTAACATTCATCATTTTTATCAACACACAAATTATGATAATCATTACTATCATAATAATCTATCAACTCTATTTCATCCATTGTACCACTATAAATCTTGTCACCATAGGTTAGGATTGTCCCGTCTATATCAGGGTTATTTGTTAATGTCCGGTAAATCGTTTTCTCATTTTTGTATTCCTCAACTACTACGTCAGGTAAGTCATTATAGTCAGGTAAGATATTATCAAAATTATTTTCTGTCTCTCTTTCAACAGGTACGTATTTCACATGATTCATCGTCACCCCTTCTAGTAATTTTCTCAATTCATCATACTTTCTTTCTAACTTATATATTTCTATTTCATTCTCAACATATAACTCTCTTTCTTCATAGCACCACATCACACTCTCACAATTATTACGGACAGAGGGTACAACATTATACAACATTACTTCATTTAACAATAAGGGTCTCTTGCCCTGAAAAAACAACATTAAATCATCATCATCATTATAAACAATAAGGGGAAAATTTGCCCTCTGTCCCCATTCAATTACTACATTATTTTTCCACTCTCTTTCTATTTCATAAACACTCATTAACATTTCATTATCGCATTCTAAAACTTCATCAGTACTATTTGTTATTATATTTTCATCATTTGCTTCTACATTATTCTTCACCCCCACTATACTCTCAGTATTGTCTACTATTTCGTCATTTTTACATTTTGTCTTACTTAAAACATTGTCACCTAATTTCTCGAACTTCTGTTCTAACTTATTTAAACTGTTTCTTATTATTTCGTTAGTGCTTTCTAAATGTTTATTCATTTCTTGTATTTCATGTTTCAACTCTTTATTCTGATTTTTTAATAACTCTTCAAAACTATTCTTTTGGATATCAAACTTCTCATTGATACTACTTTTGAACTCTTGCATATCGTTTTTCTGTTCATTAAAAAGCAATCTCATCATCTTGATCATATCATTTTCTTGTATCTCAGCCATTTTAAAAGATTTTATTATAATACCCTTTATACTATTTAATAATTATCATACATACTAATTATTATGTATATTACCTCATAATACTCCTTATATAATTCGACAAATAATTCACTACATCCATAACACTATCAAAACATAACCTCATGTCTACGTCTAATTTACGTACATACGTAAATACACATTCCAAACAACCATTCTGTTCTCCCCGTAGGCCGTATTTTATATAAATTTATTGATATAAAATTGTCCCTGTTCCAGAAGCCAAATGTGATATTTCGTTTTATTGATATTAATAACTAAATATAATGTGATTTCGAATTTGTCAAAATTGTACTATCTACTTTGTCGGGCGCCATCTTGCCAACTGCAAGAAAATAATTTACCAAGGTTCGTATCAGCGAACTAGGAAATGCAGAACAGGTTATTTAAGAAAATACAATTGGCTTGCCATCACAACTATTTTAATTCATTTTCATATTAAAATATGGTTTTATAAAAGAAAACATGAAAATATAGCACGTAAATGTTATATAGAAAAATGTTCCCCTTCCCTTCTACTTTTGCGATCTTATAGAAAAAACAATAACATTTATTATGCATGATTAGAAATAAACCCATATTGTAAACTTAGAATTAGTTTTGAAAAAAACGGAAACCAGCACTTCATAATATTTGATAATATAATTAAACTAAAACCCCCACACTCGCTCACATACTACCCCAGAATTACATTATATCTTTTTTTTTGTTTTTTCAACTTTATAAGGTATGAAAAAGCCGGCATTTTAATTATTATTAATATTTTAAAAGTCTACTTTCCTTTTGATGCCTAGAAGTCCGACACCTGGGTGTCTCCTCATGGCGTACACTAGTTGCTGTTTATAGGTCGCACTTTGATTTTTTACGGCCGAACTGTCAATTTACTGCAATTACGTTAATTATGGATGATTATTGGCCAATAAAAACTGTTTGTATTTTACATTTTGTGGTTCTGCGGGCCCGCACTTACTGCCGAAAACTTTTGATAGCTACCACTCGCAATTGGTGATGAGATGTTACTGGGAAGATTTACAGGTGCTACTTTGTGAAGCGGCTGTTGTTCGTTCAATTCTTATTGGTTTACAGTTTGTATTCGTTCGCCAGTGGACTGTTTTGGGCTTGTTGACAAAACTGGTGACACACATCGTTATATAATTTGCTGACGCAACACATCGCCTGACACGATTATGTCATTTGTTGTTACATAACGTGTTTACGTTTTCCGGGTTCGTCATTGTCCTTGAACTGATTTTGGTACAGTTATTAAACTGTCCACACAATATCATTAAATAATTGTCACAGTCAATGCTGCCACGTTGCGATCGCTTCCACAATAACAAATTTACCTCTCGGTCACAAAATTTTCCTATCACTCAACAAGTTATTTATTATTTATAAAAAAAAAATACAAATTCTGTTATTACCCCAGGTATGCCCAAAAATGCCCCGCTACAGTTTATTTTATTCTGTATTAAATATCATTTTTGATAATTCTTTGGTAAGTTAATTGTCTTACCTTAAAGGAATGTTTGTAGCGTATTCCTTTTTAGTTATTTTTTGATTTAATTATAATTGTAAGTTTGTGATTCTTACATTTTTATTATATAGGAATGTGTGTAACTTATTCCTTAATATCTCACTTTTTACTTCATACTTCATATATCAACCTTTTATTAGACTGTGAGTTGCTTTAAATTGAAAGGAATTTGTGTAACTGTTTCCTTGTTTTTTTTTCTTCATTATTATCCACTTATATTAATTCTTTTTATTATTCCGCATATATCATCTAAATAAGTTAGTAAGCTGCTCTTACAATCTCTTTTGGAATTTTGAAATATGTTTCATTTCACAATGGTTTTATTCTTCTTCGTAAAACTTTTTTATCGAAGTTTGGTTATAAACTCCCTTGATTTTTCTTGTATTGATATTACTGATCTGGTAAGTATTATTACCATTATCTTTTGTGATGATATACGGACCGGTATATAGCAATAATAATTTCTTTGCTATACCTTCCATTGTACTTGGCAGTTCACGGTTTTTAATTAATATTTTTTCTCCCTCTTTATATTTGATTATTTTGGGTTGGTTCTTTGCATATTTGGCCTTTTGTTTCTCAATCTTTTCCACTATTAGGCTGTACCATTTGTTTTTGTCATACGGGTCTTCTGGGTTTTTTGGGAATTCTATTATCTCTTGTATCTCTCTGTTTGGCTTCCTCTCGAACATCATCAAGTAAGGTGTACTTTCAGTGAATTGGTGATAGCTGATATTTAAAAACACTTCGGTTGAAGGTAAATATTTGTACCATTCTCTCTGGTTGTTATGACAATAAGTTCTCAAAATGCGTCCCACCTCTCTCAACATTCTTTCTGCGGGATTACTACTAGGGTGGTAGACTGAAGTTTTATATGTTTTAATATTTAGTTTTAGTAATTCTTCTCTCCACCTTCTTCCTTTAAATTGCGTTCCATGATCGGTTATTAACATGTACGGTCTTCCAATCTCTACTATGTATTTATTTTTAATAATATCTAATATTTTCTTTGTTGTGGCTCTGTTTATAGCATATAATTTGGTGTACTTGGTGTAATGGTCAAGTATGATAACAATGAATTTGTAGCCATGTCTTCCTCCGCTACGTGGGAATGGTCCACATATGTCGAGGAACGCCTTCTCTAGTTTGGCACTGGATGTGATGGGTATCATCGTTCCATCTTTCCTTTCGTTATTGGTTTTGACCATCTGACACAATGTGCAGGTTTTTATTCACTTTTCTTGCAATATTTTTTATGAACAAATCTTCCTCTAAAGCTTTTACTATTTTAATTGTTCCCATGTGGCCGTATCTCACATGATAATCTTTGATGATTTGATTTTCTAATGATTGAGGAATTACTAGTTTCCAAGTGTCTTGGTTCTTTTTTGTTTTTATAAATAAAATATCATTGTATACACAGTAAAATTTGTTAATAATGGCTTCAGACTCCATCAGTCTTTTTCTGATGTTGGATATTTTTGTATCTTGCTCTTGTTGCAACACTATTTGGTTTACAATATTTTCCAGGTATTTCCTATCTTTCAATATATAATACACTTTTGCTATCTTCCCCTTTTCTCCTTCAAATGTCTGATTTACTACATTTATTCTGGATAATACGTCAGCCACTATATTTTTTCGTCCTGGAATATACTCCCATGTAATGTGGTATTCTTGCAAAGCAAGTATCCATCGAGTAAGTCGGCCATGATTCAACTTACACTGTTTGAGAAACGATATTGATTTATGATCGCTTCGGACCGTGATATTATATCCAAGTATGTACATCCTAAACTTGCCGCACGCGAATACTATGCTGAGCAACTCCTTTTCTGTAACATTGTAGTTACGCTCACAGCTATTCAGTATTCGGCTGGCGAAGCTAATGACCAGGTGATTATCATCTTCGTCTTCCTGGTATAACTCTGTGCCTAGACTTACATCACTAGCGTTGCAGTTTAGGTAGAACTGTTTTTCAAAATTAGGGTGGTGTAAAATAACAGTATCAACAAATTTTTGTTTAATTAATTTGAGCTCTTCCTCTTGTTCCGCTCCCCACGTCCATTTTTCTTTTGAAGAGAGTTGTTTGGAAAATTTTGCTGTTAGGTGGGAGTAGTTGGTCTGAAACTTCCTATAGTAATTACATACTCCTAGGAAGGATTGCAATTGCTTTTTGTTTCTTGGTGATGGGAAATTTTGTATGGCTTCAACCTTCTCTTGGGATGGAGAGATTCCCTCCTCGGTTAGGTTGAATCCTAAGAACTTCTCTTCCTTAGCAATATATTTTGATTTGTCTAACTTAAGTGTGATATTGTTGTTAGATAATTTTTCCAATACGTGTCTGACTCTTTCACAGTGTTCGTCCCAGTTTGCTGACGTGATAAGTAGGTCGTCAACGTACACTGTAGTAAATTCCAGTGCCTCTTGACCTAACACTTGGTCCATGCACTTCACGAACACTGCTACTGAATTAATGAGTCCAAATGGTAACCTTTTGAACTGGTAATTTCTACCGTCAAATATGAAAGCCATGTACTGTCTACTGTGTGGGTGCAGCTCTACCTGCCAATACCCACATACAGTATCCCAGGTGCTAATATACCTTATCCCATGGAATCTCTTCAGAATTTCTTCTATTTCTCCTGGTGAGGTTCTGTCATTGATAATCATCTTATTTATTTCTCGGGCGTCCAGGCAAATTCGTACCTTGCCATTTTTCTTGGGTATGGCAACTATGGGGCTGGTATATTGAGAATGACTATACTCAATTATATCTTCAGCAATCATTCTATTTATTTCCATTCTGACTTCATTTTTCAGGGAATGTGCTATAGGATATGATTTCCTGTGGAAGTCCACTGGTTCTCGGAATTGAATTTCACATTGGTATCCTTTAACCTTTCCTGGGATGTTTGAAAAGACATGCTGATAATCATTATAAATGGCGATTAGTTTTTTAGACTGTTGCTCACTAATTTCCTGCATAGGCCGTTCTCTTTGGAAGGTGATAATCTCTTCCAACTTCTGGTTCCACAAGGTTTTACGCTCCTCCTCATGGTGATAGATGGTTCATGCCTCTGACAATAATAACTCTTCAGTTCTGGGTTTTGGCTTAAAGCAATTGGACTTGGTACACAATTTATAATGTTCGCGGACCAGGTTCCTTGTTCTGAAGTTAATAACACTACTCCCTTCTGCAGGTTTATTACTGCTGAATACCTTCTTAGTACATCACATCCGATAAGCATATTAAATGGTAGCCCACTTGCCACGAGAAATATAATAGGGATGGTTGATTCTAGATTATCTAGCTCCAATGATACTTGTTTTCTCACCATTTTGTTCTGTTTACCAGTTGCGCCAATGATGATTATATTATTTATTGGCAATGTAGGGATTGGTGTTCGAGAGTGAGCTTGAATTCTTTCTAATTCAGGCTGGTTAATTAGAGAGATATTAGACCCCGTATCCACCATGATAATGGTTATGGTACCGTTTATTGTCGCCTTTATATGAACAATTTCACTATTATTTTGTGGTAATTGATGGGCCTCTTCCTCGAGAAGTTCTTCTCGAATATCCTTTAAATAGTTGTTGTAGATTATCGTGATTACTTTGGTTTCCTTATCTGATATTGTTTGACGTATCAACCCAAGTGATTGGTCATGTGAAGGGCATTCATACTTTTACACTGACCCTTTTAGTTTAAAGGTGGTTGCTGGCTGACGGCCAGGTTGCTTGGCTGGTCGTTCGTTTCATTGTTCAGCAGATTTTGCTGGTTACTTCCATTTTGAAGTGGTTCGTGGTTCCTGTTCACTGACGGTCTATTGTTAGTCTCGTCGGACGCGTGGTACGATGATTCTGGGTGCCAATTCGGGTTGTATCTTCGGTGGTTATTCCGCCTTCTCCCACTAATAAAATTTACATGACGTCGGTTGTCACTTCTATTTGGATTACCCCCGGGTCCCCGGTTGTACTGGTAACTAGGATGATACCGGTTGCCGTAGTAATTATGGTCATTGGGGTGACCGTTGGTACGTTGTTCAGGTTCTGCTCCTCGGTAATTATCATTTGGTCGGTTATTATTATTTGGGCTGTTTCTATTGTTGTTTTGATTTCCTGAATGATGGTTTTGTTGACCTCTGTTACCAGGCTGATTATTCGGAGGGTGATGCTGAGTATTTCCATTGAATGTTTGTTCGGCATTATTATCATTATTATTTCGGCCCCAGTTATTCCGATTATTGTTTTGTGGATGATTGTATGGTCCATGGAAATTATTTGTATTGTTATGTTCATTCCACTTATTGTACCTTTGGTTTGTGATCCTGTTTTTTCGATACTGGTTATCCTCCAATAGACTAACCATTCCTTGAATTGTTTTGATTTGTCCTTGCCTTCTGGCCTTCTGGATGGCTTCTTCGTAATGATAACCCAGTTGTATTACCAACGACTCCTCGGGTATCTTGGGTTCCAAATTTCTGGCTAAGCATACTTTTCCCAGAAAGTAAGATGTTAACGTGTGTCCTCCTTGTGTCTCGTACCTTCCATTACTGATATCGTTGCGGACCACATTCTGTGTTGATTCGGACCAATATTTCTCCCGGAACTGTTTCTTAAACTCTTGGGTATCATTGATCTCAGGTCGTGTGGCCGTCCACCAATTGTCATGGGTGTCACGGAACATTTCATCGATCATACTTCTCACACTGGACCACCTGGTTTCTCTGTTCTTCTCTATCAGCTCTTCTACCCGTTTGAGGAATTCTATCGGGTTTCTCCGGTAGCTACGAAAATTGTTTATTTCTCGATTTTCACTGGTTATGAACTGTGTGTGATTATATGGTTTTTCTCTTAATGCATCCAATTCTTCCTGCATCTGTTTCTCTCGTATATTGATCCCCTGGATTTTTTCTCTGTTTTCTCGGGTCAGTCTGTCTATTTTATCTATGATGGTGTATACTTTCTCCACCCGATTGTTTACATCCAGTTGTAGCTCTTGGTGCCTCTCCTCCAGTTCCTTGACCACCTCCTGTTTGTTCTTCTGGCACCCTTCAGTAAGGACTTGGTAGAATTCCGTCGCTCTCAATTTACCTTCCTCCTCAACGTTACTAATTTTATTATTTAATTCTTCTCTGATTTGTATCACTGTTTCGTTGGTCTCCGTTACCGTTTGTCTGATCTCTTCTCGACATTCGACTAGTTGTTGCTTCCATTCCTCCTTGGTCTTCTTACTTTCTTCCTCGATTTTTGTTGGAGAATATCATGATTATTTTCCATCTTTTTATTTACTATCTCCAGATCCTTCTTGATCTGTTTCTTCAGCTCTTCGCTCTTCTTTTCCAATGCCTCCTGACTTTCCTGTATCGCTTCCATTTGCTTCTTCAATACTTCACTGTTTTGGTCCAGTTTTTTATTCATTCCTTGTTGTAATAATTCCAATTTTTTGTTCAATTCTTCCTTATCTGACTCCAATTTTTTATTCAAATCTTCCTTGTCTTGTCTTCTCTCTTCCTTGTCTTGTCTTCTATCCTTATTCATTTGTCCGAATTGTTCCATCATGAACTTCATCATGCTATCGAGTTTCGTTTCTTCTGTTGGTTTGACTGGTTGGTCGTTTACCATGACTTCTGCTTCTATTTCTGGTTCAGGTGGGTTGGGATTTTCTAGTTGGTCCTCCTGTGGATGTTCTTCTGACAGTTCTCCAGTCGTTTCCTCAACTTCTACTTCCTCAACTTCTTCCATTTCTTCTGGGTTTCCTTCTTGGTTTAATGTTTCCTTCCCTTTGCGCCTCGTAACCATACCGTGTCTATTCATGACCGCCGCTAGTTAGTCTTCCTAGCCTCACGTTGCTGGTCGCCAATATGTAACGAGTCAACGAGGTTGTACCTGTTAAAATGTATCACACTTGTTTATTTTGTGTATTAGTGTGAATGTAGTGTGTTTGCCTCACACCAGTAGTGACGTCGATTTATGTAACGACCGGTGTGAGGCAAACACACTACATTCACACTAATACACAAAATAAACAAGTGTGATACATTTTAACAGGTACGACCTCGTTGACTCGTTACAATATTTATATTTAAATTGTAATTAACCATAATTTATATAAAATGTTATATATCTAACATGAATTACATATATACGAGGGGGGACCCAAAAGTAACGAGAATTTTTCTCTGGCAGTTGGTAGAACGATAGTTCCGACTTCTCCCGCTAGGTGCCTTCACTAGACACCATTTTGTATCAGTTGCCCTAGCGGCATTGTTGTGGAAACATTAGCGCGGTCAGTGTGACTATTTTTTGTAAGCGCTGTTTCACGTTTTCGGCGATTTGTCAATGGCAGACATTAAATACCAACGTGCTAACATCAGGTTCTGTTTCCTGTTAGGGAAATCAGGAGCAGAAACTGTCACAATGCTTCAGACGGCTTATGGGGAGGAAGCTTTGAGCCAGGCAAGGATTTACGAGTGGTTTTCTCGTTTTAAAAGTGGTCAAATGTCAATTGAAGACGAACCACGACCAGGACGTCCCTCGACTTCCAAAACGGACGAAAACATTGAAAAAAACCGTGTTGCGATCATGTTTGATCGTCATAGAACAATCGATGAATTGGAGGAAATGACTGGAATATCCTGGAGTTCATACCAATGAATTTTGACTGAAGATCTGAAGATGAAACGTGTTGCAGCAAAATTCGTTCCGCGTGTGCTTTCTTGTCAGCTCAAAATTCTTGCCTGGCTCAAAGCTTCCTCCCCATAAGCCGTCCGAAGCATTGCGACAGTTTCTGCTGGTGATTTCCCTAACAGGAAACAGAACCTGATGTTAGTACGTTGGTATTTAATGTCTGCCATTGACAAATCGCCAAAAACGTGAAACAGCGCTTACAAAAAATAGTCACACTGACCGCGCTAATGTTTCCACAACAATGCCGCTAGGGCAACTGATACAAAATGGTGTCTAGTGAAGGCACCTAGCGGGAGAAGTCGGAACTAGCGTTCTACCAACTGCCAGAGAAAAATTCTCGTTACTTTTGGGTCCCCCCTCGTATTCAATGATAGATGTTCTTAAATAATTGTTTTTAAATTTCTGTTTACTTATTTATTATAAAAAAACAGTCAAAACACTAATACAAATAAATATTTTAAAAATATATTGTTGTATAAAAAATATCATATATTATTTAATATTCATCATGAACAAGAATAATGCAAATAATAACGAATATAATTATCACAATAAAACTTCAAAAAGATTTATTTTGTTTTTTGTCAAAATAAGTTATTTTATGTGATAATGCTGAACACATGCGTTTTTCTAAAAAAATGTATTTATATTAAGATTCTAGCCCTAATAATAAATCATGTCAGCTACCAAAGTTTACGGTTTTGTCAGAATAAATATAAAAAATAAATATAATGTTTAATAAGGCTGTATATTTTGTATATTTGCGTAGTGCAGAGCATTGGGCTGGAGCAATAATAATCCTAAGTATTGAGGAATAAAAAAAAGGATGCACCACCTGATTAGTGAAATTGATGGTAATGTGAGTGAAATGAAAATTTCAGTAAAACAATAATGATTTTAGAAACTGTGAATCCAGTAAGCCGGAGCGGTTGGAATGATATACTGAAAAACTAATTAATCTTATCATTAAAAAGTAAGTTTTCATTAATGAGTGTGTACTTCCTGCAATGGCTTATGTTTCAGAACAACATAAGTGCAGGTTGTAATATGAAACAATGAAAGAGTTATAGTAAGCCACAAAAGAGCAAGACTAGACAACAACAAGGGTTGCTAATTTTGAGGCCACGAGATATAGCGAGGAGATGATGCAGAAGAGACAGAGAAGAAGATGAAATTCTTACTTTTTCTGCTAACATATATGATTTTTACTTCATATTCAATATTAATCTTTATTATACGTTAAAAAAAATTATCAAGTCAATTTCTTTCATTATTTTAAAACCGTATCTTTTAAAATCTATCTGTCCTTAAATATTAGTATGATTTAGTGTTTGAAGTCTAGGCTCATTTTATTTGTTCAGAATTCATAACAATTAAAAGGCACAAACATTATCTTAATGGTTAGTCTATAAATAACTTTTCAAATCAGTCAAGTTGAAAGGTTATAACAAGCAGTGTAGAGCTTATAGATTGAATGTGAGAAACATTGCAATATTTAACATAGCAAATATGTCAATAGGGCGGTTTAAAGGCTGTGGTCTGGACGGATACCCTCCAAAGCTTGTTCACTCTTGGATCAGTCCTGTTTATCTGCATATTTGGTTGTATCAACATTGGAGGTTTTCAAGAAGTGATCAAAGCAAACTGGGAGGGAAAACGAATCGAAATGTTCGAGTAAGTACAACTGAGTAATATTCCACAAAATCCTCTGTGGAATAATGAATTCAGTAAATGATTAGGATAATTTATAAATGTTCAAAAGAAATGGATAAACATAGTATATTTATATATTCTATAGCCAAAACAATTTATATAATGACTGGTTTGAATTTCACCAATGTGTCATCATGACAGGATAAAAATTTTAGGAGCTAATGGTAGGAACTTGTTTCTGAAACATATCTTGTTAAATAAAACAATATGTCACAAGATAGATTTTAATATAAAAACAAAGGACTTTTGTCATCAATTACAAATTATTCACAATCCTTTACTTTTTCATTTTCATTTTCACTTCCATCTTCTACTCTTCAAACTTCAACACTGAAGATTTCACAGGCATCTCTGATAAATTTAACAATTTCGCATCAGATAATTCAAAAGAGGGCCAGTCCTCTTCCACTTTACTTTCCTAAATATTTTTTATCCTTGTATATTATACTTGAACATTAAAATGTGTTTTATGATAAAAACACATTTCAAATACACTGTACATTAAGTAAGCGATAAAACATTCAGTACTGGAAATTGTTAAATAAATACTACCATCCAACCATACACATACCTTAGATAAATAATGCTTGGCTAATTAATGGTCTAAAATAACCATATCAAAAGTTCTGTTCAACACTTACAAACATTTTCAGCATGAATCTAAATCCATTCGCAAGGAACACTCTCTGGACTGTCATGGTTGGGTCTACATTTACGTGGTTGGCACAGTTAGGTGTACATCCTGGTGCTGTCCAGAGGTTCATAGCGGTTCCAACGTATGCAGCTGCTAGATCGTAAGTATACATGACTGATATAATATAACCATTACAATGCAATCAGTATTCAACACATTCACTCATTAAAAAAAGTTAAAAAAAAACTTGTTTCAGCGTAATGTTATGGAGTTCGGTTGGATTTACTGTCATCAAAATATTGGTCATATTTGCGGGCTTATTGATGTATGCTAAATATCGAGGATGCGATCCAATTGCAACAAGGGTAAGTTTTAACAGCCGATTCAAAGTAAAACTACCAATAATAATACTTATTTTGTAGAAACACAGAATTTGGTGAAAATGTGATGGTACATTTGATTAATGATTAATATGACGTCCACAGTTCTTTACTGAGAATCATGTGAAGACTGCAAGTAATGCATATTAAAGAATGTCTGATCATCATTTGTCTTTTCAGGTTTAGGGATCATTGACCTCACTTTGGCAGACCACACTCCTTCTTCTAAATGCTGTCCTAATATTCTACAGTAGTGATTCTTAGAGTTTAACCCTGATGAATCCAATCTAAACTTTATAGTTTGCCAGCACTACATACAATAGTCTATCATATAGTCCTATTGTCTCTTAACTTACAACCCCCTGCATAAAAGTATATTGTTACGACATTACAGAACAATCTACGTGTTTATCGAATGTTCCAGACAGATCCAGCTGAATGTGTACGGCGTACGTGATTCTCGACGCATTAGCTAGACTGTGCCAGAAGCTGCGTGAACTGTGTCAAGGCCGCAATGAATTACGCTCTAATGTTTTCCTTTATTGTTAATGCGCAGTATGGAATATTCTAGTATTTTGGCGGGGTATAAATACATGTACTCAACGATGTTAAGTTTCAGTTTTTGAGTTGAGAGTTATTGTTGGCATTTACTCTGTGCGTTTAAGTGGTTATTAGTGAAGTGTTGTGTTTTATAATCGGGCGGAACAATTGTAATATTAGTTGACATTTTATTGCGTGTGAACAAGTTTTATTTGATTTGTTGTAAGAGACTGTGTTGTTGGTTACGAAATGTTTAACTGTGATAATTAAAGCTGGTGATTAGTGACGTAACTGGTGTCTTGTATTTTGTTTTCCACTGTACCATACAACGATAAGTAGACCATCGTTGTTAACTTATAAACTTATTAACAATTTTATTCTTTGTTTCATGATTATCGTACTTACCATGTGAGTACCAAAATTATGTGCCGGAGCACATGATCCGCTGCCGTATGTTTCTTTCTTTATAGGGTCCAGAGTTCTTTAAACCGAAATCAGAGACTGAACTGGGTCTTGAAATAATGCTTTTAACGACAATACTGGTGGCATGAAAACTTTGTTTAATGATGCTAAATACTTTACATTTATTAACATCAAAATATAGTGTCTTATAAAATTAAACAAAATGGCGTCTTACATTACTTCCGCCTTCTACTATTCATCAACTTCATTTTTATAATAATAATTTTTTTTTTTCATTTTACTCTTACAACAGGAATATCTTTTAAACTGCAGTATTTATATATTTTTTGTTGTTGTACACATTAATTGTTAATGATATGAACCACAAACCCACGCCTCATGGCTTTTGCCCGTTTAAATGCCGGCTTTCATCCACTCTCACACACACACACGCTCATTTTGCCCCAGAAATAGATTAATGATACATTTTGAATTGAATTTTGAGCTCAATGGTTATTATAATAGGTTGAGATAAATTTTGCACTTTCCTGGATTTTGAAATGTAGCCGTTCCTCCAGACGTCCACTTTTCGCCGAACACTTTACTGTATCATGTCTGTTTGTTGCTACACACTGAATTTACTTTATTACATTTTAAATCGTTCACTGAATTGCTGCTGTAATTACATTTTGTTAATTTATCACTTCTGCTGGCGATTAACTACCAGCGAATTTTACAACGTGTTAACGCTCTGAATGTCTGATGTTAAATGGGACGAAAAACTGGTTCCGTTCTTGCATGTGTGTGTGTTACGTCGTCAGCGTTCCATTGTTTCATATGGCTGACGCCCTTGTTTTGCGTCATTTTTATGACGTTTTCACTGATTGTATTACGTCTCATTATTGTCTGTCCATTGGTTTTATATAACGTATGCGGCGGAACGCACGTAGGTTCTGACCTTGGGTTCGATCTACACTGATGAAACTGCGTCGTTTCGTTCATGATGGGGAGAGTTGTTCTAACCACGTTTTATATATAAAAATACAATAAAAGATTCCTTAATACCATAATTCCTTAAGATGGACGTTCGTACCGTCACATCATAACAGTGGTGTCAGAAGTGGGATAGAACCGTTAACAGTGGAAACTTCATAAAAGGCTAGTGTAAATTCGTAATTAATCTGTAAACATCGATGCCAGTCAGATGATGGAAGCTTTCCAAACTCTGCTGCGGCAGACATAGGAATAAGCAGAAAGACGACAAAAAGAAAAACAAAGACAAGAAAGAGAAGAAGCAGAAAAACGACAGGATGAGAAATGTAGACAGGAGGCGGAAGAAACAGAGAAAAAACGCAGACAGAAGGCGGAAGAAACAGAGAAAAAACGCAGACAGGAGGCGGAAAAAGCAGAGAAAAGACGCAGACAGGAGGCTGAAGAAGCAGAAAAATTACAGGATGAAAAACGTAAGCAAGAAGCAGATGAAACGGAAGGTCTCTTTCAAAAACAGTTGCAAGAACACAATACCACAGAATTGGGTCTCCTACGAGGTGAGCTTAATAAGCAAGTTACTAAAATATCGGAAGTACAAGAATCAATGACATTAAAAATAGCTGAAGTAGAAAAATATGTTTCGATTGTTGAAGAATCGATGTCAAATAAAATATCTGCAGTAGAAAACTCAATGGCAAACATAAGACAACAAATTAAAAGTAAAGTTGAACAGTGACTGAAGATACAACCAAAACAACTTTGTGAACAGACTGTACCAATGATAAAGACACAGAAAATAAGTTAATAGAGGAAGTCACTTTGCCTGCAGTAGGGACAGTTCATGTCAAAGCTCCAACCTTTGACGGAAGCAGTCACTGGGTAATGTACCTCCGCCCATAATTTGGCAGAGAAAGACAAGGCTGTTTCACTTGTTCTCTCATTAAAAGGAGATGCGGCAGAATTACTACAGAAAGTGCCACCTGACAGCCAGAACATCTATGCCGAGTTGATAAAAGCTCTAGAATTACGGTATGGTGATAAACATTTGCAAGATGTGTATTGCACCCAGTTGAGAGCAAGGCGACAGCATTCTGGGGAAAGCCTTCAAGAGTTTGAAGCAAGTATCGACAGACTAATTAGACTGGCCTATCCTGAAGTGCCAGAAGATTTTCGAACCAGTTTTGCGATGCAGACATTTACTGCCGGTGTCCGAGATAACAAACTACAGCAAGTGTTACGAATGGCAAGACACCAGAACAGTGCGGACGCCCTGGTACATGCTTTGCAATTTGAGGCCGCCAAATCAGCGTCTGGTTGGACAAGTCATAAAGTACACGGGCTAAAAATCGTGACGGCACAGATGATGAGGAAGAAGAACAAGGAACAGACTCAACGGTCAGCACCACAGAATAAAATAAGAAAGGATGGAAGACCGAAGTGTTATAGATGTGGGAAACCTGGACATCTACACTGAGATTGTTGGATTAGAATTCAGCAGCAGGAAAACGAGCCCCTAGACAATACGCAATTTCTACACTTCAGAAAAACAGCGGGAGCTTGGTGGTTACCAGATTCGTTCAACAAAGGCCAACCTCGATTTCAGTTGACACAGGCACAACAGTTTCCATTGTGCGGCCCGATGTGGTGAAAAATCTCAAGCCAATCTGGTGCTCTTGCAGCTTGCGAACAGCTACTGGACGGCCTGTGAAAGTGTTTGGAAAAGTGGAGATACACCTATGCCTCGGTTGATTTGCATTTTATCATCAAGTACTTGTTTCAGACATTGTGGATGAAGCAATTCTTGGTGTGGACGTTATGAACGCATATGGATTTATAGTCGACTTCAAAAACGTCTTGAGAATCGGAGAAGAAGAGGTAATGCTCTCCACAATGAATACATCAGAAAAATCGATGGACGTGATAAACCAAGTGGCCGTAACTGTTCCGACAAACTCCGAAAAGATCATCATGGTTAGAACCGAGGTAGATATTAGGGGCAACCAGTACTCTATATTCGAACCCCAGGTAGTCAGCACACCGGACATACTAATTGCCAGAAGTTTAGTAAAACCTGCTGAAACCGAAAATGTACCTATTAGAGTAAATTATAGTAAAAAATAAAACCATAAAATAGTTTTTGTGATTTCCACTCGTCAATTTATTAAAATTATAAAACTATGACAGCTGTTTCGGCAACACAGTGCCTTCATCAGATGGTATAAGCTGACTAATTTTCGTACACACAATACAGAATATAAAATATAATACAAGTGCTGTTGTATAGAGAGCGATAGTAATCTCGTGTCAATAAGATTTATACACATTACACAAATATATAACATAACATATACCAAGTCTATTTATACAAATTAAGCAGAGGCGAGCTATTTAGATCTAACTGATCATTTAATAATACATTTAAATATTTGTGTTTATTAATTTCAAGGGTTTCTAATAAATCAAGCTTTGGACCCTTATCAGATAAATGTAAAATTTCAAAATTGTCATTATAACTATGGTCTTTTTCTAACAAGTGATTTGCATAATTTGATTTGCCATCATTATATCTAAAACTATAATTGTGACCATACATTCTTTTTTCGAAAGATCTACCTGTCTGTCCGATATACACTTTATTACAAGACCCACAGGATAATTTGTATACACCAGACTTTTGCAGTTTATCTGTTTTACTCTTATTATTTTTAATATATTTTCCCAAAGAAGACTGCGTCTTAAAAGCTATATTTACATTCCTTTGCGTGAAATATTTACCAATATTATCAGAAGCAGAACCTATGTAAGTGAGAGTGTGATATCTTTTAATCTGTGTTGAGGGAGGGTAAACTAGTTTTAAAGCTTGTGAATAAAATTTTTTGTTTAACAAGTGATCTATGAGGCTAGGTTGGTAACCATTGTTGACAGCTATTTGTTTAATAATGTTAAGTTCTGATTGGAAATTTGAGTCTGATAACGGAATACTAACTAGTCTGTGGATAAAACTGTGAAAAGCAGCCAATTTATGTGAGTATGGATGTGTGGAAGTAATGTGTATCGTCATATCTGTATGTGTAGGCTTATGAAAAATACCGAAGTCTAATTTATTATTGCATTTTGTTATTGTAAGGTCTAAAAAATTGATACTATTGTTATCTTCTAATTCTAAGGTAAAGCTAATATTTTTGTGTAAATTGTTAATAAAATTAAGAAAGATCTGTAATTGTCTACGTGTACCTAGAAAAATTGCTAAAATATCGTCCACATATCTATACCAAAAAATAAACAATTTGAAATAAGGGTGTGCTCTAATTTTAGTTTCTATGTAGTCCATAAAGATTTCAGCTGCCAAAGGGCTAAGTGGATTTCCCATTGCAAGCCCTTCTTTGCCAATATAGATCTTTCCATTAAATTCAAAGTAGTTTTGATTAAGGCAAACCTTCAGTAAATTCAAGATATCCTCTCTCATAAAGGGGTTATTACAATTTTCAATTAATAATTTTTCTACAATATCTATTACATCAGTCGGTGGAATACTCGGAAACAAATCTTTCACATCAAATGATAATAAAACAGCTTTGTCTGGGATATGTGAATCTTTAATTCTGTTAATTAAGTCTAGTGAATTTTTAATACTATGTGTTGACTGAAATTTGCATTGTGTTTGTATAATCTTAATTAGTCTTTTAGATAATTTAACAGAAGGAGCAGTTACATATGATACCACTGGTCTAATTGGATGGTTATCCTTATGCAATTTAATTAAAGAGTAAAGCTTTGGTGGCTGAGGATTCATTACTGATAAAAAATCCAAATCTCGATTATCAAAGAAAGAACAATTCTTTATAGCCTGTTTAACATCTATTTGAAATTTAAAAGTCGGGTTAGTATCAATGGGTTCAAAAGAGTTCAAATATTCAAGTGTCTTGTTTACATATTCGCCTTTGTCGATAGCAATAACAGTATTGCCCTTGTCAGCGCGGGTAAATATTATATTATTAACTACAGATTTTCTCTTAATTGAATTAATAGTTAGTCTATTTTTATTGTTAAATGGTAGAGTCTTAATTTGTTTCGCATAAAGAGAAGTTAATTTATCCGCTACAATGTATTTGTTCAATGGTATTGATTCGGAATTTTCATGAAATTTATTGTACTTATTACAAGCTAACTCACAATCCACACCTAAAATTTCAAACTCCTTTTTATAATTTGACGGTTGTATATTATATTTGAAACCCTTTTCGATCAGTTTAGTTTCAAAACTATTAAAAGTTACGTTGGTCAAATTCATAAAACGTTGATAAAATATATGGTTAGAAAATTTGTTATTATGCCCGCATTGTCTATTATAATAATTACCGCTATTACTAACCTTAAACATTTTCAACTTGTTTAACTTACGTAACTGATTTAAGTATTTATTATGAATAATTCTTTGAACATCATTTCGCACTTTACGGTCTAGCAAGTCAAATTCTATATTATGCAATCTACGTAATAATTCTGTATGTATAAACTTAAGGTAAATATTACAAACGTCTCTTTTATTGTATTGAATCTTCATGTCGTATAACATCCATTTTCTAATGCCAGCTTCAACCCCTTTTATCGCTGATAAACTTTTGTTGTTCGTCTTCAAACTCATGTAATGTGGTGTTAAGTTGTCCATTAAGCACTTTTTGAAGAACCAAATATTCTGCGATGTAATTTTTGTACGGAGTAACACTTTAAAATACCACAAGGCCAACATGCTAGTTGTAGCATCTTTCAAATAATTAATGCTTGATGCCTTTACTTGGTGAAAATCCATTGTAAATTATAGTAAAAAATAAAACCATAAAATAGTTTTTGTGATTTCCACTCGTCAATTTATTAAAATTATAAAACTATGACAGCTGTTTCGGCAACACAGTGCCTTCATCAGAAGGAACTGATGAAGGCACTGTGTTGCCGAAACAGCTGTCATAGTTTTATAATTTTAATAAATTGACGAGTGGAAATCACAAAAACTATTTTATGGTTTTATTTTTTACTATAATTTACAATGGATTTTCACCAAGTAAAGGCATCAAGCATTAATTACCTATTAGAGTAGCGAATATTTTGGATCAAGCTGTCACTTTACAAAGCAATCCGCTCCCAGGCAAATTGACTCCTGTGGCCTGGTAGCCGGAATGACGCAACGAAGATCCAGTGCTTCGGATAATTCCAAATTACCAGAGGAGCTGCAGGAATTATTGAATAGATCTCCTAACGACCTCTCAAGTGGTGAGGTAAAAGAACTCAAGACGGTTTTAACATGAATTCAAAGATTCTTTTCCAGTTCGGGGACAGTCACTGGGAAGAACCTCTCTTGTACAACATCGCATCAATACCGGGGACACAACACCGATACGCCAACCTCCTTGAAGGCCTCCATTATCTAAGCAAGAAGAAATGTCTCGGTTAGTATAGGACACGTTGACAGAGGGAATAATCGAGCCTTCGTAAAGTGCTTGGTCTTCTCCGGTAATGTTGGTAGCGAAAAAGGATGGTGGATTGTGTTTCTGCGTAGACTACCAGAGGCTGATGTTACAAAGAAAGACTGCTATCCATTACCTCGCATTGACGATACACTCTACACACTGTCTGGAGCACAGTGGCTTTCCACACTGGACCTAAAGAGTGGATATTAGCAAGTGGGTCTTCATCAAGAAGACAATGAAAAGACCGCTTTCTTGACCCCAAGTGGCTTATTCCAATTTAACGTCATGCCATTTGGACTCTGTAATGCACCGGCAACATTTGAAAAGTTGATGGACCTGATACTCCGAGGCCTGACATGGAAAACTTGCCTTGTTTATTTAGACGATGTCATAGTCATCGGGAAGACTTTCAAAGATCATTTGGAAAACCTTAAAGAGGTTCTAACTAGAATTCACGGTGTCCAACTGAAGCGGAGCCCGAAGAAGTGTTCTCTATTCCAGAAGGAAGTACAGTATCTGGGCCATCTAGTTTCGGCAGCGGGTGTTAGCATGGATCCTAATAAAGTAGACGCCATACAAGACTGGCCAGTGCCGAAGAGTAAACACGATGTTCGGAGTTTCCTGAGGTTATGCTCATATTACAGACGTTTTGTAAAACGCTTCACTACTATTGCTAAACCACTACATGAGCTAACGGAAAATAAACGAAACTTCCAGTGGTTGAGAGAGTGTGATCAAGCATTTAGGACTTTGAAAATTGTATTATGTTCGCAGCCAATTCTCGCTTTCACAGCTTCCGAAGGGAGCTTATCATACACATCATAGACACAGACGCAAGCAATACTGGTCTAGGAGCAGTTTTGTCTCAGATGCAAAATGGTGAAGAACGAGTAATAGCGTATTACAGCAAGATGCTTTCTAAACCAGAGAGAAATTATTGCATTACAAGGTGAAAGTTGCTGGCAATCGTCCGAGCTTTAGAGCACTTCCATAAATACCTCTATGGAAGGGAGTTTTCATTATGCACCGACCATGGCTCTTGAGATTTAAAAAGCCGGAAGGGCAGTTGGCAAGGTGGCTCGAACGTCTGCAAGAGTACAACTTCAAGGTACAACATCGGCGGGGGCGCCTGCATGGTAATGCGGATGGCTTATCGCAACCACCGTGCCCAGAAGACTGCCAACACTGGCACAGAAAGGAAGAACAAAATGCCAGCGAACATGTTGAAGCCATCACTGTAGATTTCCTGGCAAACGGCTGGACGACACAAGATTGTCGACAAGAACAGATGACTGATGAAGACATTGGACCGATCTTGACAGCAAAAGAAGAAGGTCGCCGCATGGATTGGCAAGATATCTGCCATGGTTCCAAAGTGCTGAAGGGCTACTGGGCACAATGAGTATCCCTTACCTTAGAGAACGGATTGCTGAAAAGGGCTTGGGAAAGTGCAGATGGATGAGACTTGGTCATGCAGTTGATAGTTCCCCGAAGTAAAGTGCAGTCTGTTTTGAAGGAGATGCATGATGGAACATCTGAAGGCCATCTCGGCATTAACAAAACCCTTGACAAAATACAGAAGTGATTCTATTGGCTTCATCTTTGCCACAATGTAGAGGAATGGGTTCGGACATGTGAAATATGTGCTGCAAGCAAGGGCCCACAAACCAGAAGCAGGGGAAAAATGAGACAGTATAACGTTGGACTGCCTTTCGAGAGTATTGCCATAGACATTGCTGGACCACTCCCAATTACTGACGATGGAAACTGGTACATCATGGTTGTAGGTGACTACTTTACTAAGTGGGTGGAAGCCTATGCGATTCCAAATCAGGAGGTTACCACTGTGGCAAAGCAGTTAGTTCACAACTTCTCTTGCCATTATGGAGCCCCTATAGAAATCCATACGGATCAAGGGAGAAATTTTGAATCAGGAGTGTTTAAAGAATTATGCCGTCTTCTTGGAATTCGAAAGACCCGGACAACGCCTCTGCATCCTCAGTCAGACGGATGGTTGAGAGATTCAATAGGACACTTGAACAGCAACTTTCAAAGGTTGTAGACAAGAACCAAACAGACTGGGTCCAACATATACCACTATTCCTCATGGCGTATAGGTCATTAGTACATGACACAACCGGCATGACTCCAGCAAAATTGGTGTTTGGGCAGGAGATTCGTCTTCCTGGGGACTTGATGTTCGATCACCTGAGACTCAGTCCCAAGAGCCATAACACTATTCCTCGCAATTAGAAAACCAACTGCGAGAAATGAATTGCTTGATAAGAGGACGGCTGAAGATTGCCAGTGATAAAATGAAAACTCGGTATGACATTCGCAGGAATAGTGTAGGTTTCCAAGAAGGAGATCAAGTTTGGTTGTTTAACCCAAAGCGCCATCGTGGTCGATCACCTAAGCTTCACACTAACTGAGAAGGACCCTACACTGTGAAAAAAAGAATCAACGATGTTGTTTATCGGATTCAACAGGAAGGACAGCGAACGTTGAAGGTCATCCACCTAGATCGCCTGGCTAAGTATTACTTCAGAGATGGTTTGCCAGTTCGGGACGAACAGGCTTATGGAGGGCGCAGTGTTACGACATTACAGAACAATCTACGTGTTTATCGAATGTTCCAGACAGATCCAGCTGAATGTCTGTAGTGTACGTGATTCTCGACGCATTAGCTAAACTGTGCCAGAAGCCGCGCGAACTGTGTCAAGGCCGCAATGAATTATGCTCTAATGTTTTCATTTACTGTTAATGCGCAGTATGGAATACTCTAGTATTTCGGTGGGTATAAATACATGTACTCAACAACGTTAAAGTTACAGTTTTTGAGTTGCGAGTTTATGTCGGCATTTACTCTGTGCGCCAGACGGAGTTGGTCAACAAGATTTGGGACGTTTGTAATAGAAGAATGTCGCTACAAGAAGGCATCACACGTCGTGCTGTACATTGTTTTGTTTTCCCTTTATATGTGACTATGCATTACTTATCAGCCATCCCTCGTACATATAAATATTAATGTTAGAATAATATCATAATTCATTTAAAAGTTTTATAACCTCGTTGCATATAAGATTAGCAAAAAATGTTTAACAATGAATGATCTTGAGAGTTCATATTTTTAGTGGTGAGAAATGTAATTAAACTCACATTCAATTGGAAGAACATAGTTTTTATTGTGTACCATATGCGAAGCGAATGTTTCATACTCAATATTTCTACCATTTGTTTTATGCATCACAAAGAAATAGTTATGCAAACTGAATTCTGTATCGAACACTGTTTCAGGTGATTAAGAAATCTGGCCAGCTGTTACCGTATTATGTAATGGATGTGGCTGGACAGTTTCCTGGCCTCAATGGGTTGTTCATATCGGGAGTAGTCAGCGCAGCACTGAGGTAGTAATATACTGCATATTTTTTTCTACAACTGTTTTTCCAACACTAACAACACACGATCTATTAAAATTATAAAAAATAAACTTACTGTTAAAAGTGAAATTACAATTACATATATAAAAATGCCAAAAATTAATAATTTACAGCACAATGTCAGCAGGCTTAAACACTGTCGCTGGTACAATTTACGAAGATTTTGTTCATATTTTCTTAAAAGACAAAAAAATGTCAGAAGCAAAGGCGTCCTGTACAATGAAAATTATTGTACTCATCTTAGGAGCTATCAGTGTTATGATGGTGTTTGTTGTTGAAAGGCTTGGAGGCATTTTCCAGGTAAAGAAACAACAGAATTATGTAAAATCTTTTTTTTATTCTTGGATTTTGATGTCCATGACGTGTCCGTTAATTAACTAATTATAAGCATAATACTACTGACTCGAATCACTAAGTTTTTTATTGGTAAAAATTTACCTGGTTCAATCTACAAAATCTTTTTTTTAGTTTTTGAAATAATCCAATCATGCTGACTGTCAAATAATGCTTACAATGATTATTACTTTCTTACAAATCACAGATTGATGTAACTTAAAATATGTTTGTTATGACTGTTACAAGTCCTTACTTTTGCCTTTACACATTATCTGCATGGTTCTTCCATCTGCATCTCCTGAATGTTTTCTATAGGTTCAGTACCGATTTCTTTACTGAACACACACACAAAGTCTTTTCCTACCATTGATCTACAAACCCCCCTGCACAAGCTTCCTTCCTCTCCTCCCTCTGATTCCCATGCTAGCAAGATCTTCTGTTACGCCATCCGACCATCACATCCTTGATCTGCATCTACGTTTAGTAGTATATAATCTTCCCTACAGCATTCTCTCCTCAGACATTCTTTCCACATGTCCCAGCCAATGCAACCTCTGTGATTTGATGAATTTCACTGTCTTTTCCATGCAAGAGAGCTTGTAGTTCATTTTTATTATGTATTCTCCAACTGTCTTCTTGTCTTACTGGGCCATAAATTTTACACAATGTTTTGTGCTCAAATGATTTTGAAGCAGTTTTGACATTATCTGTCAAAATCAACACCTCTTATCCATATGTGACAACTGGTCGCACCATAGAATAATATACTTTAAGTTTTATACCTCTTGTAACAAGGTTGTCTTTAAAGATGTTAATATTTGCAAAATAGGCTCTATTTCCTGCACATGTATCCTTTCTCTTATACTCCCCTTAATGTTATTATCATTTGATACTAAGGCACCTAGATACCTAAAGCAGAACACTCCTTTGAAACACTTCCCATTCACATTGAATTCTCTAGGAGCCCTTCTAGTCTCAAGAGTTGGACATTACCATGTACTTGTCTTGCTTTCATATACCACAAATGAAACACTTGCAGACCTCATTTCTACTCCCATCTCTTCATTCCTGCTTCACATTTATTGAAGAAGCTAATATAATCTGTTCATAACCATCTTAGTTGTCTTCTTATCCCCTTTATATGCCTCAGAAAATTTGTTCTATAAATGTACCAGAATGCTTAAAGTTGAAACTAATAAAATTACAGATGGGGCTAAGCTTGATAGGTGTGGCAACTGGTGCACTGTTAGCAGTATTCTCATTGGGAATGTTCTTTCCATGGGCTAATTCCAAGGTAAGTCACACACACACATGAATTTGGTCTCTTGGTAAAGTGCTGTGGAATTTTCGTTTTCTGTAGACAATAGATTGCCAATGGGGTTTATTTTATATTTAGGTATTCCAATATTACCAATTTTCTTAAGCTGATGGGGTCGTACATATACGGATAAAACTGTAAATCAACGAATACACAACGCCTTCCTTATATAACCAGACAGACATATTTAATAAAATGTATTAAATTGCAATACTAAATATACTGTACAATACGGATACCACACACACACATATTTACTCTAGAGCAGCAGTCGGCAATCCTGTGCCCGCAGATGCAAGTGTGCCCATCGAAAAGGTTTGACATGCCCACGAATCATTTGTAATTTTCTTTTCTTTTGTACAAAGGAACAAACCCGCATTGTACCTGTTTTGAAGTATTGTATTATAAAATAGTACCAGCCATTTACTAAACCACGCTATGCCTTCCCCCAATATGATTGTCGAGCTTGTCGCCCAGAGCCTGTAAACATTCTTCTCCCCAAAGAAAAAACTTAATTTTTTCAAGTTTTATATATCTGTGCACTTTATGAAAATAAATAGTGTTATTGTAAGTTCTTTAATATATTTTTATTACAATGTTCTCCTGTTTAACCATTTTTTTTCGTTAAAAGTGTTATTAGTTTTAACGTGCGTGTGCGTGATGACAAATTGTTGATGATCCATGTGAAAAATTGTAACAGTCTAAATACTTTTGCCAAACAACCCATGTGAATTTTACTTACCTTAGCGATCTTATTTACGCACTTACCCTGATTTTGACCACCTTACTATGACTTACCAAACAGAAGACTCCAGATTTTTTATAGGTCGCCACCAACATTTGGAAAAGGAAATGTGGAAACCTTGTCACACTTCACCCTTTTTAGAATTTCGTTAATTTAATTCCTTTGGTTCAATACTTTACCCAGGTTCGTTTTAGGCGTGCTTCTCCGTACGGGACTGGTTATGGTAAATTGGCGTAATAATGACTCTTAACACATGTTTATAGTAAATCAAATACTATTTTATTTATTTCAAGAATTAAATTCTGTTTCTTACTTCCTTCTTTACTTCCTTAATGACATCAAAAATACAAAATATAAAATTCTATTAGCAAATATTTAAATTGGCAAACCAGTACTTCGATTTTTTACATACACACTCTCTTACGATCTCTCTCTCTTCCTATTTTAAACACCCTAAATTTGAGACCTCATGTTTAATTATTTATTTCAAATTTTGCTTTAAGAAAATTATTGTTAAACTTTTTTGGCCAGCCGTTCTCTGAACTTATCTGGAGCGGCTATCCAAGATGTTACGCCATCACTCGCAGTGCACTTTTTCACTCCAACACTCGAAAAACTGTCTCACACCGTTAAATAAAGTTTAACTTTGCATTTTTGCTTTCAAAAGCATTATTTATACTGATTTAGATTATTGTTCACAACTTTTGGTAGATCTACACTTAATTTGCCCGCGGGCTCGGTTCAACACAACCGTACGGCTTGTTGATGTGAAACGACTGCGGCCAATTTGGGGCCTGCAATCGTATACTATACGGGCTTTCCACACCCTGGTCACGTGGTTCCCCTTGATCACCGCTTCGTCTCTCATCTCCGCACATGGCCAAGTCTAGAAGCCAGAACTGCGTTGTAAGATTGAAAGCACGTGTTCCGCTCATGATACCCTCGTGACGTCAGACTAATTAATAAAAATTAATTCTTATATGGTTAGGTCTTGTTCCCTATCGTGTTATATGGCTAAATATAGCCGTTGAGTAAGGCGTCGTACTACATGCCTTGCCGGTGACTCACTGCGTACCTGACACTGGCGGTCACCAACCATTTCATAAAATGATTTATTATTGAAAATGATTATATAGAAAATTATTAACAAAAAATGGGTTTACACCTTTTGTCCCGTTACAAAATTTTCACAAATTTATATGAAAAATACTGCAAAGCTTTTTTTCATTTGGTGTTCCATGTCAATAAATACAAGCGCAAGGGTATTATAAAGCAACAGTTAATGTTTGTAACGTCCAGCTATTGAACTCCGCACCTTTCTATTTTCCATTGATGGGGTGGGGAGGGGTGCACCCATCGAACTGGTCCTCAGTTATATATGCGCCCCCATAAATCAAAGGTTGCCTATGACTGCTCTAGAGCATTACAAAGGTTTTATTATGAGAAATTCCACTTGAATACAAGTATATGTATATTTTACATATAAGAATTCTATTTCTTTTATACAAAGTAATAAATGCTACAAAAATTGTCCTAATTTTACCAATCATGCACATTACAAATGTATATGTATCCACACACATAAATGAAATAAGGAAAAGGATACAGGCTACAAATAGGGCATATGCTTCGTTGACAACTATATTCAAGACAAGGAATATCTACCACCAGTCCAAGGTCACATTATATAAAGTTATAATTAGACCAGTGATAACATATGGCAGCGAGACTTGGACTCTGAACAAACGAACCTCTAACATAGTCAGTACCTTTGAAAGGAAATTTTTGAGAATACATGGACCAATCCAAGTCAATGGGATATGGAGAATAAATCACGATGAGAAACTATACAAGCTAATAAAGACAATGATCTGGCCACCACCATCCGACTGCATAGATTGGAATGGGTAGGACACATCATTAGGATGGAAGGCAACCGAACACCTAGGTAGGGTCTATTTAGTCAAATCGAGGGTAGAAGGCCTGTCAGAAGACCCAAGCATCTCTGGATTGACACAGTGGCGAGGGATACTGATACTTTACTTAAAATAAAAGGATGGACATCAATCGCCAAGGGTAAGGGAAAAATGGAGGCGGATGATTATGGAGGCAAAGGTTCGACTCCGAACTGTGATGCCGAAGAAGAAGAAGAATATCCACACACTCCAAGTACATATGTGTATGTGGAGTGCATATAATCTGGTATACTGTATACTGTTTCACACACACACACACACACACATACACAATGTATATACACACACATGTATATATACTGTTTTATGGTCTTATAACAGGATCTTTCATTTTCTTTTCATTATAATTGTATTACCAAAATGTTTTGATTTTTTTTCAGACTCACTAATTATGATAGCACTGTTCCATTTCTTAAAATTTTAGCCACTCATTTTATTGTTTTTAGCCATTTAATCTTCCTCATTTGATTAACGTATATTCTACAGGGTGCCCTTGCTGGATCTCTGACAAGTCTACTGTGCATGGCTTGGATCGTAGGTGGTGCTCAACTGTACATAGCTGAAGGAAAATTACAGTTTCCTGGAAAGATTACAAGCATTGACAACTGCACATCGAATTTAACTATCTCTCACGAATTCAAGTAAGTAGCTTTTTTTTTTTTACATGGCAACTGTCCACATTAAAATATCAGATGTGTCCTATCACCATTTCGTTTTTATTCAGCCATTAGGCCCATTGCCTGTTGCACCTTTTTTTGTCATGGCAAATGGCAGCTCAGAAAGAAGATGTTGGGGACGCCTCCTACTACCCATTTGTGCTTGTTGTGACAAAAGTCGGTCCTTAAAACATTTATAGACTATACTGTAGCATAAACAGCTCTGATACTGTAGCGGGACAATATCTGTGTAAAATAATGTAGTTTGAAACACTATTCTGTGTCTGATTTTTTGTGTGTGAGTTATCAAATATACATTGATAACAGGTTTATAATTTTGACTGGAGTATATGAAGCACTATTGCATTGTTTTGAGGTTAGGCTAGTGCACAAGAAGCAGACAAAGGTTGATTTGACCTTGACCTGAACTTACGAACAACACAACAAACGAATCTCATGTAAAGCAAACTCCTTTCCAATGCTACCCCACCATCGGATGTATTCTGTTTGATTTACAAATTCAGTTTCCTTATATTACAATCCAGAAAAAGATATTGTTACAATGGTCTCATTGATCATTGTATGGTACAGTGGAAAACAAAATACAGACACCAATGAAGTCACTAATTACCAGCTTTAATTAATCACAATTAACAATTTGTAATCAACTCGTACAAGTTAAATTTGTCCACACGCAATAATAATGTCAACTATTAGAGTTTCACACTAATTATAACACAATAATCACTTCGCTACAATACTTCGAAACACACTTCAATGAATCGCCATTTACAATTGACTTCTAAGCGGCAGCTGTCGCCTATTTATAGCCTGCAGGGTTCCAGACTAATGTTTCATAATATGGGTCCTTAACATTCACTCGAAAACTATATAGGATACTTGAGTGCGGCCTTGGCAGAAATGCACACCTGCTGGACTAGCTGAGAAACATGTAGAACGACACTCTCCACTGTTCGAGAATGTTCCGTTGTCGTTACAATATTATAATTAAAACTTTCTTCCTAAAACTACATTTCAATTCTAGGTTTACTTCCAAATAAAGCTACAAGCTTTTATACATTCAATAAAAAGATAAAATAAAATTTCCAACACATGCCATATCATTTTATAATTGCCAAGCATCTTTTCCTTACGCTGTCTGCAGACAGATTTCGACAGCTTTTCATTCTGAGGAAGGAGAAATCAGCTCTTCTGCTTACCTTTTCATTTCATGTGGTATGTATTATTTAACATCATGCATTATTTGGCCTACTAAAAACTAGGTAATATCTCCCTCTTCAAAACTCCCCACCCCCCAAATCTCTTCTGACTATTATACGTCCCTACAAACACTTTTCATTACCTGTCTTCTACATCACCTTTTTATTTTAATTTATTCTGTCTACTTGATTTTATTGAGCGGTCGTGGCATAGTGGCTAGCGTGTGGCGCTGCTACGCTGTCGGCGCGGGTTTGATTCCCGCTGCGGCCATCCGATTTAGATACGACCATTCCCACTCGCAAGGCGATGGCAAACCAGTGAGAAGTATCCTGTCTAGTCTAAACCCTCCCCAACTACGCCGTTCGGATCCGGCTTTAAATTGTACGTCCCATATACGTGTGAGAGACTCCGTAACACACACACACCACGGGTATACGTGGAGAGGGTGCAAACCAGTCGAAAGACTGAATAACCCAATAATAACTTTGATTTTTAGCATCTTCTGATACCGAATCACAAAGCTATCAGACTACCTTGTTTCCTTAGCATTCACTATTCAAGGCTCGCAACAATGTGTTGTTTGTCAAAACCTAATGTTTAAAACATTTTCAGTCCTATGCCTGTACGTTGTATAGGCACACGTGTAGAGGTTGTCAACGACAGAGAAGCGTATGCACAGTGAAACACAAGAGTGGAGTAGTGGGGGGAGTGGATATACCTACCAATATTGTTGTGTATCCCCACCTTTCTCCCTACAGGGACAAATTGAGCTTCTCTAACGTTGACAATCTCTAACCCCGTTCTATCTTATGGTCGTACGTCGTACGGGCATCACTCTTACATAGGTTTAAACTGTTTTTCAAGCTTGCCGTATGAGAGCAGCCCATCATAACTGAACTGTAGTTATTTCTTTATCTAACAGATAGTGTTGAATGCATTTAGCTGAATAAATAGCAAACATTTTGTGTTTTGTTTACACGTTTGCATTCAGTGTTACACACTTGCATTCAGTATGTGTGTTAATTACACGTAAATATTTTTAAGAATATATTTCCTTTACTTTTTATATTTCATATAATGTGTAGCACAGACTAGTGTCCAATAATTATATAAAAACCATAAATGTGTGTTTGAAAGTGACTTATAAAAATAAATTGACTTAAATTTCATTTTTTTAGTGCACTTATTTTTTTTTTTAAATAGTAAAAAAAAGTGTAACGAGCAAAAAATTTAAAATTTTTTAAATTTTCACCTCGACGGAGTGCGTTCACACGAGGCGGAGTCAACGGCTTATAGTTGACACAATAAATAAAGCGTAATGAGAAGATGTCAGAGCAGCGTTGATAACTAGACAATAGAAAGACGTTAAGTTCGACTCGGCTATAGAAATTGGTTGCACAAGATGACAGGGAAAGTTTAGTTCAGAATTATTGCTCACTACAGCTGTAACAATGTAGGCGAGGACATTCACACTTGTACTGAGAAATGTGGCAGATGTTCGACCAAGTTACGTCAGTATACGATAGACGACAAAAAGAGGGAAACTACATGTTACAATGGAACGGATGCACTGCACCTTAAGAAACAATACTAAGGCAGAGATCAGACAAAAACTCAAGTCATGTTACGCAGCTGGAGTTATCGTCTAAGTGCCAGACAGAATTTACGAGTGGAAAGTTGGGGTGACTTCACCAGCCAGCAGATGTCCAAAATTATTAATAGCTACAAAAAAGGGGTATGACACAGAACAATACGTTGGGAGAACCGAAAGTACAGATAATGGCAATCTAGAGAAACACTGAGTTTACTTCAGACAATGGGTTGATAGACAAGCGTATAATAGCTAAAGTTTCTACGAAAAGGGTCAACGTTCGACAGAGCAAAATCGGGGGATGCCTAAGAGCCTATCAGAAACCCAGAGCCACGGAGAAAACTTGTAGAGAGGACTGTTTCCATAGCAACAGAAACGAAGAACCGTGATAAAACAGTGATATAAGTGGAACTAGACATGTACAGTAACGTTAAAACGAACACACAACATACATCGTAAGATGAAGTATTTAATTGAACACTAAACATCAATTATTCACATAAACCTACGCCAACGCGAGTGATCGGAAGTGTGCGCAAGTGCTTGTGATTTCAGCGGCATTCAACGAGATGTGTCTTCATGCCATCCTCATCACTGAAACTGGACATCACCAAAGACTAATGGATATTTCATAAATCAAGTAACCATTATTTTAATCATTACTATTTAGTTACTTCTACTGACCTGATTCTTTCAAAGAATTCATCCCTGAGAAATTATTAATAAACGCAATGAATATAAATCAGAATTAAAACGTAATTAGCGAATATATTTACAAAAACTATCTGGGATTAATGAACGCATTAATAATTAGAATATGAATTGTTATCTTATTTGATTTATATATGTATGTATGTTTTCTTTGTTTCAGCATATATTAAAACATGAATTGTTCTTATAAAATATGTATGTATTACAGGTACATCGACGTATCATATGTATGATTATAATTTATTGTGAATGATAAATAAACTAGTAATTTAAGTTGATCCTATATACGCGTTTATTATTACCACCGATAACCCAGATATTAACTTAATTTTTGAACAAAATATAAAGTAGAATTTTATGAGTTTCTTTTGTTCAGTAAAATAAATGAATTGACAACATTAATTTATTAAATGATATCAAGTATTTTGTTTATGAATAATCAGAATAGTTATTCATTATATTAAATGGCGCTTCCTACCTGGAGCATAGATAACAAAAAGTAATAGAGAAATTTTAATTATGCATATTTAGTGTAAACAATAAAAGATTACCCTTTATTATCATTGTATTAAATGGCTGCATAACGCGCGGCATGAAAGTAATTAATTAATGCAAGTAACTGCATATTATCCATTACAAATAAATATTAATATAAATTACATTATATTAAATGGCACCCAAAGAACGTAGGACGTTATAAATATCAATTACATCAATTTAATATCATTATTAATATAATATTCATTATATTAAATGGCGTCCAACTTCGGGGCTAGATACATGTGTGTATGACAAAGTTCGTACCAGCAACAAGTCCATGATTAGAGATCGATAAATTACATCCATTTAATATTCATTATATATTAAATGGCGCCCAACCGCACGGCATGATACGTAGTAACGAAAATAGTTAAAACGTACAGCTTTGGCAAAGAACAGGCAGTAGAAGAAGTAGATAAAGTAGCGTTATAGAATTAGAAATAAGATAAGTATTAGTGTTATAAGTCAGTTTGAATGATTACGCGTAGGAAGGCAAAAATGGCGAGCAATTCCGATAGCGTAGAATTCGACGTTAATAACCAGTTAGGTACGGTAAATACGGAAGATAATACTACACCTAGCGAACCAAGTAGCGCTGTAGAGAGTCCAGAAGATAGGGCGCGAGGACAGAGATCAAAACCAGAAGATGTAAGTCTACAAATGTTGATGGAGTTCATCCGTCAACAGAGCGAAAAACAAGAAGAAAGTAGCAGAAAACAAGAAGAGAATATTAAATTAATTAGTGAGAAATTAGATAAGCAGAAGGAAGAACAAGAAGAAGGTAACAAATTAATTAGTGAAAAATTAGAAAAACAAAATGAAAAACTCGACCAGCATAAGGAAGAGATTAAACGTCAGACAGCGGAACAGATTACGCAGATAAGGTCCGAGATACGTGAATACCAGCAGGCCTGGGAAGGAAAGGTCAACGAACTACAGAAGAAACAAGATGATATCGTGAGAGACTTGAGAGAAGAAGCAAACAAGAAGTACGAAGAGATACAAGAAGCACGAGAAAACGATCGTCAAGAATCGATGGTAGCGATACAGAATACCCAAACGACTGTTAAAAAGATTAATAATAAATTCGATGCTCACGTCAAGGATGCCAATAAGAAGCAGGAAGAATTCAAGGCCGAGATACATGACACCATACGGCAGAAACAACAGGAACAAGACGGAACAAACAATAACATTATACAGACGTTGGAAGAAGTTGACGGTAGACAGCGTTCAACGGAACAGAAGTTGGACGAGACTACAAAAGAAAAGACGACGCGGATCGAAGAGTTAAAAGGTCATTTGACAAAAGTAAGAGAAAACCAGGAGAGACTGCAGAGACAATTAATGGAAGGTGGGTGTGGTATATTAAACTGAATTAATGGACCTAATCACAATGACCTTAAATATAATGGTACGGACAGATTCCCCATGGAATTCCTTAAGGAGTTGTCTGAAATACAAGAGTTATACTACCCCACTGACAATATCAAGTGGATAGGTAGACATTTAGAATTAGACGCTGGAATTTGGTGGCGGGTTATACGTAACCAAATATCAAATTTTGAAGAATTCAAGGAAGCGTTCTCACAGAAATATTGGGGACAAGAACGACAAGACAGCATACGGGACCATTTGGAATATGGTAGGTTTGATTGGCGTGGACCGATTACTGCGATCCAATATATAGAACGCATATTGTTGGAGAGTAGGCAGTTAACACCTACTCTGACTGATAAACAACTGATACGCAAAATATCTCGTCACTTTGGGCGCGAGATTCAGCTCGCTGTGGTCACGAGAGGAATTGTGACAATTCCAAATTTCGAATCTTTAATCATAGAATATACGCATATACAACCGAGAAATAATAGGGAGTCAAGCTATGTGACGGCGAACGAGGGGAGGAATTCTTACAAGGAAAGTGAAAGCGGTCCGAACAAAACAAGTGGAACGCAGAAGAAAGCATGGGGTGAGAGACCGGCTGTAAATACACAACAACGCACTGGGGAGCGGCGCGCAGTCAACACAATGGAATTCATAAATACAGCTGCCTCTACATCGAGCACTGAACCCAAAAAGGTTCGTCAACAAGAAGAAAAAAAAAATCCCTTTACTCATTAACGGAGATAGCCGATAAAACGAATGACTATCAGACTAACATAATTTTACCAGACTTACGAAGCGATTTGTTATGTAATGATGACGAGGAGATTACCCAACGAGTAATAAAGTGCCCAGAAATAAGTATAAAGTTTAACAATAATATTACAGTACAAGCGTTTCTTGACACTGGATCCGTTATTGCCGGATTGTCCGAATCGTGGTTTAATCAAAACAAACATAACATAGCACCTTACGAAATTTTACCGATGACTAACACTTTAATAGTTAGCGCGGTTGGCAATAAATCAAAGTTAATAAGGAAGCAAATATTATGCGATATTTATATTGAAGGAATTAAGTATGAATGTGTTTTTCTCATTATACCAGATTTAATAAAACCTTGTATATTAAGAATTAATTTTCTTCAGGAAACAGGATGTCTCATTGACATGAGAAAAAGGATCGTCGAGTTAAGAAGAGAGGCTGACGAAGCGGCGTGCATGGTGCCAATGATGCATATAGAAGTGGTGGACACAGAAGAAGAAGAAGAGATCATAAGGAACATCGATAAGAAAGTAGAGAGTATTGACTGCGGAGATAAAGGGACGTTGGAGAGATTAAGGGAGATTCTCGTAAGGAATAGAAGTTTATTCAGAGAGTGCCCCGGAAGGATCGAAGGGTACGTTCACGAGTTCCAAGTCACCGACCGGACACCGTACTTCCAGAGAGGATGGCCTGTCCCATTAGCATATAAAGGGAAGGTGGACGATGAGATTAGAAGAATGTTACGGTATGGGGTCATTGAGCGATGCAACAGCGCATATATCAACCCACTTGTTACTGTAATTAAGAAGGACGGTAGAGTACGATTGTGTTTGGATGCGAGGAAGGTGAACAGCGTGACGATCCCGGACTACGAGGGTGCCCCACCGATAAACGATATTTTGGCTAGATGTTGTGAAATGAAATATTTATCTACCGTAGAATTAATTAGCAGTTTCTGGCAAGTACCACTGAAGCCGGAGTGCCGGAACTTCACCGCTTTTATGTACGAAGGCAAATGTTATCGCTTCACAGTTACGCCGTTTGGACTGAGTACCAGTTCTGCTGCACTAACCAGGGGATTGGACACAGTATTGGAAGATGAAGTTAAGGAAAACACCATTATTTATGTAGACGATTGCCTATGTTATTCAGGAGATTTAGAGACACATTTATTACATTTAGATTTATTATTATCCAACTTAAGAAGAGCGAATTTAACCATCAATTTGGAGAAGTCGCAATTCTTTAGGCAGGAAATTGCGTACCTTGGATATCGATTAACTACGCAAGGTATACAAGCAACGGATGAGAAGATTGATGCAATTATGAAGTTTCCAACACCTCGGAACCAAAAGCAATTAAAGGGTTTCTTGGGTTTAACAAATTTCTACAACCGTTTTACAGATAAATACGCCGAAACCACCAAACCATTACTTGAATTATTACGGAAAGGACATAAATTTACCTGGACACCGGAATTAAATGAATGTTTTCAACGAGTTAAAAAGTTATTCTTAGAAACAGTTATCTTGAAGTTTCCTCGAATAAACCAATGATACTATATGCAGTGCGACGCCAGCAACTTTGCATATGGCGGGCAGCTATATCAACTGGACGAGGAAGGAAAAATCGGAGTTATAGCATTTACTAGCAAAACATTCAAGGGTGCAGAAAGAAATTACTACACCACGGAAAAGGAGCTCTTGAGTATCGTACGATGTCTCGAAAAATTCCGTATATACATATTAGGGCAACCTTTAACCATTATTACAGATAATAAGGCATTGACCTTTATGAACAAATGTCATTTGAATAACTCGCGAATAACACGCTGGATTTTAAGTATCCAAGAATACAAATTCGACATTGTCCATTGTAAGGGCAAGGACAATATTATTGCTGATCTTCTAAGCAGAAACCCAGAAGATGCCACGTTAGAAGAAATTAGTGACAATACGTGCGAATACTTAATTAATCACCTGACGATCAAGATGGATAAAAGAGTAAGCAAGATAATTATGGATATTGGAAAGTATCAATTTAAAGATACTAAGCTTAAGACCATTATAGAGAAGATTAAGGAAAAGTGTTTAGATAAGGAAATAAGTAAATTTTATAGATACGTCAATGAGAAATTATATAGATTACGTAGAAGGGAATGGAAACTGTACATACCGAACAGTGTATCCGGAGAAGTAACTGCCGAAATACACCGGATGTATGGACACCCTGGAGCGAAGAAATGTATAAAATTGTTACAGGAGCATTTTACCATAGACGGTATGTTGAAAAAAGTGAAAAATTACGTACAGACTTGCGACACATGTCAGAAGAGGAAGGACGCAGGTAACAAAAACCTATTCGGGGGAACGAAAGCCATTATCCCGTTAAGCAAGGGTGACCTAGTGAGCGCTGATTATTTTGGGCCACTACCCGTCTCGTCCGCTGGGGTAAGATATTTGTTCGTCATGGTAGACAACTTCACAAAATACGTGCGACTATTTACACTTAGGAGGGCAACGACCGTAGCCACGTTAAGAAGAATACACCAATATTGTAAAGAGTTAGGATGTCCAAGAATAATATCACTGACAACGGAACACAGTTTACCTCTAGGAAATGGTTAGACGGTTTAAACGAATTAAATATTCAACCAAGATTCACCACAATAAGAAACCCTTGCGCGAATCTGGCTGAAAGAATCAACAGACAACTTGGAAATTTATTCAGGATCTTTGTCTGTGACCAACACACGAAGTGGTCGCGTTATGTACCTATAATTGAAAGTTGCATTAACGAGACGTACCACGAGACTATAGAAGTAACACCCTATGAGGCACAGCTCGGGAAAAAACCGACAAGAGTTTGGGAAAGATACCTAGACAAGGACATACTTCAAGTTAAAGGAGCTGACCACAACCAAATATTTGTCAAAATGAAAGAGAAGAGGGAAAAGCAAGCGAAGTTGTGTAATGAAACCAAGACCATTACAAAATTCCAAATTGGTGAGAAGGTGTTAATAAGGACCTATTATCAATCGGACGCGACCCAGAAAAGGATTGAGAAATTCTGTGAACTGTACTGCGGACCATACAAAGTACATCGAATTCTCGGAGATGCTACATACCTGCTCATCGATTGCAATGACGAAAGCAAAATCCGCGGGAAATTTAATGTCAAACAGATGAAAAAATATCATGAGCCAGAAAATTGAAGATGAATGAAGAGGAGAAAGTTGAAGAATATATCATAACAAGTTAGCTGATTGTGATGAGTCATCTGGGTTAGGGTAATTGACGCGCTTATCTCATTCAAGCTGGCTTAACCAAAAGAAATTATGTACTCTAAATGTCAAATGTAACATAAGAGTTTACTTAGTTAATTAATCGCTAATAAAATGTTAGATAATAAGTGTGAATTAACGTTTTGAGTGACATTTTATGAAATATTGTAGTGAATACAAGGGACATTTTAGTTGCTATTACTTGATTCACATAGTAATAAATTATTGGGACAAAGTGAAAAAAAAAAATAGGACACTTAAAAGTAAATGAGTGATATTATACAAAAAGCTATATCGTAAATGAACTCTGTTAAAGTGAATGTATATAATTAATAGACTAGGATTGTAAATGATGTTAAAACGAAGTAAATAATTCGTTAGCAAAATGTATTACGTGTATGTATAAATTATCAAATAATATGAATATAATTAAAACTAATGTAGCGAATATGTTAATTACCAATCTAATTTTAAATAACATTTTAAGAACAAAATTATTGGTAGTACTGCATGAAATGTATATGTATAGGAGATTTCTCTGATTTCATGTAAAGCGTTACGTTAAACCAATCGATTTGTTTGATATTATATTGCGAGAATAATATTTTAGAAAGTAAGAAGATTATCCAATTAATTAAATTAATTATTACTCATTGAATTTATGATTTGTTTTGTAATTAGAGAGATAAGGTATTTATATGTAATCGATATGTAAATACGATAATGTTAAATGCGTTCAGCCATCCCAAATAGCTAGCAATAAATTCAGAGATACAATTAAAACTAAAAGGGGGTACGCCAATTGTAATATAAGTTGTTAAAAGTAGGTTATCATGTAATATCCCTCCCTGAGGAAGATGAACATGGTGAGGCGACGTACAGGGCGCAGAATTTGGATTTGAGTTGTTCCCTGAGGTCACATCATCAAATCAAAATTGAGGACACTGTAACGAGCAAAAAATTTAAAATTTTTTAAATTTTCACCTCGACGGAGTGCGTTCACACGAGGCGGTGTCAACGGCTTATAGTTGACGCAATAAATAAAGCGTAATGAGAAGATGTCAGAGCAGCGTCGATAACTAGACAATAGAAAGACGTTAAGTTCGACTCGACTATAGAAATTGGTTGCACAAGATGACAGGGAAAGTTTAGTTCAGAATTATTGCTCACTACAGCTGTAACAATGTAGGCGAGGACATTCACACTTGTACTGAGAAATGTGGCAGATGTTCGACCAAGTTACGTCAGTATACGATAGACGACAAAAAGAGGGAAACTACATGTTACAATGGAACGGATGCACTGCACCTTAACCCTTTCGGTGCTCATTAATTTTCTCTCATGTTGCTGAAAAGTTGCATTATTGGCCAAAAAATTAAAATTATTTTTACTATCTGATATTTTTTTCTTGAATTCCCACATATAGTACCTAAGTCATGGTAAACTTATTTTGCTCTAAAAATGTTTACTTTTACACACACACACACACACACACACACACACACACACACACACACACACACACACACACACACACACACACACACACACGCGCGCGCACACAATTGCATACACTTATATAGAAAACCTACCTCAAAAACAAAAACAATGCAGTTCTTCAATCTTGATGTTTTCTCCAGTTTTATATTCTACTTTTAACTATTCACACGTTGTTTATACAGAATAATTTCACCACTTTGTAAAAAAAAAAAAAAAAAAAAAAAAAATAAACTTTCAAACTTAGAGATTGTTTTTTTATTATTATGTATTATTTATATAAGTAAAAGTTTTTGCTACAGTTTATACCTTACACTGACACATTTTCCTATAAACTGTTTGCGTGTGGTATATTCTAAAGCAAGGTGTCACACACAATGGAGGGGTGTCCCAACAATCAGGGCAATAAAACGTTGTTTGCTTCCTTTTGCATCCACCTTTTCCTTTCTTTTTACAGGAGGACGGCATAATGCTGCATACAACACAGTTAGGTTTATGAGTTTTATCTTCAAATTGTGTTGGAAAATGTCGTCCTACAAGTCTTTCATTACTCGCAATGCTGATTTTTCGCCCTTTCCTCTTGTGTATGCTTAACTTTTTGTAGTCACTTACAAGTCCATCTATTACCATTTGTCTAAAGTCTTTGTTAGTACATACACGAGATTGGTTTTGCATGTTGTAGGCAATACAACCATTTACAAGCGCAACTTCAATAATAAAATGCCAAATTGTCTGGTACCACTTTCTCGATCTACGACCATATGGATATGTTGAACAGTACTGGTCAAATTTGTCTACCCCTCCCATGTTTTTATTATAAAGAACTTGCACATTTGGTTTATAGACACTTCGATTACCTTTCTTAGACCGGACGTCAACTTCTGTAATTCCAGTATTCCCAACAGTAGATATCATACTTACTTTACCAGTATCTTGCCAAGAACATGCTAAAATCTGACTCTGGTTATTAATCCATATGTCTGGTAAGTCTCCTTTCTTCTTTTTTATATTTTTCATGTCCTGTGGAAGTCCTTTTCGATTAACACGCACTGTTCCACATGCACCAAATCCCATTCCTTGTAAGTCTCTAAATAAATCTACACTGGAATAAAAGTTATCAAGATAGATAACATGGCCTTTATTTTGAAGTCCTTCTAACAAAGATTTTACAACTCGGCTTGCCAGTCCTTTTTCCTGCTGCCCTGTTTGTTTATCTTTCCCTGTGTACACCGAAAACCGACAGAGAAATCCTGTGTCTGCATCACAGAGTGACCACACTTTAATGTCCCACTTAGTTGATGGTTTTGATGGAAGGTATTGTTTAAACGACAACCTACCTTTAAATTTTACCATGGTCTCATCAACAGACAATGCTTCCCCAGGTTCAAAATGGTTTAGGTATGTATTTTTGGTCATATCAATTATTGGTCTGACCTTGTATAATGGATCGTAACCATCAGTTCCCTTTGGCATCTGGTTGATATTATTATTAAAATGTAAAAAAGATTTAAGAAGAAAATATTTATTTTTAGTAAACAGCTGCCTAAAACCTGGTGTATGAGTTAGCCAGAATTTATTTTCAAAATAAGAAAATATTTCAGTTTTATTGCACAGTCCCATCCCTATTTCAGCAGCCACAAATGCTTTTATGTCAATGGCATTAACTTCTGTCCATTTATGGACCCTTGAGTGTGGTGGAAAATCAAATGTCTTATCGACACACTGAATGAAATATAAATTTGTTTGTTCTGCTACATGATCAAAAATTTTTTGTGAAAAAACTTATAAAAACAATCGACTGGTTCAAGCCCTTGAAAGTCTTTTACAGCCCGGTGACCACTAAATTCGGGGATAGAATCAAGTTCTATCATATTTCTTGATAAAACATCACTAACGTTTTGCCAAATTTGATTGGTGTTACTGTTACTTAAATTATTTTCATCGTTAGACTGCAACTCATCGTCACAGATATCTACCATACAGTCCGAGTCACTGTCACTCTCATAAAACGAATCATCATCACCCAAAAAGAAATCTGGATCGTCTAAAATTTGTACTATTTGTGTGTCAGTAAGTGGCGTATGCGCCATTATAAAAATATTAAAAAATTACAACTAAAACTGTACCTTAAAGAACAAAGAAATTCTCAAAACGTCACTATAAGGTTAACAAATACGAAACTGTAAACATACGTAAAATGAAACACTATACACCATATATACGACACTTACACAACACAAAATTCAGTATATATATATAATATTATAAGGTAAATACTAACAATTATGCACAATATGAACAAAATAATGAAATTAAAGAAACCAAACTACAACCGTTAACAAACACTTGCGTCTATGAAAATCAGCTGGGCCAACAAAACAGCTGTCACACCTCGTAGTTTCAGTGCCGCTACAAGAGCGCAGCACCATTAAATAAGGTGAAACTATGTTTTTATGCATTACGAGACTATAGTCGAATAAAGCAGCCAACGGAAACAAAAATTGGCTGATGTGGACTAAAGTCGAATTAAGCACGTAAGGGTATGATATGTCAATTCGACTATAGTCGAATAAAGCACCGAAAGGGTTAAGAAACAATACTAAGGCAGAGATCAGACAAAAACTCAAGTCATGTTACGCAGCTGGAGTTATCGTCTAAGTGCCAGACAGAATTTACGAGTGGAAAGTTGGGGTGACTTCACCAGCCAGCAGATGTCCAAAATTATTAATAGCTACAAAAAAGGGGTATGACACAGAACAATACGTTGGGAGAACCGAAAGTACAGATAATGGCAATCTAGAGAAACACTGAGTTTACTTCAGACAATGGGTTGATAGACAAGCGTATAATAGCTAAAGTTTCTACGAAAAGGGTCAACGTTCGACAGAGCAAAATCGGGGGATGCCTAAGAGCCTATCAGAAACCCAGAGCCACGGAGAAAACTTGTAGAGAGGACTGTTTCCATAGCAACAGAAACGAAGAACCGTGATAAAACAGTGATATAAGTGGAACTAGACATGTACAGTAACGTTAAAACGAACACACAACATACATCGTAAGATGAAGTATTTAATTGAACACTAAACATCAATTATTCACATAAACCTACGCCAACGCGAGTGATCGGAAGTGTGTGCAAGTGCTTGTGATTTCAGCGGCATTCAACGAGATGTGTCTTCATGCCATCCTCATCACTGAAACTGGACATCACCAAAGACTAATGGATATTTCATAAATCAAGTAACCATTATTTTAATCATTACTATTTAGTTACTTCTACTGACCTGATTCTTTCAAAGAATTCATCCCTGAGAAATTATTAATAAACGCAATGAATATAAATCAGAATTAAAACGTAATTAGCGAATATATTTACAAAAACTATCTGGGATTAATGAACGCATTAATAATTAGAATATGAATTGTTATCTTATTTGATTTATATATGTATGTATGTTTTCTTTGTTTCAGCATATATTAAAACATGAATTGTTCTTATAAAATATGTATGTATTACAGGTACATCGACGTATCATATGTATGATTATAATTTATTGTGAATGATAAATAAACTAGTAATTTAAGTTGATCCTATATATGCGTTTATTATTACCACCGATAACCCAGATATTAACTTAATTTTTGAACAAAATATAAAGTAGAATTTTAAGAGTTTCTTTTGTTCAGTAAAATAAATGAATTGACAACATTAATTTATTAAATGATATCAAGTATTTTGTTTATGAATAATCAGAATAGTTATTCATTATATTAAATGGCGCTTCCTACCTGGAGCATAGATAACAAAAAGTAATAGAGAAATTTTAATTATACATATTTAGTGTAAACAATAAAAGATTACCCTTTATTATCATTGTATTAAATGGCTGCATAACGCGCGGCATGAAAGTAATTAATTAATGCAAGTAACTTGTAGCGGGGCATTTTTGGGCATACCTGGGGCAATCTAAAGAAATTTGTATATTTTTTGTAATAAATAAATAAAAATCTTCATTAGGAACAAAATGTATAAAGAACGGTAAATTTATTATTTGGAAGCGATCCCAACAACGGCAACACTGCTTGAGGCGTTGGAAACCAAGTTATTAGACAATATTCATATAATAACCGGCAACTGTACCAAGTTCAAGGACAATGACGAACACGAAAAACGTAAACACGTTATGTAACAGTAAACACGTTACACAACCAGACATCAGGCGATGTGTTGCGTCAGCAAATTATATAACAACTGTGTGTCATCGGTTTCGTCAGAGCCTATCCTGGGTGTGTCACGCCAGCAACTGTGTGAGGCACCGAACAAACAGTCGGAAATTAACATCTCAACGAACCAGACGCAAAATAAACTGTCGCGTCTGCCCGGCTCTCGCCGGTTTTTCGGGCGAAGTTATTCTGTGTTCGCCGACGCGCCCGCATACGATAAAATGTGATTTTAAATTCAAATTAATAACTTTTAATAGCCATGAAGTAAAATGCAGTGACAGTTTTTGGTGATATATACAAAATTATAAGCAATAGCATTGTGCGGAGTGGACGGAATTACGTGAGGAGTCTGGACTGGGTCGAATCGCTAAAAATTGGCAAGATAAGTAACCGACATGGGGTAACACCCAAGAAACTTTCAAAATTGTAAAACCTTTTAATTTTAAAAAGAAATGGCAGCCTAAAATATCTATACATAAATTAAACTAAATATGAGATCTCTAAAATAACTTGGTATGTGTGTTGCGTGTGTACGGGAGAATGTAACTATATTAAGAAGTCTGGTTTGCGTTTTCTTTAAAAGATTATTTTAATTTAATATCTTGATTCATATAAGGTTTATATAATATTTCAATGTTGTTTTATTCTTTTTTATACTAAACGTTTTTTTCTTTACTTTAAAAGTTTCTTTCTTTCAAATTTATTTTATGTGCGTTTCTTTGTGATTTGAGAAATGTTAATAAATTTTAATTAATGTGTAAACGTATAAAGTTTCTTTGTTTGATTAAACAACCATCTGATCTCCTGTTCGCCTAAAAAGAACCCTCATAAATTATTTTCTTACAGTTGGTAAGATGGCGCCCGAGAAATATACAATGTTTGTTAGTTAATTTTATGTGATACAAAAAGGTAAGTAGCTTCACATTTGGCTTCCGAACGTAGGGACGATTTATATAATAATATTATATAAATATAGGCCCACTGGGAAAGCAGAATGGTTGTTTAAGGTAAAATAAATTTTTTTTTTATATACGTAAAATAGACGCAAGTATGGGGTTATGTTTTGATAGGGTTATGTATGTAGTGAATTATTTGTCGAATTATATAAGGAGTATTATGAGGTAATATACATAATAATTGGTATGTATGATAATTATTAAATAGTATAAAGGGTATTATAATAAAATCTTTTAAAATGGCTGAGATACAAGAAAATGATTTAATCAAGATGATGAAATTGCTGTTTAATGAACAGAAAAACGAAATCAATGAGAAGTTCGATAGTCAAAAGAATAGTTTTAAAGAATTGAAACATGAGATACAAGAAATGAATAAACATTTAGAAAGCACTAACGAAACAATAAGAAACGGTTTAAATAAGTTAGAACAGAAGTTCAAGACATTAGGTAACAATGTTTTAAGTAAGACAAAATGTAAAAATGACGAAATAGTAGACAATTTTGAGAGTATAGTGGGGGTGAAGAATAATGATGAAAACATAATAACAAATAGTACTGATGAAGTTTTAGAATGCGATAATGAAATGGTAATGAGTGTTTATGAAATAGAAAGAGAGTGGAAAAATAATGTAGTAATTGAATGGGGACAGAGGGCAAATTTTCCCCTTATTGTTTATAATGATGATGATGATTTATGTTGTTTTTTCAGGGCAAGAGACCCTTATTGTTAAATGAAGTAATGTTGTATAATGTTGTACCCTCTGTCCGTAATAATTGTGAGAGTGTGATGTGGTGCTATGAAGAAAGAGAGTTATATGTTGAGAATAAAATAGAAATATATAAGTTAGAAAGAGATTATGATGAATTGAGAGAAAGAGTAGTAGGGGTGAATTATTTTGATAATGTTTTTATAAATGAAAATGACTTACATGATGAAAAAGCAAATTACCTGGCGTTAAACGATAATACTAAGATAGACGGGACAATCCTAACTGATGTTGACATGATGTATAATGGTATAATGGATGAAGTACAGTTGATGGGTTATTATGATAGCAACAATTATCATAATTTGTGTGTTGATAAAAATGATGAATGTTACAAATACACTAGATATATATATGACGATGGAGGATGAGCGAAAAGATCAGTGTTGGGACATTTTTAAATATTGTAAATTTTTGATAATGACCTTGCTGATTTGGACATCTGAAGTGAGATACACTTGAACAGTTTTGACGCATATTTTGTAAATAATATTGAATTCATTTGTGTGTATTGTGAAATGTTAGAAAAGCAATGTGTATATGTTTTAGAAAATGTTGTATTAATAATAATAATATTATTAATATTTTAGCACTCTAATTAGATAATAAAATAATTATGAAGACAATAATTAATGATTTGTAGAATGTTGATAATAATTGAAATATGTTATTTTAATAATCAATTGAATTAAATAAGCGGAGATGTTTAGATAGTGTGGTTGAATATTATGTGTTTGAATTTTATAAGGTAAGTAAATTGTGTGATGAGATTTTAATTTAATAATCATGAATAAATAAATGAATGGTTTATTTTGTGGAATTTTGTGGAACATAATGATTAAAAATATGTGTTAATAATAAATTTTAAGCAATTTTGAAAATCTGATTGCAACACAGGATCAATTCATAACGATGATAAACAAAAACAGTTAATGAAAAATTTTAAATAATAATGTTTATAAAATTTTATATAAATTATTTATAAGAGACTTGTTTGTTTAATATTTTTTGCTAATAATCCAGGGTGATTGCCATTTGTGTATTATGTTATGTAATGTATTATAATAGTGTGTGTGGCTGGGAGGTTATCCAAGGGGATAACGTATTAAAAATTGGATATATTTTAATTAATAATGATGATTTGCTACTCAATAATTTTGTTTGAATTTAAAAAATAGATGCCCTAAATACTTCTTATATTGTGTTATTGTGTCTTATTGTGTTGATTGCATTAGTATGTTAGGAATAAGTATTATAAAAATATAATAATATGTTTTCAATGTGTTTACAGATTTTAAAATAAAATGAAAAATAGTTGTAATAAGTAAAATTTTCAATAGGTTGTAAAAGATAGAAGTGGGTGATAGTAATTGTTTGAATAAAATGTTTGAATCAGTTCAAGTTGAATTTTGTGGGACATAGATTTGTCCAAATCGAAGTAAAAGTTAAAGTAATAGTGGAAATGAAAATAATGCAATGTTGTTTTGAGTTAATGTATGTTATAGAATTTTGAGAAGTAAGTGGAGACACAGTAGAAATGGAGATTTTATGTAGAGTTTGGAGCGATATATTGTTTATTTGTTGATGTTAATTTGTTGTAATTGTAGTGAGGTTATGAGATTGAGATTTTTTGGGGATGGCAATTTTGTAGTAGTGGTAGTGTATTTGGGGAGTCCGCAACAAGGGTTGGGACGGGATAGGGACCGATTGGCGCCGGAAAGGGTTACCTAGGGTGAGTCCAGGGACCAACATAAGGGAATGAGTTTTGGGAAGGAAACACGTATCCTATGTACAAAGGGTTAGAGAGTATTTTTTTTTATAAGAGTAGAAGGTGGCGATTGGAGTTAAAGTAGTAAGTAGATAGAGGTAGAGAAGGGTTAGTAAAATTTTGATAGTGGGGTGTCATACTAGTTAAAGATTTTGTAAGGGAACGTTAGAGTAATAAAAGGGGAAGTTTATGAGTAAATGCCAAGTGGATAAAGTAAATTATAATGAATAACGTAGAATCACCCAAAGTAATGAAATGGAATAATGATGGCCAGAATTGAAAAAAATAAATAAAATAAAAAATTTTGTAATTTTGAGAAACGCATTAATAAGAGTAAATCAAGTTTGAAAGTAATTTTTTGATTTTATATGCTAATTTAATGATGTAAAGTGTGTAACATTTTAATTGTAAGTTGTTTATTTTAAAATGAATTATTAATGTACTGTGTTTTCTTATGTTAAGTTATGTTAGGTATTCTGATATATACATGTTAGTAATAAGTGAGTAAAAACAAAACCAGTGCTTCTTAGCGCAAACCAGCACCGCTAGGGGGGAACAGATCAGTTGGGGATATGGTGTTGTATAAGGCCACTATTTAATATTGTGATTTGTTGTTTCAGTGTTTGGTGATGCTGTGGCGGCGGACCTGAGCTGGCCTGCGCGTCAGAGCAGGGGCGTTGAGTATCTGTCTGACTATACGGTGTTGGGATCTCGAGAGAGAAGTCCAGTATTGTCATGCAGATGCGGTCACAGTCACCGGACCAAGGGTGAGTCGATTATTTTTGTTTGTTTGTAAACCGTACAGGGGGTTGTGGCGACATATCCTGGCTGATCCCTTTAGCAAGTATGAATGTGTCAATGAGATTTTTTATGCTTCGGCATAAAATATCTCATTGAGGGGGTATTGTAGCGGGGCATTTTTGGGCATACCTGGGGCAATCTAAAGAAATTTGTATATTTTTTGTAATAAATAAATAAAAATCTTCATTAGGAACAAAATGTATAAAGAACGGTAAATTTATTATTTGGAAGCGATCCCAACAACGGCAACACTGCTTGAGGCGTTGGAAACCAAGTTATTAGACAATATTCATATAATAACCGGCAACTGTACCAAGTTCAAGGACAATGACGAACACGAAAAACGTAAACACGTTATGTAACAGTAAACACGTTACACAACCAGACATCAGGCGATGTGTTGCGTCAGCAAATTATATAACAACTGTGTGTCATCGGTTTCGTCAGAGCCTATCCTGGGTGTGTCACGCCAGCAACTGTGTGAGGCACCGAACAAACAGTCGGAAATTAACATCTCAACGAACCAGACGCAAAATAAACTGTCGCGTCTGCCCGGCTCTCGCCGGTTTTTCGGGCGAAGTTATTCTGTGTTCGCCGACGCGCCCGCATACGATAAAATGTGATTTTAAATTCAAATTAATAACTTTTAATAGCCATGAAGTAAAATGCAGTGACAGTTTTTGGTGATATATACAAAATTATAAGCAATAGCATTGTGCGGAGTGGACGGAATTACGTGAGGAGTCTGGACTGGGTCGAATCGCTAAAAATTGGCAAGATAAGTAACCGACATGGGGTAACACCCAAGAAACTTTCAAAATTGTAAAACCTTTTAATTTTAAAAAGAAATGGCAGCCTAAAATATCTATACATAAATTAAACTAAATATGAGATCTCTAAAATAACTTGGTATGTGTGTTGCGTGTGTACGGGAGAATGTAACTATATTAAGAAGTCTGGTTTGCGTTTTCTTTAAAAGATTATTTTAATTTAATATCTTGATTCATATAAGGTTTATATAATATTTCAATGTTGTTTTATTCTTTTTTATACTAAACGTTTTTTTCTTTACTTTAAAAGTTTCTTTCTTTCAAATTTATTTTATGTGCGTTTCTTTGTGATTTGAGAAATGTTAATAAATTTTAATTAATGTGTAAACGTATAAAGTTTCTTTGTTTGATTAAACAACCATCTGATCTCCTGTTCGCCTAAAAAGAACCCTCATAAATTATTTTCTTACAGTTGGTAAGATGGCGCCCGAGAAATATACAATGTTTGTTAGTTAATTTTATGTGATACAAAAAGGTAAGTAGCTTCACAAACTGCATATTATCCATTACAAATAAATATTAATATAAATTACATTATATTAAATGGCACCCAAAGAACGTAGGACGTTATAAATATCAATTACATCAATTTAATATCATTATTAATATAATATTCATTATAAAAGTATAGTGTTATATATCAGATTACAGAGGAAGAATGGAACTAAAAGAAGTATAAGATAAGTTGACAAAATAGAATTGGTTAAGTTGTAGCATAACAATGAAATACACTAAGAAACACCAGGCATCTGTGGGTTAACACCCCTTACAGACCCAGGTCTGAAAGTGTTAATTACATCTGAACATTCTCTGCTTTCAGTGTCACATCACGGTTACAGTGGTATCAAGGCGTCGGTTCACCGGTTGTAGCAGACGAAAGTGTTCCACTTTTATACCAAGTGTCGTACATGTACTATTGTACTGTTGGGACATTTATTGGGCTCTCGGTTGGCATTGTAGTGTCACTGCTGACAGGATCACAGGACCTGACAAAACTCAACCCGGATTTGTTAGTACCGCAGATGCGAAGGTTCCTTCCTAAACAGCAGCAGAGTATACCGCTGCCTGAAGAGTACAAGCTAATCAAGCCAGACTTAGAAACAATACCTGCCACTGTTGATGTGTGAAAGATTGGTGGCGAGATCGTAGGAATTTTATATATAAGTGTTTATATAATATCTTTATGTGTGTTTCAGCTTGTGAACTGTAACACTGTATAAAACACTCACCATGAAAATAACATTCGTGTACATACAAAGAATAACTGTACAAAAATACAAATTTAAATTAATAGATAAAAAACAAGATTTAATCATGAAGGTGAGAGTTGCTACAAGATCTGATATTTTGAAACCAAATCCTTTCTTGTACGCATATACTGTTAACATGATTTATAGTATATAATTGTACATAAACATTTGATGGTAGGTTACCAATTGACGAAAAATTAATGATGGAATGCAAAATGATTGATGACCCCACATTTTTTTTTTTTAAGGTATAAAACTCCACTATCACTTTGATAGTGATAGTGATTTCATTAATGAGTAAATGAATTCTGTCACTTTTTATTATTAATTCAAGGAGCCAAACGAGTTCTCAGTTTTAATTCGACCATTTGGCATTTGTGTCTGTTTGGGATGTCTCACAGTCATTTCTGAACTCAACTGATTTTCATAAAACTTGGTGTATCTATACTTTTATCCTAAAGACCCTATATATTTATTAATTTTTTTTTCTTGAGATTGGTCCTGCCAAAAATAGGCAGGGCAAAAGGCAAAAATGGGGGGGGGGCCCAATTGTGAAAAAAATTGCAAAACCCCATTTGGAATATCAAATTAAAGAGAATTTTAACCACAATCTGAACGTAGTGTTAATTTTTGAAAATTTCCAAACTTTAGAACTTTTGGACCCAAGAAATGGACGATATAATCGCAAATTCGATTACTTCTCCTCCACCTAGAAAGATAGAAAGGTTTTTGTTTCCCTGATGATGTTTATTTTAATTTTTTTAAGAGAAGTTATCCATTAATTCTAGGAAGTTGTCAAAATGTGTTCATTTCCATTGTAAGGCTGTATGTCACAAGACTAATAGACAACAATCACTTGCCAATCTCTGCTGCTAGTTCCAATAGTTTTCTTAAATAAAAATAAATAAATAAAATTATAACCCATCTTGAGATAAACTGGTAGTAATACTGTTTTTTTTTTAATTATATTAATGTTTATTGTGTGTGATTTTAGTTTATTCTTTTTAAACATTACTATTAACAAATAATTTATTAAAAAAAACATTTTAGTTTTTTTTTTATTTAATTATTTTGTGATGGGGTCGCAACCCACAATCAAGAACTCAACAATAACATATTTAAACACATTAGTGTACGTATATCTGATATGTGGTCGTGTTAGAATCACCCTCCAGCAACCTTTGCTCGTCCCCGCCTTCCTGTCAAAATTCCACACCATAGTTTCATTGCAAGGCAAACAGTCTATCATCGATAGTGTTTCATTTCATCTAGCATTGATACACTCCTCTGAACAGCAGAACAGAAGGTCAGTAACCTCATCTGCCATGCTTAAAGTAGTCTTGTTATGTGCCTGTCATTTTATAAAATTATTTTGTTTGTGTTAATGCTTACATAACCACTAAGTTACTTATCAGTTATGTTATCATGTTATATTTGTTTACTTTTTTATGATATTCATTTTTAAACTACAATTTCATTAATATTTAATATTTATAATCACTTTACCTCAAGATATTTTCTCCTTATTTGGAACATGTTTCAAGTACCATCCTGTACCCATCCTCCTTTTCATTAATATATTTCAGGAAGTATTATACAGTATTTCACATATTATCATTACAGATCTTAAGCTGCACTACACAACTGTATGAGAGTATGGTGTCTATAGGCTCCATGTGTTCTATAAATCAAATAATAATATGTGGTTTGATAATATTTTGCTGGTTTGTCTAAATAAAATAAAAAACAGGTTAATGTATTTATTTATCTATGTTGGTGTAACCAGAAAGAATTAAACCCCACCACAACAAAATACAAACCTATTTACAGGTGGTATATGGTACCTTCTTTTGGGACTGATGGTTCAAGTTTTCACCTTATTAGCTCAGAGGAGTTCTCTTACCAAATCTTCTATCTTCCATTACTTCTCTATTGCTTTGTTCATTACGTTCTGTCCGCCTCTTTTCATTTCTTGGAACAGTAATCATACAAAACCTTATTTCTTAGTCTTCTACCTTCCCTCATGTTTACTGACTACAAACATCAAATAAGCCGAATTACTTTAATATGTGCAATGACAAAATAAAAACATACAAAGTTGGGTAGAATGAATTAAAATGATTAACTGGATAGTCGTGTCTGGATATGATACATATACCGGTACACACTGAAAATAATTTAATGATATTTTTTTGTAATATAATAACAATTTTGTGTTAATTGCTTGCTTATACAGTTCATAATGGATATTTTTAACAGTAAAACTACTTGTGAAATTATTGCTTGGAATACAGCTTACAAGATTAGATTGGAATCATCACTAAATTTCTAGAATCATATAGGGCAGTGGTTCCCAAACTTTTCAGTCCGCAGACCCCCCAAATAATTTAAAAATTCATGCACCCCGTCTGAGTTCTAAAATAAAACAAATAGTAAATATGATAGAAACTCTTATATTATAATTAAAGTATATTAAAATGAAAATTTTCTTAACATGAAAAATTATTATATTAATGGTATCAAACATAGTATAATGTGAACAATGAAGCTGCTTTTGAACAATTAGCTCTGCAATATTGGGTTTCATGTCTGATAATTTCAATATTAAGTCACTCTCAACATCAAGTTTATTTCTTAACTTTGACTTCAAGTACGTGAGCAGAGAGAATGCGGTTTCACACAAATAAGTAGAGGCAAATACAGTTAAAAGCTTCAAAGTTTTTTTTTGCAAGTTCAGGATAGTCAGTCATTACATACAACCAGAAGTCAGCTAGCTGTAATTGCAAAAACTGCAATTTTAATGAACTGTCAGTTGAAAGTCCTGGCAATGAATTTTCTTTTTTTAGTGTAAAAGAGAGGTTTAGTCAGTTCGGGTGACAAACAGATCTGCTACATGACATGATTTAAAGACATTATTAAAGCCATTGGTTTGAAATTACTTTTACAATTACAATTAGTTTGAAACCAAAACAAAAATACTGGAATCTTCTACTAATGTTTTAAGATTCTAAAATTTAGTTGTTAGAGCATAAAAAATTGGAGAAAATTATGGTATATTCTAATTTTTCTTAAAAGTGTCTGCAGACCCCCTGAAACATTGTCATGGACCGCACGGGTCCGTGGACCCCACTTTGGGAACCACTGATATAGGGAATATAATAATTTTCAACGCTACTAGACATTCCCATTCTCAATTGTCAGTCTTTTCACTGGCCTGACATTCTGGTATGAACAAACAACAGTAAAACCGGATTTAAAAAAAAAATTGATGTCCTGCTGTTAAACTAGAAGTAGGGAAAACCGTTATACAGCTACAATGTATTTTGACACACTATCAAGGAAGTTAACATTAAACTTTAACGCTGTTAAAGATTATTTTTAAGTGGGTTATCATTAATTCTGTTAACACTACATGATAACATTTGATATACGACTCATATGACATGTGATAAATATTAGGTTTATTTGTATTAATTTGCCTTGCGTCTAAAATGCTTTGTGTTTTTATTTTGAACATGAGTGAGTTCATTAAGAGAATCTTATTTTTTTTAACAAAAAACTGGGATGTGACTGGTTTTACAAGAGAAGAAAGATGAGCAGGTGGTGGTTACATCCAATATCTGCTTATAAAACAAATATCAAAAATAGAACATGCTACAAACTAGAATAACAGCCTATACAATAGAAACCTACAAAAGTGCACACACACACACACACACACACACACACACACACACACACACACACACACAATTTCTTAACATAACACTGCACACTAATTTTATTAGTTTAATCCCTTAAAATCTTCCTCTTCTTTCAGAAAAATCTTCTCCTCTTCAAGGATTAGGTTATATAAACCTGTTCCAGCACCATCTCATCCTCGGACAACCCACATCTCTTCTACCAATGGCTTTATAGTTCAGTGCCACTTTTGGGAATCAATCCTCTGTCATCCTTTGCAGATGATCCCACCATTGTCTTCTGTAAATTGAAATAATTTCATTTACTTCAAGATCTGCTCTGATATCCTCATTCCTTATTCCATCTTGCAATGTATAATTTAAAGTATTTTGAAGAAACTGCATTTCAGCACTCTGAATATTGTTGCATTCCTTTTCTGTCATGACCCATGCCTCACTCGCATATGTCAATGTGGTTATTGCAATTGTCTTATAAAATTTAATCCTTGCGGTGTGTCTTGTTTTATTTCTAAGATTTCTATGAATCGTACCACAAAATATTCCTAAATTTATTTATCTTCTCTTTTACATCATACTCAGATTCATAGCTTACTGCACAGCCGAGATAATTAAAAGTTTACAGGCATTGCACAAATGCAATGCACAGAGAAGGGCATTGAAAATGCTTCAATAAATCTAAAAAATATATATATTTATGTTCATTCACCAATCAATGAATTCATTCTTCATTCAACAATCAATGAATTCATTCTTTGTTTACCAATGTACAGGTTATAAATTAAATGTAGTCGCATTCATAAGCGAAGTTTTATATGTGTAATACGTTATTGACAACAAAGAAGTGGTTTCTATGGAAACTCACCGGTTCCCATTTTCGATAACGCACCAGCGATGTGTCGCAAATATGTGACACATCCTTATAAACATTTTCAATGTTAAAACGGCTCACTTGTTCTAAAGTGCTGTTGTTTATAACTATCTTAGTCCTCACTGGATATTTACCTTTAAAGGCCAAGGTTTTGGTATTTCTTAGCTATACAAACCAATGCCAAAAATATAATATGCTACAAACTAGAATAACAACATAAACCTACAAAAGTGCACACACAATCACTCACACAATTTCATTACATAACACTGCACATGAATTCAATCTTTCTCTTTCAGAAAACCCTTGATCAAAAATACATTTCACTAAATTCACATTTTATTCATTATACTGTGATATAGGCATGACATGTTCCATTCTAGCATACACTCCTTCCGTTCTTAGTTCAATCCTGATGTAAATACACCCACGTGGCAAATCTGAAACGCTATTGGTTAGGGGCACTGTTGACACTGTTCACACAGTAATGTATTATGTGCATGTGCAGAATATCTGTATAGTCATGTGAGAGTTATTTTGCCACTTAAATCGAGGCACATGGTTTTAAGACTTCATCCTTATCGCTGTATTCTGAATCATATTGAATTAATATGGAGCCAGTTGAAAGGTTATGTTGCCCGTCACAACACACCATTAGCTGCTTGATATAAAACAATTTATTGAGAAGGCGGTAAATGAAACAATGGTGGACAAGTGGAGTCATTGTATGCAGCTTATAATCAAGGAAGATGATAAGCTATTGAAACTGGCCCACACTACCGATGTTGTTACGGACAATGAACAATCTTATCAATAATCACACTACTTGTAACGGGGCAATTTTGAAGGATCTACATTTTTTATTGCATTTAATAATTATTTGGGGCCAATCTGTTTGGGCACTCTTTATGGCCGTTAAGACCTGCTTTGTGTGACACTCTGTATTCAGATCCGTGCCAGTCTGTGCCTAGTACAAAACGATAACATTGGAATGCGGCTGTAAGTTTGCGCTCGTGTGCCGTTGGCGATCATAGTGAACCCAAAGTTGTTGGCGGAAGTAGACAAAACGTGGGTAATTAGCCGGCCACGTGAGCGCATCAGCCAATCACAGCGCGGGCTGGCGGATGTAGCTTGAACCGACGCTTAGGTATCGTCACGCAGTCGTCACATGGAGTTCTCTACCAGCCTTCAACCTGTACAGTGGTTAATTAAAACGTAGTCTCGGATGAGTTCTTGGTAGGCCGAAAAAGTATTAAAGTAGGCCTACCAAGGAGTATAAAATGTGCAGCCAGTGTTCAGTGATGAAGTAACGATTGAATGACGCTAAACGCGATCGAAGTGAAAACTGTTCCGGACAGCATTTGGATTACGCAAATATGTAAAAGGTAAAAAGGGGAAATTCATTTGGCCAAAACAATATAAACCATAATGAGCTCAGAAATAAAACGGGGGTTAAAAGTGAATATTAGAATGAGAGAGTGTGTGCGCAAAATTAACAGGGGAGAAGTCATTAATAGAAGTACTGGGTACTAGATAATAAGTAGTTGGTAGAAATCTTTTGTTCAAAATAAATTCATGTGTCTAGTGGCAATAAAACCTATTTGTTTCTTGATATACATAATGTGTTAGGCTTAGTCATTTCGTCGTTACCACTTCCTAGTGTTCTGTGCTGAAAAATTCGTCTAACGTTCCCGGGCATCTTCTGAATTGGGGGGTAGTCAGATTGCAAAATTATCCCTTTTGTTTTATTAAGGAAGAGTGTAAAGGTTTCGATGTATAGCCTAAAACATTGTGGCGACTCTGGACTTCTGATTGGAATTTATAAAAAGGTAAGTCAGCGAAAAAATATCGCAGGTAAGGTTCTGGCAGTATTTTATTTTAATTTATTTATTTAGATTAAGTTTGTTTAGCATCAATTGGTGACTTGCTGCCAGGATGTTCGTATAAATATTATATGAATTAGACCTATTTTAAGCACAGAAAATAGGATTTGGGTAACGACGTATTTGTAGAAATAATCGTATATATTTACGTTAAAGAAGGTTATGTTTTGATAGGGTTATTGCGTTTACTTTGTTACGGTCTATTTCTTACCCCCCCTTTTACATTAAACTTTTACTTACCTTTTACTTCACTCGCCCTGACTTACCAAAAACAGAAGATTCCCAAACTTATAGGTCGGCACCAATATTTTTAAAAAGGACAAATATGGAAACCTTAATACATTTTCCCCTTATTTACTCTTAATTACTTACCAGGTCCAATTAGGAGAGATTTTCTATACAGGACAGGTTATGTTAAACGGGCGTAATGACTTATTCTAACACTTATTCATGTTAATTCAAATACTATTTTATTTACCATAAAAATTGACTTCTTTCTTTTACTTTACTTATAATTTTTATCAATAAGGTTACAATATCAAAATATGTAAATTATATATATACTATATGAACCAGTGCTCTCCTCAATGTTTTCTTTCTCCCCCTGTATTACCTCACTCACTCTCTCATTCTTTTGACACTTTGTTTTTAAACCCCACTGTTTGAGATCTCATTATTTATTTGTGTACACTTTATAAAAAAAATAAATTATGGATTATTATTAGATGGACTGTTTTCACTGCTGCTTATCTACACTTGGTCACATACTGCAATTACGTCTTTTTACTCCGACACCAAAATTTGTTTTAAAACTTTTCGTATAACCGGTACTGTATTTAGTTTGCTGTTGTATTGCGCACTTTACTAGATAGGCCGATTATAGTACTTTCGGCCTATCTTGCACCCGAGGCCACCATTTAATTTACGACCACACTGGTTGAAGACTGCTATCTGCTACTGTCTGATTCAACAACTGGTGATAGACTGCATACTGTGATTCACAAAGACTGCTGCTGGGGCTATTACGTAATACGTCTGAGCTGGGCTGTCTCCAGACATCAACAATTTACACTAACAATGTGTGTGTTGCTGGTTACAAGGGGGCACCTCACAGGTGAATACTGACAATTAAAAATTAAAACTGGATTGAAATTGAAACTGGGGTAGCACACAATTCTGTACCGTTACAACTTGTACTGTTGATAATGATTGTGTTAGGTGTTTTAATTTTATGTGTGTAATTATAGGATAATAGTGGTTTTTTATATATAAAGGGTATTATATAAATAATTTTTGAACATGGCCGAGGTACAAGATAATGATATTGGTTTCGCGTGGAATGAATGGGAAGGCGAATTCAGAGGGATTGTGGATAAAATGACAGACGAGGAGTGGGGTAATTTGGACGATAATTTGATACGAATGGAAGAACAAGAGGAGGGAATATTTGCCGAAATTAAAAAGCATAGTGATGATATTATTGTTGGTAGTGAGATGACAAGTAATAAAGGTAAGATAGTTGAAGTGATAGGAGTAGAAAATAAGACAGTGAATAGGCCTAATGACAGTGTAGTGGTGGAAGAAAAAGAGTATACATTAAATGACATATTTGACCTTATTAATAAACGGTTTGACGAAAGTGACAGAAAGTGGGATGAATGGTTGCGGGAACTAGAGACAGACCGATTAAACGAAAAAGACGATCAAGTAACAGATGTAACGTTACAATTCTGGCCCTATTATATTTTGGGGAATAATCGATATAAAGTGTATTTTATTTTAAAGTCCCATATAAAAAATTGGTAAAGTTTTATTGAGAATTTGCAACTGCACAATATTGAGTGAACAAGATTTGCGTCAAAGTCAGGGATTGACGCAGGTAAAAAACAGTCGTCATACAAATGTGTCACAAGCTGCGCACATGATTACATCAGCCAAGGTATGCCACTACGCATTTTCTGTGCCTATAAGCAACGTAGGAGTGTAGAAACACAAAGGAATGACGACGCAGTTTGTTCCCCACCTCGGTATTGCATAGTTGCAAACAAAGCCCAGTCTCGACTCAGAAGCGTAGCGTACCGGCCGGTATTTCTCCAAAAGCTAATTCCATCTAAATTTTACACAACTAAGTGTTGTTATATAATGTAAAAGTGCAGTATTCATATAAATATGAAATAACATTGCAACGTAAAACATAAACAAAAGTTTCCGTTAAAGTTTTTAACGTCTATTAGTGCGTGTAACGATGCGACGTCTTCGGGACAGATTTGCAGCTAAGTAGCAAACTTATAAAAACAATTTTCAATATTCTATTTAATTTCAAATAAAATGAGCTCAGTTAGGGACATCCATAAAATTGTACTGGATGAATGAGCGTGTGATTGCGTGAACATAATATAAATATAAAATTTAAGCAGTGCTGGGTTGTGAAATTATTTATAATTACGATATCATAAAAAATATAATTGAATATGTTATTTTGGAGGGCCTATTGAAATGTTTAAGGGGATTTTTTGACTTAAATAATGTAACTGCGTCTCATGACGTAACACCTAAGGGTGTATAGCTGCGTGCTTATTTCGCACGGTAGAGTCACATGTTTTGTAGTAACATGTTATTAAAAGGTAATGTCATTTGGTAAACATTTCAAGCATGACTTATTATTTCAAATAACACATTCCGCTATTTTCTAGAATTCGCTTAACCGAATTCTGCCCTTAAGGTAAGTAAAATTTCATTGTTTGTATTATAACAAGATGGCGCCCGGAACAAAAGTTGAATAAAATTATTGATATACTATAGTCACTAATATAAAATAACATAACATTGGTGCCCGAACAGGGAATCGACATACAATTTTATTTTATGTGGGGTAAGCCTACGGGAAGTAGCGGACAGTTATCTGAAATAATTATATAATTTGAAGATACGTAAACATAAAACGTAGTGATAGGTTATGTTATAAGGTTATATGCATGCATGTATTATAAATAAGTAAAATGAATACTGGTGAAGATAATAATGTAGAAGTCAGCGTAGCTTACGAAACAGTTACGAGTGAGATGGATGATCAATTAACACCAATTAGCCAGATCGTGTAACGGTACAGAATTGTGTGCCGCCCCAGTTTCAATTTTATTTTATATCAATTCAGTTTTAATCTTCAAATGGTCAGCTTTCACCTGTGAGGTGCCTCAGTACAACACAATGTTAGCATAAACAATGATGTCTAGACAACTAGACTAGACGTATTACGTAACTACCCCAGCAGCAGGCCTTGTGAATCACAGTATGCAGATTGTCACCACTGCATGAACATCAGTCAGTAGTAAAGAGCAGTTAAAAGTTCGTTAATTGAAAATAGTGGCCTCGGGCGTGCAAGATAGGCCTAAAGCAAAAAGGGCCTATCTAACAAAAACATAAAAAGTGTTCCCATGCAATTTATGGCAGCACGGTCAAATAATTAAATACGTAAGAGCTCGAGCAACTATTTAACACAAAAGTCGGCCGACTAAAAGTTCATAAAAGTGTAACAATTGTTAACGAAATCGTAAACTATAGTGAATTAAATATAACGGAGTACGTTGTGGTAGCGTGAAAGTTTGTGAACTGGGGAAATAATATTTGTGAACAGAAACAGCCAACAACACGAGGTGGTGATGGAACTGATTAACACCATGGATTGTTAAGTACTCAACATAACCCTATCAGAACTATTCTATAAATAGAGAAATTAAAAATAAACAGTTTAAATCACGGGGTTTTTTAAAAGAAAAAAATAAAATAAAATAAAAGTATGAGTGAGAGAGCGTTGCAAAGTGCTGGTTAAGTTATTTTATATTGTGTTATTGCTAAGTCATTTTCATACGAGTTTAGATCAACTGATTAAGTATTCATGCCTTATTGTTTTCCTTTTGTATTGAAATTATGATGTAGATATAAATTGAAACCAAACACTGCATTAAAGAAAGCTAGTTGTTTTAGAATACAAAAATTGGTGTTAGCGCAATTATTTTGAAACTTCAACCCAAATAACCTTGTCTGCAGCTGATTTTTTGTCTGTACGACCTTGGAAAAGATCGCGAAGGTACGATAAAATATCATAAATATCAATTAAAATAAATTGAGTAGTTTCATTGGCGCCCGAACAGGGACTCAACTGTAATTTTTTATTACATTCGCCAGACCTAATTAAGCTGCAGAACGGGTTGTTTGGGAGCGAGGGCGATTGTGTAGTTAGTAAGCTTACAAAATTGTGTATAAGTAAACAATAATATAAAAATGGAAAACAATAATGATAAAGTCAACAATATTGATTTAACTAGCACTAGTACTGAAAATCAAATAAACACAATAGTAACCGAAACGGTAGTAAACAAAATAAGCCTAACTGAGTCTGTGACAATGGAAGGCGCTAGGACTCATTCAACGCCTATCCAAAATAAGCAATCTGATAGTAATGAGATAATGAATATGATGCAATCACTTTTGGCAAAGCAAAGCGCAATGTTAGAGGTAAATTTTAACGCCATAAATAATCGCTTTGACATGAACGATACCAAATTCAAGGAACAAAATGCAAAATTTGATACATTAAGTAGCGACATAAATAGTCGTTTTGACATAAACGAGACTAAATTAAATAGCAACATAAATAGTCGTTTTGACATAAACGAGATTAAATTAAATAAACGTTTTGACATGAATGATGCTAAATTTGAACAATACAAAGAACAGAATATGAAATTTGAAAATAGCATAAATGTAAAGCTTGATGAATTAACTAATTCATTGTGTAGTATTAATGAGCGAATTAATGAAAAACGTAGTGAAACAAAAAGAGAAACAGATGAGTTGAGAGAGAGAGAGAGAGAGAGAGAGAGAGAGAGAGAGAGAGAGAGAGAGAGAGAGAGAGAGAGAGAGAGAGAGAGAGAGAGAGAGAGTGTGTGTGTGTGTGTGTGTGTGTGTGTGGTAGACAGTAAAACAAATGTTAGAATTCAATCAAAAAGAACTTGGACAACAAATAATTACAGTAAATGACAAATTAGAAAGCTTTGTAAGTAAAGAGGGTAATGATGTTGAAAATGTGGTAGCAGTTAGTGATGATATAGAAACAGTTAGTGAGAGAGTGATGGGTTGTAAATGGGGAGAGACAAATGTTAATCAGTTAGAGAGAGAGTATGAAGAGAGTGTACAGAGGGTAAAATTTTCCCGTGGTGTGGTTGTGGGTGAAGAAAATGATTCATGAGTGTATTTGGGAGACGTATGGTCTACAAATAATTGTCCCTTGATTTTTTGTGTATCTGGTAAAGCCAGATGTTGTAGTAACAAAGTGGTACCCTCTGCATGGAGTGAGAGAGAGAATGTGAAATGTTGTGAGAAATATTGTAATGAGAGAAATAGAGAGAGAGAAATAGAAATATTTAAGGTGAATAGAGATTATGAAATATTGGTACAGAGTTTATGCATTAAGAGAGAGGAACAAATTGACTTACCTTGTAAAATAGAGATTGATAATTATTTTGATGATACCTGTATAAATAATAATAACTTACCTGATGTTTTAATGAGTATAGTAAACGAATATGATGAGAAAATAAATTACTTGATGTTGTATAAAAACACTTACGGAGACAGAATTGAAATCACAAATGTAGACTGGTTTTATGAATTAATAGGTAATAATGGTATGAAATATTATGTTGATAAGGGTTATTACACAAATGATAGCCATATGATGTGTACACAATGTTAGCATAAACAATGATGTCTAGACAACTAGACTAGACGTATTACGTAACTACCCCAGCAGCAGGCCTTGTGAATCACAGTATGCAGATTGTCACCACTGCATGAACATCAGTCAGTAGTAAAGAGCAGTTAAAAGTTCGTTAATTGAAAATAGTGGCCTCGGGCGTGCAAGATAGGCCTAAAGCAAAAAGGGCCTATCTAACAAAAACATAAAAAGTGTTCCCATGCAATTTATGGCAGCACGGTCAAATAATTAAATACGTAAGAGCTCGAGCAACTATTTAACACAAAAGTCGGCCGACTAAAAGTTCATAAAAGTGTAACGATTGTTAACGAAATCGTAAACTATAGTGAATTAAATATAACGGAGTACGTTGTGGTAGCGTGAAAGTTTGTGAACTGGGGAAATAATATTTGTGAACAGAAACAGCCAACAACACGAGGTGGTGATGGAACTGATTAACACCATGGATTGTTAAGTACTCAACATAACCCTATCAGAACTATTCTATAAATAGAGAAATTAAAAATAAACAGTTTAAATCACGGGGTTTTTTAAAAGAAAAAAATAAAATAAAATAAAAGTATGAGTGAGAGAGCGTTGCAAAGTGCTGGTTAAGTTATTTTATATTGTGTTATTGCTAAGTCATTTTCATACGAGTTTAGATCAACTGATTAAGTATTCATGCCTTATTGTTTTCCTTTTGTATTGAAATTATGATGTAGATATAAATTGAAACCAAACACTGCATTAAAGAAAGCTAGTTGTTTTAGAATACAAAAATTGGTGTTAGCGCAATTATTTTGAAACTTCAACCCAAATAACCTTGTCTGCAGCTGATTTTTTGTCTGTACGACCTTGGAAAAGATCGCGAAGGTACGATAAAATATCATAAATATCAATTAAAATAAATTGAGTAGTTTCATTGGCGCCCGAACAGGGACTCAACTGTAATTTTTTATTACATTCGCCAGACCTAATTAAGCTGCAGAACGGGTTGTTTGGGAGCGAGGGCGATTGTGTAGTTAGTAAGCTTACAAAATTGTGTATAAGTAAACAATAATATAAAAATGGAAAACAATAATGATAAAGTCAACAATATTGATTTAACTAGCACTAGTACTGAAAATCAAATAAACACAATAGTAACCGAAACGGTAGTAAACAAAATAAGCCTAACTGAGTCTGTGACAATGGAAGGCGCTAGGACTCATTCAACGCCTATCCAAAATAAGCAATCTGATAGTAATGAGATAATGAATATGATGCAATCACTTTTGGCAAAGCAAAGCGCAATGTTAGAGGTAAATTTTAACGCCATAAATAATCGCTTTGACATGAACGATACCAAATTCAAGGAACAAAATGCAAAATTTGATACATTAAGTAGCGACATAAATAGTCGTTTTGACATAAACGAGACTAAATTAAATAGCAACATAAATAGTCGTTTTGACATAAACGAGATTAAATTAAATAAACGTTTTGACATGAATGATGCTAAATTTGAACAATACAAAGAACAGAATATGAAATTTGAAAATAGCATAAATGTAAAGCTTGATGAATTAACTAATTCATTGTGTAGTATTAATGAGCGAATTAATGAAAAACGTAGTGAAACAAAAAGAGAAACAGATGAGTTGAGAGAGAGAGAGAGAGAGAGAGAGAGAGAGAGAGAGAGAGAGAGAGAGAGAGAGAGAGAGAGAGAGAGAGAGAGAGAGAGAGAGAGAGTGTGTGTGTGTGTGTGTGTGTGTGTGTGTGTGTGTGTGTGTGTGGTAGACAGTAAAACAAATGTTAGAATTCAATCAAAAAGAACTTGGACAACAAATAATTACAGTAAATGACAAATTAGAAAGCTTTGTAAGTAAAGAGGGTAATGATGTTGAAAATGTGGTAGCAGTTAGTGATGATATAGAAACAGTTAGTGAGAGAGTGATGGGTTGTAAATGGGGAGAGACAAATGTTAATCAGTTAGAGAGAGAGTATGAAGAGAGTGTACAGAGGGTAAAATTTTCCCGTGGTGTGGTTGTGGGTGAAGAAAATGATTCATGAGTGTATTTGGGAGACGTATGGTCTACAAATAATTGTCCCTTGATTTTTTGTGTATCTGGTAAAGCCAGATGTTGTAGTAACAAAGTGGTACCCTCTGCATGGAGTGAGAGAGAGAATGTGAAATGTTGTGAGAAATATTGTAATGAGAGAAATAGAGAGAGAGAAATAGAAATATTTAAGGTGAATAGAGATTATGAAATATTGGTACAGAGTTTATGCATTAAGAGAGAGGAACAAATTGACTTACCTTGTAAAATAGAGATTGATAATTATTTTGATGATACCTGTATAAATAATAATAACTTACCTGATGTTTTAATGAGTATAGTAAACGAATATGATGAGAAAATAAATTACTTGATGTTGTATAAAAACACTTACGGAGACAGAATTGAAATCACAAATGTAGACTGGTTTTATGAATTAATAGGTAATAATGGTATGAAATATTATGTTGATAAGGGTTATTACACAAATGATAGCCATATGATGTGTATCAATAAAATTGAAAAATGTTACGTGCAGAAAAGCTAATTTTTGATGATGGAGGTTGAATATAAACTCAATGAATGGACATTTTAAATACTTTAGTATATGGTAATGACCTGGCTGATTTAGATATTGAAGTACGGCAAATGATAAAAAATATGACGAACCTTTTGTAAATAAATGTATTGTGTTAATATGATTTTGTTGTAATGTACAGTATAGCTTATGTGTAACATATGTTTGTAATAAGAACAAATGGCATAATAATATTTGCTAAACGGTATTCACTAAAATAATGAACAAAAGATAAAAATGAATTTTATTCTGTATTGTGTGTTTATATTAAAAGTGTTCTAAATAATGTAATTAAAGTTAAACTGTTTTGATTGAAGTTAAAATGAAGCTAAGTTAAAAGTGAGAATTTTATTAATGAAGTAAAATCAATTTTGGTACGAATTGGTACAAAAATAGTAGTTGATAAATATGTTAACTAAAAGATTGATAGAAATTGAAAGTAGAAATACAGGTATTAGGGGTGATGTACTTTTGAATGTTGAGACTGAGAGTGTTTATAAAACAAGTCTTGCAGACAACTGTTAATGTAAACAGGTGTGTTGTATGTTTTGACTAATGTTTAGAGCCAGGTGTTGAAGCTGATAACTGTTGTATCTTGATGAATCAGTATCTTGAGCAAAATCTTATTGTGAAATAAAATAAAATGAAGTTAATTTTTTTCACAGATAAAATAATAATGAGGTAATTACTGTAACTTAGAGTTTGAGAAATTAAATAATTAAATTAATTGAAAAGATGATTTTTAATAATAAATTTAAATTTATTGATTCAAATTCCAAATGTAATTGTAGATTAAATAATAAAATGATGAAAAGATATAATGATTACAATATTCATTTAAAATTGAAAACTGAAGGAAATTTTGTATGGATATAATCAAAAATGTTCAGGCTAAGATAATGTTTGGGAACCTGAGATGTGTATATTACTGTTCAAGTAACCTTTATAAATGTCAATCCATATTTTATGTTTAACTGTAGATTCCCCACCTAAGTGCGGCCATGACCTCACCGGATCATGACCGTGAAAGTAGTTAATTGTGACAAATCATGAATTTTACTTGTTATAACGGCTTTTGGTTTGTTTTATTTTGTTAACCCGGTGGTTTGTTAGACTTAGTAGGGGGGTCATTTTTTGGGGAAGCTACCAAATTTTGGAACAGGGCTAGTTTCACCCAGATAGGGGTGGTAGTCCATTAGGGGCGTATCAATCAACAATAGTAAGTGCAATACTGAATTTTTATTGTAACGCCGAAGCAAGGATGGGGGTGGAATAAAAGAAAAAAATGTCCACCCCTTCCGCATCAGTCCTTGTGGAAGCAACTGGGCGCTACAGTCCAGGGGGGAAATAGTAAGTGTGGATGGGGGGGTGACCCAGTTACAGGTCACGAGGGAGATGTGGTTTACGGCTAGGATGAGGCCGGCAATGGTCAAGAAGCCTAGTGCAGAACACAGTAAAATGTAACGGGTATCAGTGGTTAAGGGACTATAAGGGGTGTAAAAAAAAAAAAAAAAAAAAAAAAAAAGAGTTAAGAATACAGCATTCTTGAGTATATAACTCATATTTTTTGTTTTCGTTGTGATTATTATGATGTACCTGGTATTTTGTATAATTAAGGTGTTATTTTGGAGGGGTAATATTATACGGGGAATATTATTTAATTTATATGATTGAACTGTAAGTAGACTGTAAGTTTATATTATTATTTTTAAACTAAACCAGCACTTTGTATAAGAAGAACCAGTACTTTCCAAAGAATGAGCCTGTATGGCTAAGAGGAAATGAATCAGTTGTGGGATATGGTATAATGGAAGGCCTTTTTGTTAAATTTCAATTGAATGTCATAAAGTCAGGTGATACTGTGGTGGGTATCGGTCCGAGCTTATGGTGTTGGGATCTCGAGTAGAGAAGTCCAGTAAGATCGGATGGGTGCTGTCGCAGTCACCGGACTAGGGGGGTAAGTACCCATGATTTTAGTAGAAAGTTCAGGGGGGTTGTGGCGCCATATCCTCACTGATCCTCTTAGGTTTTAGGCAATAAGAGTTTGTATGCTTCGGCATCCAATCTCTTATTGGGGGTGTATTGTAACGGTACAGAATTGTGTGCCGCCCAAGTTTCAATTTTATTTTATATCAATTCAGTTTTAATCTTCAAATGGTCAGCTTTCACCTGTGAGGTGCCTCAGTACAACACAATGTTAGCATAAACAATGATGTCTAGACAACTAGACTAGACGTATTACGTAACTACCCCAGCAGCAGACCTTGTGAATCACAGTATGCAGATTGTCACCACTGCATGAACATCAGTCAGTAGTAAAGAGCAGTTAAAAGTTCGTTAATTGAAAATAGTGGCCTCGGGCGTGCAAGATAGGCCTAAAGCAAAAAGGGCCTATCTAACAAAAACATAAAAAGTGTTCCCATGCAATTTATGGCAGCACGGTCAAATAATTAAATACGTAAGAGCTCGAGCAACTATTTAACACAAAAGTCGGCCGACTAAAAGTTCATAAAAGTGTAACGATTGTTAACGAAATCGTAAACTATAGTGAATTAAATATAACGGAGTACGTTGTGGTAGCGTGAAAGTTTGTGAACTGGGGAAATAATATTTGTGAACAGAAACAGCCAACAACACGAGGTGGTGATGGAACTGATTAACACCATGGATTGTTAAGTACTCAACATAACCCTATCAGAACTATTCTATAAATAGAGAAATTAAAAATAAACAGTTTAAATCACGGGGTTTTTTAAAAGAAAAAAATAAAATAAAATAAAAAATAAAAGTATGAGTGAGAGAGCGTTGCAAAGTGCTGGTTAAGTTATTTTATATTGTGTTATTGCTAAGTCATTTTCATACGAGTTTAGATCAACTGATTAAGTATTCATACCTTATTGTTTTCCTTTTGTATTGAAATTATGATGTAGAGATAAATTGAAACCAAACACTGCATTAAAGAAAGCTAGTTGTTTTAGAATACAAAAATTGGTGTTAGCGCAATTATTTTGAAACTTCAACCCAAATAACCTTGTCTGCAGCTGATTTTTTCGTCTGTAACACCTTGGAAAAGAACCCGAAGGTACGATAAAATATCATAAATATCAATTAAAATAAATTGAGTAGTTTCAATCGGTGAGGTCAGTGCCACCAGATTAGACATATTAAATACAGTTCAGTTAACACCCATCTCAACTCGGGACGAAAATAAAATAGATGAGATTAGTGCAATGATGCAATTACTGTTAAAGTTAGACGAGAAGTTTGATGAGCAAAAAAGTGATTCTAATGTTAAATATAATAACTTGAATGATAAATTTGACAAACAGAATGAAAATTTTAATAACTTCAAACGTGAAATAAAAAATGAAATTAAAAGACAAAATTGCCACTTTGATGAAAGAATTAACGAAATAGAAACACGTTGTGATAATATCCAGAAACACACAGTAGAAATAGTTAAATGAGAAATTTAATAGTAAAATAAGTAATTTGGATAACAAAATTGATCAAATTAATGAGACAGTTAATGACACAGTTAAAAACCAGATAGAGTCACAAAATAAAGAAATAGAAAAGAAATGTTTAACTTACGTAGAAAGTCAAATAGAAATTTAAAACAAATTATGAAGTAAATAACCAAATAGAATTGAAAACAAATGTTTTGCAAAGCCAATTAGAGAAAGTTGAATCAAATGTTGTGGACATCACAAAAAATATTGAAACTATAGATAATACAATATCAGAACATGAAAGAAATACTAAGAGTAGAATAAGTATTTTACAAAATAAGATTAAAGAAATAGATGATTTAGCTATACAAAATAATAATGATGTGCATGATAAATATGATTTATTGCCAATAGTTTAACAAGTGTGAAAAATGAGTTACGGGGGGAAATTCATAAAAATATTTCTAGTATTAACGAGAGAGTGGTAGTGACTAGGGATTTATACAACGAAATAGAACTAGAAAATTTTAGCCATGAAAACAGGATGATACATCCCATGCGTTTTTTTGAATCAGACATGGGATTATAATTATTTCAGTAGCAGTAGTTGGGAAGTAAAATTGACCAAAATAGTAAAGTGTTTCAAAGGTAATTCAATAATATGGGCTGAGGCTCATAGATTAGAATGGGATTGTTATGACACTTTTGAAAAAGCTTTTAAGGGCAAATATTGGACGGAAGAACAGGAAACCTTAAGAAGCCGTATTATGGGAGCGGGTAATTTCATAGGACATAACCCTAATAATAATAATATCACAATATATGTGACAAAACTATATAACGAGGGGAAATAATTAGAGCCACCAATACCTTTTAAATCGTTCGTTAGATACGTGAGTAAGCACTTACCAAGAGAAGTGCAGGTTACATTAATGACAAAAGAAACAGAAACTCTAAACGAGCTAGAAAGAGTATTAGATATACTACAGAGTATTCATGATCGTGAAATGGGTAGACGACCCATACCATATACTGTAAATAATAACAACACCGAGTTTAATCGGCAAAGGAATTATTATAATGGAAACAATAATCATAATATGTATCGTACTGATTTACAGCAACCAGGTGAGTGGAGTTGTTCTAGGTGCAGGACTGGGAATCGTGCCCACATGCAACATTGCTACAAATGTAAGGTACCAAGAAACGAACCAAGGAGTAGTAACGACACCAAGCAGTTTGTACCGACAAACTGAGGAGCATCGAGTACCTGAGGAACACCAAACCATAACCAGGGACCGACAAGGGGACACCAGGTACCCACCACCAGTAACAGCAGGCCACAGCCGGAAAACTAAAGCCAACAGTGGTAACTAGGACCCGGCCACTGATCAGGAAAGCACATGAGGTCCGACCATTAGAGGATGTCCAAAGTAACGTCATCAAAACAGATATAATAGCTGACTTGTTGGAGGAAGAAAATAACACAACGGAGGTGAGAGCTGGACTCACGGAAATCCAGGTAACAATAGAAAATAGGAAATTTAAAACACTTGTTGACACGGGGAGTGAGATTTCAGTAATAGCCGAAAACATTTTAAGTGAATTGAAAGAATTTAAAAAGAATATTCCAGTTCTACCCGTAGCAGGGGTTACAGTGATAGGAGTCACGGGAGTACGTAGTAAACGTGTGACCAAGCAAATACATTTAAGTTTTTTAATTGAAGATATAAATTTTGATAATACATTTTTGGTAGTCAAGGGGCTAAGTTTAGACATCATTTTAGGCAATGATTTTTTACAAAGAAATAAAGCTGTGATAAACTTTAAAGAGAAGGTGTTAGAGCTAGATGGGGGTGATCGGTCTGTTAAAGTTAATTTTGAAAGTGTGATGAATAAAGTTAAAATAACTGGTGTGAAATTACTACAAAAGCGAGTAGTTGAGAATAACAGATACTAAAATAAATTTGTGTAGAGAGGGTGAGTATTTTGAAGATGTTGATAATGAAATGAGCAATATTGATAATGCAGTATGGGAGATAAGGGCGGATGAATTCTGTAGTGGGGGTGAGGTGATAAGGAGTGACCAACGTAATAGCGTTGTGGCAGGTAATAGCGCAGTTTAAGAGAGTGTTTGCCGATGCTTCAGGAAGGGCAAAAAATTATGAATGTATGTTGCAGATTAGGGAACACACACCATTCATGCAGCGGAGCTATCCAGTGCCTTACTCTAAACGACGAGCGGTGCAAGAAGAGTTGGATAAGATGATGGAAGGTGGAATTATAGAGAGGTCAGTATCGCACTACTCAAATCCATTGGTGGTGGTAATTAAAAAAGATGGAAGAGTAAGATTGTGTTTAGATGCGAGGAGGATAAACCAGATCATCATACCAGACCGGGAATCACCAGAATCAATTAATGAAATATTTCAAAAGTTTAGTGGAGTGAGGTTCATGACATCATTAGATCTGACGGCCGGGTATTGGCAAGTACCATTAGCAGAGGTGAGTAGGCAATACACAGCATTTTTATTTAATGGGAAAATTATCAGTTTAGACGACTACCATTTGGGCTAAATACCAGCGTAGCTAGTTTCATTAAATGTTTAGACAGAATTTTGAGACCAAAAGATTTAGATTTCCTCACAGTGTACGTGGACGACATTTTGATAGCATCCCGGACTTTTGAAGACCATTTAGAACATTTAAAGTATGTGTTAGAAAAATTAGAAGTGGGAGGATTAACAGTAAATTGGGACAAGTCCAAATTTTTACAAACAAAGATTAATTTTTTAGGATTCATTATTATGTCGGAAGGAATTTCAGCCAACCCGGACAAGGTCGAATCTATTATGCGCTTCCCTGAACCGTGGAACATCAAGCAACTTCAGAGATTTCTTGGGCTGTGCAACTTTTACAGAAAATTTCAAAGGAACTACACACACACCACAGCAAAGTTAAGTGCTGTATTGCAAAAGAACAGGCAATGGAAATGGGGAGACGTGGAGTGTGGAGCTTTCGAAGAAATAAAGAGAAAATTTAGTAAAATGATTATGATGAACCATCCGGATTTTGATAAAGTGTTTTATTTGCAGACGGACGCCAGCAATGTAGCAGTAGGTGCTGAACTGTATCAGGAGGATGACGAGAGGGAACTTCTAACCATTGCATTCGCCAGCCGATCATTGCTGCCAGCCGAAAAGAACTATACCACAACGGAAAAAGAATTACTCAGTATTGTGTTCGCAGTCGGCAAATTCAGAATGTACATCTTAGGCAACAAAACAATTATTCGAACAGATCATAAGGCGTTGTCGTTCCTCAACACTTGTAAGCTTGCTCACAGCCGTTTAACCAGGTGGGTACTTGTTTTGCAGGAGTACAACTTCGAGTGGGAGTATATCAAAGGAACAGAGAATAAGGTACCCGACACTCTTTCCAGAGTAAATTGCGAGGATAATAAAACAGGTAGGGATTTAAAGGAAATTGAAATTTTTCAGATTAGCAGAGAAGACAGGATCTTTGGAGAAGAGTTGAAGGTATCAGAACCCTGCAGAGAGCAGATGGTAAGTCGGGGAAAATAATAAACAGTTTGGAGACTGAGTTGGATGAATCAGAGTACAACCAATATTTTCAAATTTACAAAGGGTTGTTGTTCAAGAGGGTAGTAGGGGGTGAGCGTGACTGGAGATTAGTAGTGCCAGAAGGGTTGGAAGAGAAGATTATTTGGGATTGTTATATTATAAGATATGGTCATTTTGGGGCTAAAAAGTGTGTGAATGTTTTAAAAGATTCTTGTATTTTCAGGAATATGGAGAGACGAGTGAGACAGCTGCTGAGGAGTTGTGATTTGGGTCAAAAGTCGAAGGTGGTAAATTACAGAGTGGAAGGTGAGTTGAATTACGTTAAGGTAGAAAGACCTTTCGATTTAGTTGCTGTGGATATGTTTGGACCATTGCCGAAGGGTAGACGCGGAGTAGTTTATATATTTGTATTGCTTGACACTTTCTCAAAATATGTAAAATTGTATAGCGTGAAAAGAGCTACCAGTAAGGTTTTGAGTGAAAAGGTGACGAAGGATTATATGATTAACGTGGGTAAGCCAAAGGTGATTTTGTCAGACCATGGGCCGCAGTTCATCAGTGGAAGATGGCACCAGACCTTAGGATGGGAAGGAATCCTCACGAAGTATACGGCTGTGTATCATCCCCAGTCCAACCAGGCTGAGTGTGTAATTAGAGAAATAGGCAGGATCTTCAGAGCCTATTGTCACGCTAAACACAGCGAGTGGCCGTTGTATGTAAGAAAGGTAGAAACTTGGCTAAACAGTACCACCCACGAGTCCACCGGCTATACACCTCATGAGTTGGTAACAGGAACACGCCCCCCAAGAATTTTAGAACAACTGTTCGATTATCCACCTGAGAGCAAGACAACTGATGTGAGCATTAAAATCCGGTTGGCTAACGAAAACTTAGTAAGCAAAGGTGAGCAGAGAAAGCGTAGACACGACGCAAGAGGTAAGTGGGTTAAATATAATATAGGACAAATGGTATTAGTAAGAAGGCATGACCTATCGAGCGCGCAAGACAAAGAAATTAAGAAGTTCTTCCTGCTCTACGAAGGACCGTATGAGGTAGTAGAGATTAAAATGCAAAATTCATATGTGTTGCAGAACCGGTAGACTGGAGAGATAGTAGGAACACACAATGCTACAAATTTAAAATTGTACTGGTCATCTTAGGGATTATAAATAGTTTTGTTTTTGCTTTTGATATTAGCGAGTGTATGAGTATTAATTTGGTGTATATTATTTTACAGAAGGGACTCTCCCCCATTTTCGGGCGGTCACAGATTCACCACCTCTGATCGCGGTTTTTGGCATTCTGGAGGCAGGCCATGGTTGACAGTAGCCCCGCAAAGGGCAAAATCAACGATGGTCCTAATCCACAAATTGGTGTAAACTAGAAATTTAATTATGTTGTTGAACGGGGAGGGGGACCCCTAGTTTCATGGGAAAAAAAACGGTGATTGGCAATCTTTTCCACAGACAGTAGTTTTATTCTAGGAATTATAGCATAAAACACCCAAAATTTTTGTAACATAAATCATTAACTCATTAAGGAGTTATTTTTTTTTTTTCTGTATAACATAGAAATTTAAGATGATCCATTGATGTACTTGTTATCTTGTAGTGAGAAGGTATTGTTGAAAAGTGAAAGCTGGAACTTGCAAAAGAGTCTATATTCAAATTAGATTATGTAAAATAAATAAGAAATTCAACCGTTTTTGGAGAAAATAAAAGACAAAATTTAAAATTGTGAAAATTATATCTATATTATTAAAGTGATAAAATGACAACCTTCAGTGGTTGTATATGGAAGGAGAACATAGTGATACTATGGTGATGCCTTAAGACTGCTTTATGAACAGTGATATGATTATTAATGTTTGTATATTTTTTTTTTGTGTATTAATGTCAATGCATTTGTGTATTCTTGATGTTGTGTATTACATGTAATTTTATGTACACCATGTATGCAACAGGAAATTATAGTTTAATTGATTTAATAATAACAATTAACATGTTTTTGTTTTGACTAAACAAGTGAAAGTAATGATGAAATTTTAAATAATTGAAGATTAATTACTTAATTAATGTTGTACAAAATAAAGTTTGATAATGAAGTTAAATGATTTTATGAGATTTCTAATGAATAATAAATGATTAAGCATGTAATATATATTTGGATATTGAGATGTATTGTTATTAGTAGGTGAGGGATGAATTTTCTAATGCAATTGTCAATGATCACAGTAATGCAAAGTTAAAAAGGGATAGCGTCTAGGTATAAATAAAGGCATGTGAGTTAGTCAATTAAAGTTAATGGGAGGTAATAAGAAATGAAATAATAATATGTTAAAATGAATGTTAATAATAAATTTGAAATTGTGAAGAATTAAATGATAAATAATTGATGGCTAATTAATAAAAGTTTAATTAAAATTATTAATTAATCAATTGAAATTAAAATGTAATGTTTATAATTTTATACACAAATTTAAAGATGTAGGGTGTGTAAATTTTGATCAAAGTTAAATGTGAATTGTTTATTTTAATGTAATAATCGCAGTGTTAATGATGAGTGTATTATTATGTATTATGTTTATTATATATTAGTGTAGGAATTTGTATGTATGTATAAATGTATGATTTTGGGGGTAGTTACAAATGTAACTATATACGACACAATGTGTCAAACTATTGCGATTCCCTACATTTCAGGCGATCTCGGCCTTACCATCCCAGATCGTGGTTTTGGACGACAACCAGCTGTGGGCAGCAATTGTCAAACCTGACCATAGATGGTTGCCTTTGAAATTGGTTAAATTTAGAAATTTAATGGAGTTTTTAAAAGGGGAATCTAAGATTATTTTTTAGCGTAGGCTATTTCACCTCAGTAGGGGTGGTAGACCTTAGGGGCATATTATAAGAATAAAAGTAGGGGTACTTACCTTGAAGTTTTTGTAAAGCTGAAGCAAGGATGGGAGAGAGAAAAGAAAAAAGTGCTCACTCCTTCTGCCTCAGTCCTTGTGGAGGCAACTGAACGCAACAGTTCAGGGGGGGAAATAGTGTGTGTGGAGGAGAAAGAGGGATAAGTATTATTAACAGCGCCGGATCACTTACTGTTAATAATAATAATAAGAAAATGTTTCAGAATTGTAGAAAGAGGGAGAAATAGATGATTTTATTTGAGTAAATTTTGATTATGTGTTTGAATATTTTAGAAGTATTATTGCATTAGTATTCAGATTTGTGTTTCTTCTTGTTAATGGGAAAGGATTAATTATTATCGATTGGAATCGAAAAATTTTATAAATGTAAATGGTAGTGAAATAAGAGAATGGAACATCTATATAATAATTCTTGTACTAGGTAATAATCCTAGGTGTTAAGAGTTAAAGCAAACCCAGTGCTTCTTAACACAAACCAGCACATAGCTAAGGGGAAACAGATCAGTTAGGGATATGGTATTATACCAAGCCACTATTTTGATATTTTGATTTATTGTTTCAGTGTTTGGTGATGTTGTGACGGCGGTCCTGAGCTGGCCTGCGTGTCAGAGCAGGAGCGTAAAGCGCCTGATTGGCCTTATGGTGTTGGGATCTCGTAGGAGAAGTCCAGTAAGGTCATGCAGGTACTGTCACCATCATCGGACCAAGGGTGAGTAATTATATTTTTTTTGATAAATAGTAAGGGGGTTGTGGCGACATATCCTAGCTGATCCCTTTAGGAAGTATGAGTGTGTCAATGAGAGTTTTTATGCTTCGGCATAAAATCTTTCATTGAGGGGGTTTTGTAACGTTACAATTCTGGCCCTATTATATTTTGGGGAATAATGAATATAAAGTGTATTTTATTTTAAAGTCCCATATAAAAAAATTGGTAAAGTTTTATTGAGAATTTGCAACTGCGCAATATTGAGTGAACAAGATTTACGTCAAGGTCAGGGATAGACGTCCAGAACAGCAAAAAAAAAAAACAGTCGTAATACAAATGTGTCACAAGCTGCGCACATGATTACATCAGCCAAGGTATGCCACTACGCATTTTCTGTGCCTATAAGCAACGTAGGAGTGTAGAAATACAAAGGAATGACGACGCAGTTTGTTCCCCACCTTGGTATTGCATAGTTGCAAACAAAGCCCAGTCTCGACTCAGAAGCGTAGCGTACCGGCCGGTATTTCTCCAAAAGCTAATTCCATCTAAATTTTACACAACTAAGTGTTGTTATATAATGTAAAAGTGCAGTATTCATATAAATATGAAATAACAGTGCAACGTAAAACATAAACAAAAGTTTCCGTTAAAGTTTTTAACGTCTATTAGTGCGTGTAACGATGCGACGTCTTCGGGACAGATTTGCAGCTAAGTAGCAAACTTATAAAAACAATTTTCAATATTCTATTTAATTTCAAATAAAATGAGCTCAGTTAGGGACATCCATAAAATTGTAATGCATGAATGAGTGTGTGATTGCGTGAACATAATATAAATATAAAATTTAAGCAGTGCTGGGTTGTGAAATTATTTATAATTATGATATCATAAAAAATATAATTGAATATGTTATTTTGGAGGGCCTACTGAAATGTTTAAGGGGATTTTTTGACTTAAATAATGTAACTGCGTCTCATGACGTAACACCTAAGGGTGTATAGCTGCGTGCTTATTTCGCACGGTAGAGTCACATGTTTTGTAGTAATATGTTATTAAAAGGTAATGTCATTTGGTAAACATTTCAAGCAAGTTATTATTTCAAATAACACATTCCGCTATTTTCTAGAATTTGCTTAACCGAATTCTGCCCTTAAGGTAAGTAAAATTTCATTGTTTGTATTATAACAAGATGGCGCCAGGAACAAAAGTTGAATAAAATTATTGATATACTATAGTCAGTTTATGGCAGTAATATAAAATAATATAACACAGAGAATGAGGTAAGTAAAAATAGTATAAATGGAAATAACAAAATAACAGACGACAATGGTGTCAATACAGATGAGAGTGTAGGGGTGACAGAAAACGGCAATTATGGTGGTAAGTTATACGCCGATGAGAATATAAATAATGAAGGAATAGTAGACAAGGTAAGTGGTGGTGTTAATATAAGTAATTATAATGGTGAAATAATGTTAAATAAGAATAATGGTTATATAGTTGAAAATGGGGTATCTAAGAATGATACGGTAAGTGATAGCAGTGATAATGAGAGTTTAAAGTCAGTTGAGGTTAATGATGGGGTACTAGTGAGTATTGATGAGCTTGAGAGAGGGCACAAAGAGAGTTTAATGGGATATGGGGGGCAGAGGGCAAATTTCCCTTGTGGTATATGTGAAGTAAAGGCTTCACAAGTGTTGTATGAGGACAAAGGTTCCTTATTAGTTTATTTGGGAGACAAAAGGTCTGCAAATAATAGTCCCTTTATGTATTATGGTTTCCCTGGTAAGGCCAGGATGTGTTGTAATAATGTTGTGTTGCCCTCTGCGTGGAATGAGAGAGTAAAAAGGGGTTGAGAAAGGTATGGAGAGAGAGAGAGAGAGAGAGAGAGAGAGAGAGAGAGAGAGAGAGAGAGAGAGAGAGAGAGAGAGAGAGAGAGAGAGAGAGAGAGAGAGAGAGAGAGAGAGAGTGGTAGAAATATTTAAGGTGAATAGAGATTATGAAGAGTTAATACAGAGTTTAAATAGTGAGAGTTGGTAGAATTAAAAACTTACCTTGTGAAGTAATTAGCACTGTAGAAAATGATGATTATTTTGATGATATTGAGAATAAACACTTACCTGGTGATAAAATTGGAGTTCTAGTAGCAGATGTTGGCTATGATAAAGAGATAATAACGTATTTAATGGTGAAAACAAATAATATTAAGGGAGACTGGACAAAAATAACTAATCTTGACAAGGTTTATGAAATAATAAAAAGGGACAATCCTATAAATTATAATGGTATAATGAATGACATAGATTTAATGGGTTATTACAGTAATAATAAGAATGTGATGTATGTGGATAAAAATGATTTATGTTATAAATATATCAGATATTTACATGACGACGGGGGGTAGATAAAAAAATAAGTGAATGGACATTTTAAATATTTTAGTTTATGGTAATGACCTGGCTAGATTATGAAATGAAGTGTGGTAAACAGAAAAGTAATGCCATACAATTATAAATAAATTTTAGTAAAATTAATTGTGTTTGTGTTGTAAAATATATGGAATGTAAACAATGTGTGTAGGTAATAGAAATTGTTTTAATAATAATAATAATATTTTGGCAGACTAAATAAATAATGAGAATAATTATGAAGGTGATAATAAATGAATTGTAATTGTTTTGGAGTAAAGTAATTAAAATATGTTGTTTTTAATAATTGATGGAATTAAAATAATTTGAGATGTTCAAATATTTTGATTAATTGAAAATGTTATGTAAAAAAGATTTTGCTAATGAATTTAAATGATTTGAACTTGATAATAAATGAATGTATAATAAATAAATGTAAAATGTGTTTAGTTTGTGGAATAACATGGTTGTTAAAATGTTTCAGAAGATAAATGGAGTTGTGTACATTATTTGGTGTTTATATTTTTGTGTCTATGACAGTATATGAGTGATGTACTGTAAGTATGAATTTTATAATGCAATTTAAGTAAAGCAATATAATTAAATGTTTGAATATAATCAAAGGTTTGAATAATAAGTTTTCAATGTGTTTAAGAGAGTTTAAATTAAATGGTGAAATGGATTTGAGATAGTTTTGAATTTTCAAAGAGCAATATAATGTAAAAGGTTGTAAAAGTTAGAGTTTGGGGTGATAGATATTTAAATAAGGCCTTTGAATTAGTCAGAGTTAAGTTTAAATGGGTGTTAAACAGAAATAAGATTTTGGGAATATAAGTAAGATAGAAAACTGAGTATTAGTAGTGACACAGTAGTGAGAGTGATTATAGGTAGAGTAATGAGAGTGGTATATTTAGGTAATAAACAGATGGTGGAATTTTGTAAGGTGGGTGGTGTGATAAGGAGTCCTCAACGACAGGCGTTGTGGCGGGTAGTAGAGGGTTTTAGTAGAGTGCTTGCCGATATTTGGTGGAGAGGCAAACGGGTATGAATGGAATTGCGGAGGGAGGGAACACACATCCTAAGTACAAAGGAGGTATAGGGTATTTTGTAATAAGGGTAGAATGATGTGACTGGAGTTAGAATAGTAAGGTAGTGGAGATAAATATTTTGAGGGAGTGGTGTCATACTATGTAAATCTGTTAGTAAGTGTTAGAGGCAGAAGGGGGTTGAGATTATATTGAATCACCCATTTGTAAATCGTATTATTATCAATAATTATGAGTCACCTAAAGTAATTGATAATGATAATGTTAAATAGGAAATCTTAATTAAAGGATACTAATAACTGAAACAAGTGAAGAGTTGAAAAGAATTTGAAAATTGTAAGTTGTGAAATTTTGGTATATTTAAATGTGAATTTTATTGTGTATCACAATGTAATGATAACAATGCTAATTTTGAATGTTCTATGTTTATTATATTATATTATGTTTGAATGTAAAAATTTACAAACACGTTTCATGTATTTTATAGTATAGCTTTGTGTAGTGTATATATATATATATATATGTCAAGGTCATTCACTTGACTCAGAGAGATCAGCTGATGGCTGATGTCAGAGACAGGACAGGTTTCCAGTGACTGATTCATGAAATTGTGTTACTTAATTAAATTAAATAATTTTATTTTCTTGATAATGATGAAAGAAATAATTTTGGGAAATTAAAATTTTTTGGGAAAAAAAAGTATTTTTTATGCCTGCCATATAGATGATGTTCGGAGGTTCCGAGTATATTGTTGTTTATATGTATTACTAGTGTGTTTATTGAATTATATTGTTTAGTATATGTGTGTAAGCAAATGTAATGATAAGTGAATTTATGATGTAATGTATTCAATTTATTGTGTTTTTTTTATGATTGCCAGCGGCTAGTGAAGAAGCTGTAATTTTAGTTGAAGGATTTTGAATTTTATGGTAAATGAAAGGAGATGATGAAATCAATAACAATATGAAATTTTGATTCTGAACTTAGATTAAATTTTGAACAAAATTTAATGATTTGAATTTAATTTCTTGGCTATGTTTTGATTTGAAAAAGTAACGTTAATTTGCGAAAAGAAATGGAAATTTAAAAGATAAAATATTTTATGAGGTAAAAGTATGTAGTTTGTTTAGAATGTAATAAGGAGTAAGTGTACGCACCCAGTACTTGCTAAAGGCAACCCAGTATGCATGTAAGGGGGAACATATCGGTTGAGGATGTGGTATGGTATAAGGCCAGGGTTTTGCTATTGGGGCGGAATGTTAGAAGGTGAGGTGTACTGGGGGAGTGTCTGTCCGAGTTTATGGTGTTGGGATCTCGAACAGAGAAGTCCAATAATCTCGGTCAGGTGCAGCCATGGTCGCTGAGCTAGGGGGGTAGTTTACCCATGATGCGTTTAGAAATTAACGGGGGGTTGTTGGCACCATATCCTCACCGATCCTCTTAGGGGTTTAGCAATGAGAGTTCAGCAGAAGACCTCTCATTGGGGGGGGGGGGGTATTGTAATGGATCATTGGGGCAATTTTGAAGGATCTATATTTTTTTATTGCATTTAATAATTATTTGGGGCCAATCTGTTTGGGCACCCTTTATGGCCGTTAAGACCGGCTTTGTGTGACACCCTGTATTCGGATCCATGCCAGTCTGTGCCTAGTACAAAACGATAACATTGGAATTCGGCTGTAAGTTTGCGCTCGTGTGCCGTTGGCGATCATAGTGAACCCAAAGTTGTTGGCAGAAGTAGACAAAATGTGGGTAATTAGCTGGCCACATGAGCGCATCAGCCAATCACAGCGCGGGCTGGCGGATGTAGCTTGAACCGACGTTTAGGTATCGTCACGCAGTCGTCACATGGAGTTCTCTACCAGCCTTCAACCTGTACAGTGGTTAATTAAAACGTAGTCTCGGATGAGTTCTTGGTAGGCCGAAAAAGTATTAAAGTAGGCCTACCTACCAAGAAGTATAAAATGTGCAGCCAGTGTTCAGTGATGAAGTAACAATTGAATGACGCTAAACGGGATTGAAGTGAAAACTGTTCCGGACAGCATTTGGATTACGCAAATAGGTAAAAAGGGGAAATTCATTTGGCCAAAACAATATAAACCATAATGAGCTCAGAAATAAAACGGGGGTTAAAAGTGAATATTAGAATGAGAGAGTGTGTGCGCAAAATTAACAGGGGAGAAGTCATTAATAGAAGTACTGGGTACTAGATAATAAGTAGTTGGTAGAAATCTTTTGTTCAAAATAAATTCATGTGTCTAGTGGCAATAAAACCTATTTGTTTCTTGATATACATAATGTGTTAGGCTTAGTCATTTCGTCGTTACCACTTCCTAGTGTTCTGTGCTGAAAAATTCGTCTAACGTTCCCGGGCATCTTCTGAATTGGGGGGTAGTCAGATTGCAAAATTATCTCTTTTGTTTTATTAAGGAAGTGTGTAAAGGTTTCGATGTATAGCCTAAAACATCGTGGCGACTCTGGACTTCTGATTGGAATTTATAAAAAGGTAAGTCAGCGAAAAAAGATCGCAGGTAAGGTTCTGGCAGTATTTTATTTTAATTTATTTATTTCAATTAACTTTGTTTAGCAACATACTCAAGTGATGAACAAGTTCACACACAGATATGGAAGGCGTCGAATTACTCTCTGACAGCAACTGATAGCATTCAGTAAACTGGTAATTATCACAGCTTCTATTGTCGTTTTAAATAAACGTTACTTTTTTGTTTGTTGTGATATTTAAATGGTTAATAAACTGTTACAAAATTTTGTTAACCGGTGTTATAAAATGTTTCACTGTCGGTCTGACACTGTCACACAAATTTTACTTTGGTCAGAACAAATTATCACAATTTACATGTGTTTATACAGTATCAATATTATATATACCCCGTCTGTACTCCTTCTGTCAGATTGACACGCCTCTAATTCAGGCAGCAAATAGTTTCAGATATGTCACGCCTGTTTGCTTACATCAGGATTAAGCTACTAACAGAAACAGTATACATATGTCACAATCTTTCCTGTCTTGTTTAATATGGTAAGCAAACCACAATTACTGATTATAAACTCTCAGAACTGTACCAGATTTGAGGAGCTGATTTCAACAAGACGAGAAGTATACAAAATAATAACATTTGATGTATTTAAAACTGATACAAATATACATACAGAAGTAACAAATACCGTAAACTATTCACTTTGTAGACACTTTCCAGAAACAAATTGACCGATCGATGGCGACACACACGTACGGCAGCCTGTACACCCAACTCACGCTATTGGCTAACTGAGAAACAGAAATTAAAACAAAACAAACGATTATTGATTGAGTATGGCTAAAGGTAAAATTTAATACTGGCAAAAAAGTCTGAAAAAGATTGGACGTGACGAGTTCAAAGCTTTTGGGGCGCAGGAAGGGAAAAGATAACTGAGGATTACCACACAACGTTAATGATTAGGAGTTGGTTGTTTGGAAAATGAAGAAACAAACTTGATGGAGGAAAATGTGCAAGCCGGTCAAGAAGCAACCAGATCTATTTACTACAGACAAGACAACCAGAGGGGAGATTAAAATATAGGAATATGGAAATGGAGTATGGTGTTCAATATCTTATATATACATATTTTTTAATATTACCACAATTGCAGGCAGTCTAATATATACACTTTGCTCACCGTCATCACTTACATAAGTAATTATGGTAATATTGTGCTTCTTCATGACATATTATCAATCTAGACCCCTTTCCAAATGGAACACAAAAACCACCTTTGCTTGTGGAATTTTTACTACACTACATTTTTAAACTTACACCGATTTGCTTCAAAATCACCCAATGAGTCACATCTTCTAGTAAAATTATTTTCGCCTCAATTAATTTATTTTTTCAAAAGTCGGACATTCCATGCAGTCATAAAACTCATACATTATGCTGAACAATATTGTCTAAACACTTATTGTCTACGGGCGTTTCAGTGCATTCAAGGCAAAAGTGGCTTTAGTTGTAACATTTAAAAAATTAAAAATTACAAATTGTTAAAGTAAAAAAAAAAATAATAATAATATATCAATAAACTAAATTTTCTAAAGCATAAAGTCTCAATCATCATATTACTATCTTAAGTACACTTTAGTGGAACAATATATGCAGTCATGAATCAGAACTGTTTAAAGTAATAGCTTGGCATGGTAAACAGAGTGTGGAAGTGGGAGAAGAAAGAAAGTTGTTTTATAAGAGAAGATCCAGGACCCAGTCCTATCTTCAACCCTTGCGCCCCATGGGCGTGGGGAGTCTAAGACCTAAAACGCTAACTAAGCGCCCGACGATGAACTGGTCGGTACCCATGGGAATGCGAGACGTGCAGCTCCATTCCCTCTGTGGGGTTCGGAATATCTATCTAGTATTTAACAGACCATAACATCCCCCTGGGTACACCCTATTTTGAGGCTCCCGCAGCGATGCCACAAAACTGAAGCTACAGACCACCTCGAGTCCAACACCAAGCATAGGCGAAGGGCCAGGATTACTCCCCCTCTCACTGTCTTTGCCCAACCGGGGCAGAAGACTGGCGTACTGGCCCCTGGGGCCCCAATTTTCACACATACTCATGTAACATATATATATATGTATATATACAACAACCAACGGTATATACAAAATTGAATGCCAAGATTGCAATAAATGTTATATAGGACAAACAAAAAAACAGCTGAAAAAACGTTATTTTGAACACCTAAATGCATACAAAAAACCAAACATATATAAATCCAATTTAGCCACACATGCAATAAACACAGGACATGAATTCCCAGACATAACCAATGTAACACTAATAAAACATATACCACACAAAGGCACCATAATGAACATTTGGGAAAATTTACAGATTTACAAACATAAAACACAAAACAAATTAATACCAGAACAAATACAAATCAATACAAAACATGACACAATATTCAAAGCACTCAACATTGAAAATACACAAAATACAAAAACAGATACCACAACCACACACAATAATGCAACATTGAAGGACCAAAGACCAACAAACCACCATAATAACATGCAGAAGCCAACACACAAATACTGCACCAGAAGCAAGATGGCGAAGGTTGAAGATGGGAGAACAGGATCTCCCGAAGCATGTCCCTAAAGAAAAAATACATCTTGAGGTAAAATACAGTACTGTGCGAATTAATGTGAACACAAGTGATAATTTGAAAAAAACAACATTTATTAGTTATAGACGAAGAAAAAAGAGAAAAGAATACAATTTAAATTGTTTTAATAGGAAATATGTCCTCCCTTGGCTTTTGTAACTTCTTCAACACGTTTTGGCATAGAATCAACAAGTTTTTTACAGTTTTCTGATATTTGCTGGTCTCAAAACCATGTGTGGATTACAGCCTCAATCAGTTTTGTTTTTGTTGTGCAATCTATTTTACGAAGTCTAGCTTTTACAATAGCCCACAGATTTTCAATCGGATTAAGGTCCGGTGAGTTTCCTGGCCATTCAAGGCATATCTTTTTGTCCTTGAAATATTTCATCATGATCTTGGACACGTGACATGGAGCCGAATCTTGTTGAAAAACTGCTTGACCGTTGGCTTCAACTTTTCTTAGTTCAGCTTCCAATCTGTGTTCTAGCAAGTCTCTGTATTTTTGCGAGTTTATTATGCCTTCGATCGGCACAAGGCATCTGGTACCTTTATAAGATAAGCAGCCCCAGAACATCTTCTTTAACGGATGTTTAACTGTTTGATCAATATGAGCTGTCGTAAGTTTTTCGTTGTCACTTTTCCTAACGAAACGAGATCGCTGTCCTTGTACCAAAAAATGGCTCTCATCTGAGAACAACACTTTTCTCCAATCTTCAACAGTCCAGCTCACATATTTTTTTGCCCAATCATATCGTTTTGTCATCATGGCAGCAGTCAATAACTGTTTTTTTTTTTAGGTCTGACTGTTTTTCTTCCTCCTTCTATAAGTCATTTTCGTACGGTGGAGTCATGAACAATAACTCCAGCGTGTGCTAAAGTCTTGCTGAAGTTCTTGGCTGGTTTTCCTAGGGTTTAATTTACTTTCCCTTATTAAAAAAGCTTCATCCCTTGCTGTTGTCTTTCTTTTCCTTCCACATTTCCCTTTTCTGTTCACTTCAATCGTCCCAGTGTCCCTTTTTTGCTTCAAAATCTTGTTGACAGCTCCTAAACTCACACCACACTCCTTGGCAATATCTCTTTGAGTCATTGATGTGTGTTCACTCAAAGTAACAATTTTAGTGTGCTTTTTGGGAGTAATATCCATCTTCAAAAATAAAAAGCAAATAAAGCCTTAGTTCAGCTTACTTCAGCAAAAACACAATAATTCTAAAAAGAAAACAAAATGCAACGCGTCTGTAGCTTGCTATGTCTCATTACTCACTGACTGTCAGAACAGTAAAACAAAATGGCCGCTACTTTGACATAAAAGTGTTGCCAACTGTGAAAAAAAAGTAAAATTGTGATAATTATGTGTTCACATTAATTCGCACAATACTGTAGTTATAAGTATTATAGTAATATATATATATATATATATATATATATATTATAACGTGACCAAATCTCACTGATTTGGAGTTATATGTATAGGGTTTACTATATCAATGTTTAAATAAATTTAAAGCGTTGAAATTCAACTCTTATGATGTAGCATGCATCTTAACGCATTGTACAGGCTCACACGGCAACGTCAGCCGCCGTTATGTAACCACACACACTATAACAAATAAGGGACACGCCCAAATTTTCAATTATTAATATTTCGGAAACCGGTAAATTTAGGCAAAACCCTAAATAGCCAAAATGTTTGCAGAAATATTAATAATAGGGTGTGCGAATTTTATTTAATATAATTAAACATTAAGAGAGATAATTGATTTTATGTTAACAACTTCCTTAGTAATTGAGCTATACAGAAGAGCTTTTAATATGTAATAGTCATAAGAATTAACAACCAAATGTATATTTTAGAATTAGCATAACTTGGCTTGCAGCCAAGATAATCGCAATATAAATTGCGACCGGACATCTGCACCGACAATTAAAATCCGGTGTGTTAAGAATATTAAAAAATAATATGAATTCTCAGACTGTGGGAATTAGTTTCGTTCTCACGGAATGAGGTGACTCAAATTTCAAGTAGAAGGGAGAGTGTGTCAGCCAATCAAATCATTCAAAGAAATTGGAACTAACGCAGAGTTTTCGGCTGAAAGAACACTCGACTGCCAGTACTCAAGAGGAACACACGTACATCTTCAATTGTCTTAGTAACGCACATTTGTGAAGACTCATCTGTGAAGACTCGAGGTGTCAATACGCATAATTACGATCGTCTTGTTCAACAGATCAACTGTAACGACTCGTAATAATAGCGTCTATTCAAGATACTCTTACTTATCAACAAATAAGCGTACCGCGCAATACATTAACTGTTGGCGTACGCACGCAAGAGATCAACTATATACTACAAGAAATCACTTCAAGAGTATGACAGAAGAGGCCGTCTATATCCAGTGGTACGAGTTGAAGAACTGACGAGCAGAGCGACAACCCGTAACGAGACACACACGCTGGAGTGAAACGTGAATCGAACGAGGAGCCTGACGCAGTTGTAGCAGCTAAAACTACAGACGTAAAACCATCACCAGTTGCAGAAGGAGCAGAGTGTTGCTGATTCCCGAACTCATTGCCAAAATCCAGGACGCTCAGTAGATCGTAGTCTCTAGCAGATTAGATCAGGACAGCGAGGGATTTCCGGAGCAGCTCTACATCATCTTCTGAACCAGGGAAGTCAAAATCAAATTATTCACTTCTCAAAAGATCAATTTTTCCTTTCTTTTTTTAAAATCATTGTAAAAGAAATAATTCAGATGCCGATAAATCAGATACTCTAAATTAATAAGAAATACTCAATTGTGATAATCTGTATAGCATGTATGAGTAACTAATAAGCCCTAGCTAAGAATTAGATATAGATAAAAAGAAAAGCGCTATACAAATCTTATTAGAGAATTAATTAATTATACTGCAGTATACGTGAGTTAAATCACTAGTAAATAAAGGCACGTTGAACTAGATTCATGGCTAGTTTATTTCAGAATATTTACAAGCATTTTAGAGTAATTAAAATCATTTTAAAAAGCATTGCAAATTAAATTAAATTAAATTAAATTCATAAATTAAATTATTTAAAACTAACTTCTTTGAAATCAAGAAAAATACAATTAATATAATTTGAAAATAACAAGCTCATTTTCTGAATAATAGTAACCATTCAGAAAACATCATACCAGTTTCTATTTACTGTTTTAGTTCATAAGAATTGTTGTAACTATAAGTTTTTTCATTCTTATGTGTGATTAGAATATTAAACCCCGATTTTATTACCCAACACTGTATTTTTATTGCTGTACTACGGAGCCTACCAACCTTACAAAACTCTTCACAATAATTATAACAAGATTAGCGTTTTGTTTTTGTACACTTGAGTTAACATACTTGCGAATTCAAATCACAAATCCACACACCCATAGTCAGAAGAAGCCGCAAGAACGGATAGCAGGTAGGTGCTCATTACACGCGTTGCAAAAACACAACAACACAGAAAACCATTTAAATCATACGTTTTTATAGTGTTATAAATGTCGCCCTGAATGTGGGGCTCGAAAATCGAATTAAATTTAAATTAAATTCAAATTACGTTAAAACAAATTTTGCTGTTTTAACTAGTAAAACAGCTGGCGTCCAACTCTAACAATCCCCAAAGAAAGTTTTGTGAATTGGTAGTAGTACAGCAGTGAAGTGTTTGAAAGTATTGTGTAAAAATGGATACTGAAAAAATGCTTAAACAATTGTTGCAAGAAATCAAACAAAGTACAGCCAAAGCTGAACAAGCAAACGCGGAATTAACAGCAAATATGAACACGAAATTTGAACAAAGTGCAGCCAAAGCTGAACTAAATATCGCGGAATTAACGGCTAAAATAGATATTGTAATGCAACAGAAATGCTAGCATTCATGTTACATAAAAGACGGTTCACAGAATAATAAACAAATTGATATTTAAACCCATAATAGAACAGAGATCCAATAATTACAATTATAATCATAGACAAAATTAAATAAGGATGCAAGGTAGTGTTGACTAGAATAAACGAACCTGTAAGATAAATAATAGCTAATGATATATGTTTAATGAAAAGCAAAACAAAAAAATGAAACAATGACTTAATTTATGGTAATAACAAATAAGAATTTTGTGTTAAGAAGTATTATTTTATGACAAAAATGTTATGATAAAGTTTATGTGATGTTATATCAAATATGTGTTGAGTTAATGAAAAATAATGAAACAAGTTGTATTATTCAATGACTGTCGTAGAATGAAGTGTGAGGCAGTTAATCAATGTTCATAAATTCGAATTTTGTTATATGTGATCAAGAGATCAAGATAAAATTGTTATTAGATATAGAAAAATAATTGTTTATATAAGTGCTAATAATTAAGATTTGATTGTATGTATGAATTTATATAAAAGGGACTATAGATGCCTAACAGACATAACCACAGGTAGATCAGTTTACAATAAAAGGCCTAACAGGCAAAACTACTATATAAACACTCATAACATAAAGATTAGGTGCATCAATTAATAATAATTAATAAATACGCTATGAAGAGCTAGAAAAAAAAAACATTAAATTAATAATAATATTTAATAAAATTTATACAAATTATAATAATACCATAATGCCATAATATCGATTGGTAAAATATAATATCGAAGATGGATTAAATATAATAAAAAAGAAAAAAAACGGACTTATATAAAAAAACCAGTAGAATATGTGTATAAAATAATAAACCAACTATCGGTAAAGTTACATTCCGATAGGACAGCAAATTGATAAAGAATAGATAAAAAATATATGAAAGAAACACTATATATTCAAAACATGTGGAAGGCAGAAATTATTATATGTTGCTAGGGACGACAAATAAGAAAAAGAAGTTGTTGATTTTTGACAAGAGAAGAATTGCTTTGAATGAACTAAAAGTGATAAGATTAAAAACCCAAGAATAATCTATTTAATTGTAATATTCGAAATTACCAGATACGATTATAAAAATACAAAATTCTAATGACAATATTTACGTCTACTACCAATACAGATAAACAAAATAACACTACAATATGAAATGATAATAGAGTAAATAATTGAAGTCTACAAGAAAGAACTTGAACTGTCCCATATCCGAAGGGAATTGATGAGATATTAATCAAATAGAAAGAATTAACAATAACACAATTAATAATATTCACTACACCAGAAATTATAACCTTGCAAATACACGGAACAACACTAATTGCTTCAACCGAAGGAAGAACTTATTTGGATCCTGGCGGTGCAGAAGAAACATCAATCGGGCTGTAAATCAATCCAGAAGCTGTATTCCGAAGTGGACAGGACAAGAATTACTCTTATTAAACCGAAGAAAGAAAAACCGTACTGCATAATCATCCAAACATTAAATTTAGCGATCAACCGCCTACACGATTTGCTTCGTTCGAGTCTGGTAAATTATATTATATTAATCATACTAAATACACAACACAAATTTTGTAAATCTTGCATTCTTATCTATGTATTTTTAGTCTTCCCCACAGTTACAAGAACCTTCACACCCTGAAATAAATTAAATACAAATCAAAACATAATATATAACCAAATATAAATAAAGGATTAAAATAATCAACAATCGATACCTGAAGTCTATAGTCCAAGCATATGTTAATTAGAACATATCTTATTTAATGTGAATTAAGTAAACAAATAAAGAACTTTTATATATTTGTCAAATCTTGTTATTTGGAGTATGGTTTAGTGAACTGGGAACAAAAAGTAACTGAATAAGTATAGAATAAATGGTTAATATAAACATCGAAATAACCTATAAGTTTCGTTGAGCCGATACTACAGCGCTTATAGCGGAATTATCTGACACCAAAGAGGGAGCGTAAAATTACAAAATTAGACAGAACTCTCTTCAAGGTATAATAGGGTTGGATGAAATTGTAGAATAACGCTTAAGTTGTTTAAGTTCTAGGCACACTAACACTGATAATTATTAAAGAGTTAAGTTAATATTAATTAATTGCATCCATATATTCCACAACTCCAAATATCTCAGAGATTTATATAATTAAAGTAACACAAAACAAATTGACAAATACAACAGTGGGGTTTTAAGGAGAGGAAACCCGTTTAAGTACAATATGCAAAAATCAAGTTTAACCGAGGCACTAGAGCACAGTAACGAGGGTATAAATGCGGAAATAAAACAAAGTAATAAAGAAACGACCGTGAAAATCGATGAAAGCGCGAAAAACTTAGATGCTAAAGTCACTGAAATAAAACAAAGTAATAAAGAATTGACCACTAAAGTCACCGAAGTCAGAGAAAAAGTTCATACGGTAGAAACGAAAATAAACGAACGGTTCAAGGTTTTTGAGACCACGATGCAGAAATCGTTTATTGAACAAGTTACGCGTATGGAGGGCCGATTCAAAGAACACATCAGCAGGTGTGAAAAACTAACTGCGGAGGTTGCGAAAAAAGTTGATACACTCGAAGTAAGTATCCAAGCAGACGCGACGGAAACACAAAGGCATGTCGGTAGGCTTGACGCTTCGATAGTAGAGACGCGTTCCAATATAGATTCTAAAACGTTATGAGTTTTATTAAGTTATTGAATACTGAATTCTGCCACTTACCTTTACGGAAAAAATGTACTTATTTACCAAAGTGTCGTCTGATGTACTTAGGCAGAGACAAACGACAGGCATTGGTGCAATGACAAACACCTATTTTGCAAGCACAAATAAATGGTACTTTATTTTTTGTAGCATGACAATTTTTCTGCTCACCTTTCGGTTTAAGTTTACTAGAATAACATTCTGAACAACATTTGCTTCACCTAACCATACTAGTTTTATTAATTTGAATATAGATATAAACTTACAACTAACTATAATAAGTCAAACGGAAACCAGCGCTTTCACACACACATACACACATATTTACATACTTTTAGGTTTTATGTTGAGCTCAACTTTAAAATTTAGTTAAAAGCCAGTATTAATTATTTTTGAAATGTCTACTTTCCTGTTGGTGCGTATGGTTTCATCCTGCGGGACGTCTCCTGTTGTGTGCACTGCCTGTTGTTTTCACTTTTATATCTTACGGCCGAACTGTTTGTTTAGTTTTATTGATCACTGATTAGTACATTATTTATATCTTTGAAAGTTCAAAACTAGTTAAAATTTCACATTTGTTAATTTGCGTTTATGCTGTTTATGCGGGCGAAAACGGTACTCAGCCGGCAGCGAGCGAAACTGCCCACGTCCGCTTTGTTTAGATGTTATTTGCCGACTGGGAATAGGCCACCGGCGCTATTTTATGAAGTCGCCGTGGTTGGATGATCAATTCTGATTGTTTTTATGTTTGTATCACTACGCCAGCAGACTGTTTTTGTTATATAACTGCATTCCACAGCGGGGATCGTCTCTGACATAATATGATCTGATGTTCATTACATAATTTGTTTACTCTGTTTTGTGTGCCATGGGTTGACCTTGGTACAATTCCAGCTTATTAATTCTGTTCGTTTCAATAATTTTGTATTTAATGTCCCAAGCAGTGCTGCCACTGTCGCTATCGTTGCAATCACTGAATTTACCTTGGTTTGCGTTTGTCCCTATTATTCGAAAAAAAAAATGTTATTGTTTTATTTATATTATCCCAGGTAGGCCAAAATGCCACGTTACAATTCGAATAAAGAGAGTGTATTGCAAACGCTTAATGACGAGATTTTAAAAGTACGACAGGAAGTACGTAGGAGATCCGCTCCTAATATCTTAGTACAGGGACAAGCCGATGAAAAGAATCGAGTATATTTCACTGGGGAAAATAATGAAAACCCGATCGACTTCTTGTTAACATGTGAAAATGAAATGGCGAGAGTAGGTTCGCGATTGGATGATCAAGATCGGATACAGTGGATAGTTAACGCGATGCGTGATTCTGCGCGAAAATGGTATAACATTGTACGTGATAAAATTACCACATACGCGGAATTCAAACAGAAGTTCGAAAGCCGGTATTGGAATTCACACACACAGAGACTTTTACGAAACGAACTCGAATACGGACGTTACGAGAGGAAGCACGGTATAACGCCCAAAAATTATATCATACAAGTTGAGCGCGCTAAGCATTTAACACCAGCGTTTTCTGAGATCGACATTGTCACTAAATTAGCATATCACTTCAACCATAATATACGTGTAGCCGTGTTTACGCAAGGGATACGCACGGTTGACGAATTGCTTATTTTAGTGTCGCAAAGCGAAACTGTTTTTGATTTAGGTGGGTGGAGATATAATCCGGACTATAGCCGAAATAACGATGGTCAAAATAGATGGGTGCCATATCATACCCAACCTGATCAAAGACCCAGTACTAGTTCGCCTCCACCCGACACCGCCTAATAAACCCTTTGACTATAAGGACAAGCCAAATATCGGAAGACTGAAAACGCAAAATAAAGGCAACGATGGGACTCCAATGAGAACAATTCAGACAGTCGATATATCGAAAAACGATACGACCGCGCAAGAGAGCAAAACACAAAACGTTAGAGATCCTATTGAAAAACCAAAATGCTATCAAGCTACAAAAAACTTGCCAAAGGGCGCCTCCAAAAAGGATGCGCAATAAGCCCTGCAAAATACGTAGATATAAGAATGTTAGGAATAAGAATAATATGTTGTTTGAAAAATGTACTTTTGATGATGTAATTTATATGCCAGTTAATAAGGTGTTCCCACTGGATGTTAGAGAACAATTGTTGGAGTTAAATACAATACAACAATGCCCACCTAACATAACGTGTCCGGTAGTACAGGAACATGGAGACAGCATTCCCACGGAAGTAGTTTGGGAGAACGCTAGTGTGGTATCCGGGAGTAGCGAAGGATTTTATGAGTGGATAGAAAAATATTGTCGAACCACCCATAAAGAGAGTTACCAAATATTAGAGGCACTGTGAGGATAAACCATGTATAGGGTTAAAAATAATTTAAATATTAATAATCATTATTAAAATAAATTAAATGTATTAGATATAATAATAATAATTGTATAGGTAAGTTGTGAATGAAAGACAATCCGTTTGTAGCGCGGTAACTAGCACACACACACGCGTACAATAAAACGAGCGCGGCGAAGCAAACCACGGTAGCAGGAACCGCTTACACAATGCAACGTAGCGCACAGCTGTCTTTAAATGTAGGTTAATTAGATGGCGCTTGCTCTTTGATCAAAGTGTAAACAAACAAAGCACATTCCTGGGCGCGCGTGCCGCTGTTGTCTGTCGTTATCAGTAACATTCTTTATTAAACGTTTGCTATTAACTACTACCCATGCTACAAACATTTGTTACACAATAATTTTATGCACGATATCAATATGTTATTCAATTAGAATTAAGCCATATGATAAAAAAATAGTGATACCAGTGTATATGTTAGTAGATAGATAATACAATGTATAGTTTGTGAAGCATAACCAATGTATATCTAAAAAAATAATTGAAATTGAAAAAAAAAAATTGTATATCCTACACTCTTTTTTTTTTTTAAACGTGTGGGGGTGTATATAACGTGACCAAATCTCATTGATTTGGAGTTATATGTATAGGGTTTACTATATCAATGTTTAAATAAATTTAAAGCGTTGAAATTCAATTCTAATGATGTAGCGTGCATCTTAACACATTGTACAGGCTCACACGGCAACGTCAGCCGCCGTTACGTAACCACACACACTATAACAAATAAGGGACACGCCCAAATTTTCAATTATTAATATTTCGGAAACCGGTAAATTTAGGCAAAATCCTAAATAGCCAAAATGTTTGCCGAAATATTAATAATAGGGTGTGTGAATTTTATTTAATATAATTAAACATTAAGAGAGATGATTGATTTTATGTTAACAACTTCCTTAGTAATTGAGCTATACAGAAGAGCTTTTAATATGTAATAGTCATAAGAATTAACAACCAAATGTATATTTTAGAATTAGCATAACTTGGCTTGCAGCCAAGATAATCGCAATATAAATTGCGACCGGATATCTGCACCGACAATTAAAATCCGGTGTGTTAAGAATATTAAAAAATAATATGAATTCTCAGACTGTGGGAATTAGTTTCGTTCTCACGGAATGAGGTGACTCAAATTTCAAGTAGAAGGAGAGTGTGTCAGCCAATCAAATCATTCAAAGAAATTGGAACTAACGCAGAGTTTTCGGCTGAAAGAACACTCGACTGCCAGTACTCAAGAGGAACACACGTACATCTTCAATCGTCTTAGTAACGTACATTTGTGAAGACTCAAGGTGTCAACACGCATAATTACGATCGTCTTGTTCAACAGATCAACTGTAACGACTCGTAGTAATAGCGTCTATTCAAGATACTCTTACTTATCAACAAATAAGCGTACCGCGCAATACATTAACTGTTGGCGTACGCACGCAAGAGATCAACTATATACTACAAGAAATCACTTCAAGAGTACGACAGAAGAGGCCGTCTATACCCAGTTGTAAGAGCTGAGAACTGACGAGCAGAGCGACAACCCGTAACGAGACACACACGCTGGAGTGAAACATGAATCGAACGAGGAGCCTGACGCAGTTGTAGCAGCTAAAACTACAGACGTAAAACCATCACCAGTTGCAAAAGGAGCAGAGTGTTGCTGATTCCCGAACTCATTGCCAAAATCCAGGACGCTCAGTAGATCGTCGTCTCTAGCAGATTGGATCAGGACATCGAGGGATTTCCGGAGCAGCTCTACATCATCTTCTGAACCAAGGAAGTCAAAATCAAATTATTCACTTCTCAAAAGATCAATTTTTCCTTTCTTTTTTTAAAATCATTGTAAAAGAAATAATTCAGATGCCGATAAATCAGAGACTCTAAATTAATAAGAAATACTCAATTGTGATAATCTGTATAGCAAGTATGAGTAACTAATAAGCCCTAGCTAAGAATTAGATATTATAACATCGCCAAATTCAGATCAATTTTGATAACAATATTTGAATAAATAAATAATGTGGAGAGTAAAATATATATAAAAGGTAATTAACATGGAATAACAATATTTGAATAAATAAATAATGTGGAGAGTAAAATATATATAAAAGGTAATTAACATGGAAGGAGAAGGAGCAATAAACCAAAAGTGATTAATAAAGAAACTCAAATAATAGACTGACAGACAAACGACATTGACCCAACACCAGAGATTGGCCAGTTAAGAAACCAAAATAAAGAAAACAAGACGAGTGAAGGAGAAGAAGAATGAAAACCAAGAGAGAACAAACCCACGAGGAAGAAAACAAAATGAAACACGTCAAGAAAACCAAACAAGGAATAAAAAATAGAGAAGGGAGAAATAATGTAATCCAAAATGATAAAGAAAATGAAACCTGTTGAGAACCAAAACTATTAATGAATGTTAATATTGATTGAATGACAATTATAAATAGTCAGTAATATGAAACAATAGATAAAAGTACACTAACCAAGGAGTTAGGGATGTATGTAATTTGTTAACAAAGAAAGACATAATATTAATAATTTTATATAGATAGTGTGTAGAGAAAGAGAATAAAATGATGAGAAATAAATGGAAGTTGAACTAGTGAAAGTGATTTATCCTAGAGTGATATAATACAAAAGAAACACTAAGTAAATTATAATGAACACTAAATAATTTAAGAAAGTGCAAGTGAGAAATAAATACAAATATTGTCTATAATAAAAATAGTAAGAGGAGAGTAGGCTAAGATAAAGACTTAGTAAAATAACCGATGTTTAAGTTTTACGAGAGAACAATAACATTTAACAAAGTTACAATGAATAATATTTAGAATAGAACATTGATTCAGTAAATAATGAACACTAAGTAGTGATATTCACTGTGATGACTAGGAAATAGTATTTTTATAACTTAAGAATGTATTCTAAAGGTTTAAAGGTGTGATTCACAAGGAAAGGTAATAAGATGATGTTAACATGGAAGGGAGAGCAAAGAGCATTAGAAAATAAGTCTGTATTAACATTAAGTAAATACCCATGTTATACGGGAAGTTTAATGAAAAAAAGTTCAATAGAGGTGAGATTGTTTAGCACCAGAGCAACAAATAAGAAATAAGTAATTATATAAACAGAGAAATGTAATTAGTAAGTAGGAAATTAATTGTAAACTTAGAAAACTTGAAAAAACCCAATATTGTGGGATACCAAAATAATCTTTGTGAGAAAATATAAATGACAGTGCAAATAGATAATAACTAAGAAGGAAGATAAGAGGAGGAAGGAAGTCAGAAGATATAGGAAGATTTGAAAGGAATTCAAATACTGATAACAATGTATTCATGTCGAGCTCGCCCAATGAAATTAATGATGTAACCATGGAAACGACGGTTTGACGAGGTAGTTACCGTTGAATACAATGACTTAAAAAAGTTGTGATGGTACAATTCTGGTGCAATATTAAATTTATAAAAACATGGTACAAAAGACCATAATTATTGTATTCATATATTATATGATTCAGGTAATATATTTCACAACCCTGGTTCGTGTTACCCGAATTGTGGCCCTAAATGTAAACTTGTATCATGTTGCCCAATCTGACAACACGGCGTCCTGTTTTAAGTGAAAGTAATTATTACTAGTACTCACAAGATAAAAGTAACTAATTAAATAATAAAAGACATTAGTTACAAAATGCGCCCGAAAGAACAGGGACATTACTTACAAAGTGACGCTCACGCAAACCAGAAGCAAAAATTCTGTACAACACATTTTCATATTTAAAACATCTTAAAAGTAAAATAATGTATAGAAATTGATCGTAAAGAAGTCTGATGAATACTGAACACCATTACCAGATGGAGAAGATGTTTAATTGAAGACGAAATATCTAAATAAATCCAAACAACTTTGAAAAAGATGCCGAAGCTTGAATAAAGAACAAATGAATTATATTGATGCCACAATCCTTCCTTCCCGACCTACAGAGTAATTCCGTACTACAACGCTGTTAAGTATCAATTAAATTATTTCAACTTCCAAAAATAAACGCACTTTGAATATTTCTCAATATATGTTGAATACCACTGAATCACTTTTATTCTCTTGCAAGGATTAAATCGTAATATTAAGACACTGAAATTTCGTTAAACTATAGAACTAACCTCATATTTATGTACGACTTTTAAACCACTTGTATGACACTCAAACAAACCAATTACCATTACACATTACCATACTTAAGAAAAAACATTTTAAGGTTGTGTATTTTTAATATTGTAATTGCATCTGAACCTTTTAACGTGGCCAAAAGATCTCACAACCATCGAATGAAATATTTGTTGATTGGCGTCAGAGTACGCCATGCTGTGTTTATTTGTATTCAAAATCGATTGGTTAACCCTTGAGTAGAGTCTTATAAAGAATTATCCGGTGCAGAATTGTATATAAAAAATTAATTACAACTTGTGTCTATAAAATATTAACTTCAAATTAATAATAAATCTATACTGTGTGTGTTAAATTGTGTTTTATTTTCATTAGAAAGGTGTATGTTTAAAACTATAATGTATAGCGAATGTTTCTGATGCGACGCCTAGCGCGCAAGTAGCGAATACTGTAACTGCTAACTCGATTAACAAAAATTGAGAAAAGGCGGGACGGATTGAATTCATCGCCTCGTTCGAATAAAACATTGATAAGGAGACAATATTAATTGTTTCAAAAAAACAATTTGGCGCCACCCGGGGATTATCCACTACGTTTGAACCTCAGATCGGGAACCACGATACCTGGTCACCAGTACGTTCGCTACGGACCCAAACATCGTGAGTTACATCGCCGTGCGAGGATGAAGTGGTAAGAAACACAGACACAATTTACACTCAGACACTCTGTTACATTTTACAGAGTTATATTATAAATTGACGCATCCAACGTGTGGCAGAATAACACGGGAGCTATACACAGAACGTCCGGTACGTAATAAATTGGCGACCAACCGGTGGAGCTTGAAAAAAGGAAGATACGAAGTTCTAGCGGCGGTCACGAAAGGAGATCAAGATGCATACCAGAGGAGTATCGAAAAAATTGGCGAAGGAAAAGCAAATGGAAGAAAATAGAGGGGAAGTAGAGGAAGGAACACCGACTGAAGAAGTGGAGACAGTAATAACCACAACAGAACCAACCCAAGACGAAGAAATGGAACTACAAGCGGGTGACAAAGGAGAAGTTAGAGGAGACCCAAACATACTAAAATTAATGGAAATGATGAATAATATGAACAATAAATTCGACAAGAACGAGGAGAGTCTGAAACAGATGAAGAAAGAAACTAATGAAAATTTTAAGAAACAGGAGGACAATTTTCAGAAGCAGAAGGAAGGATTGAGACAAACTATTAACCAAAATAACGAAACCCTCCAACAACAGCTGAAGGAAATCAATGAAATAACCAAGGAAGAGATGAAACAGCAGGTGATCCAACAGTTGAGGGAGTATCGAGAAGAAACCATGCAACAGATCACTGAAACCAATGAAAAATTAGAGGAGACGTTGGAGAAGCTAGAGAAAACCAACGAAAATGTTTCAGAAGTCCGTGAGGAAGTACTCAATAAAATGAACGATATCGAAGGAGAAAACAAAAGAAGAATTGAGGAATGCCACGAAGAAACAGTCAGAAGATGTGAACAGGTGAACCAGGACATGCATCAAGTCCGGGAAGAAAACCACAAGGAGATAGCAAGTGTACGGACAGACCTGGGAGAAAGAATGGAAGGAGTTTACAGCAATTTAAATAAAATAGATAGCAAAGTAGACAAAACCAAACAAAGGATTGTCGAGATGCACAGGTTAGAAGAGTCGTTACGGGAAGAAGTGGATGCCTGGCGTGACCGGCCATGTAACAGTAATCATGTCATGAACACGGACAACAGAGATACTATTAACTTCCGTAATTATAAGAGGAACCCTATTGAATTCCTGAAGAGGGTGGAAGAGTTAATCATAAGGAATCGAGAGACCCGGTGGACAACAATAAGAGGAATGCTGGACGAAATGTTCAAGGAGACTTATGACAACTGGTGGACTGCCACCAGACCAGACATCCAAAGCATTCAAGAATTTAAGACCCAGTTCAAGGCTAAATACTGGTCTGAATCGACTCAGAACATGGTCCGCAATAACCTAAGCAACGGGAGGTATGAAAATCAAAATGGACAATCTCTCACATCCTACTTCCTGGGAAAAATCTGCATGGCCAGGAATTTGGAACCACGTATACCAGAAGAGTGTCTTGTAATACAGTTGTCTTACCACTACGATGACGCCATCCAAAAAGCACGGATGTACAGCCAGGTAAAGGCCATTCAAGACATGGCTAGCTTATTGGAGAGCCATAAGCACGAGTGGCAGTACAGAAAAAATAGAGTGTCCAGTTTCAGGAATAATAGAATAAATGATGGACAAGTATCACCAAACCAACAGGGGGATAACAAGCCACCGTTAAACAACCCTAATAATTATCAAGGGAACCCACGGGGCAATAACGTGCCCAGAAATGTCAACAGAAATGGAAACAATAATAATAACAACTTCCGGAACAACTACAGGGGTAACTACCCATCGAATGGTTACAACAACTATTATCGCCCGGGAAACAATAACAATAACAATAACAATAATCAAGGATACCGACCACAGGTAAATTACATGAGGGGACAAAGACAACGGAGTCCAGGAAGAAACTATCCCCCATCTAACTATCGGCGAACGTACTTTAACCAGGTACCCGATACAAGAAGCCACCCATTCGAAGAAGATCCCAGGAATAGCGTAGATGACCGGAACAATCGACAGGAGCCGAACGCTAACCAACCAGTAAACACTAATGAAGTTAGAGACAATGAGGCCAACCCTCATTTAAACGCCTAAGGTCAGTGAAAACTGTGGACAGCCCATCACTGGACCAATCTCTTGGGGAATGCACGACGAAAAATATAATCACTATAATACAAACGAATTATCTAAAAAATATAAGAGATGAATTGGCTGAAGAAAGTAATCAACCACTGCCCAGCCGAAACAGTGAGATAGTGTACGTAAATGCCCAAATTAATGGAGTAATGTCAACATTAATGATCGATACTGGATCCAACATATCTTTAATTGACCAAATAGAGTTAAACAAACTACAACAAGAAAGTAGTACACCTATACCAACTCTACCAATAAATAACGTAACACTTATCGATGCTACCGGCCGACAAAACAAAACTGTCCGGAAACAAGTGTCCCTGGAACTTAAAAGTGAAGGCCTAACATTCACTATGTCTTTTCTTGTTGCCAGTGGCCTACCATTCTCAATACTTGTGGGATGTGACATACTCCGACAATATTCTGCCATAATTAATCTAAAGCAAGGAGAAGTGGCATTAAACACGGAAAATGGAATATGGACAACAAGTATAGTGAAGGGTGTTAACTTACCTTCGATAACCCACTGTTATACCATATTACGGAATAATTACTATCAACAAGCACAGGTAAAAATCATGAAGGAATGGGAGAATGAAGAAATATGGTCAAACAAGTTGGAGGAGATCAGACAATTCCAAAGAGAAGTACGAGATCAACAGATTAGTGCTCACCAGGCAGAGTATCTCATACAAATTTACAATCAATATCGACACATTTTTTCTGATGCCCCGGGCAAGGTAAAAGATTATCAATATCAAATCATATTCAAGGAGCCCATTGATTTTAAGAAAAAATCATATCCTATCGCATACTCTCAAAGAAATGCAGTGAAGGCAGAGATCAACCGGATGATGGAAGAGGATATAATATAATTTAGCCAATCCCCATATAGAAGTCCGATAGTGGCGATACCAAAGAAGGACGGAAAGGTAAGAATAAGCCTTGATGCTAGAGAAATCAACAAGATGATAGTAAATGATAGAACATCCCCAAGCGAAATTGAAGAGATCCTTAAGAAATTCCATGGCACGAAATACATCAGCGCATGGGATACAGTCTGCAGATACTGGCAGGTAGAGCTACACCCGAACAATAGAAAATACTTAGCTTTTCTGTTCGATGGGAGAAACTACCAATTCAAAAGACTGCCATTCGGACTAATTAATTCAGTTGCCGTATTCGTCCAGTGTATGGATCAGATATTGGGACAAGAGGTACTTAACTTTACTACTGTATACGTAGATGACTTGTTGATCACCTCATCAAATTGGCAAGAACACTGTAATAGAGTGGAGACAGTTTTGAAAAAATTATCAGATAACCATATTACCCTTAAGCTGGATAAATCAAAATTCATAGCCAGCAAGGTACAATTTTTAGGTTTTAATCTGACAGAAGAAGGCATCACCCCTTCAGCAGAGAAGGTTGAAGCAATACAACGATTCCCAACACCTAAAAATAAAAAACAGCTAGTCTTTCCTTGGAATATGCAATTATTATCGGAAATTCCAGGACCATTATTCCAAGCTGACAGCACAATTTCAAAAACAGTTATCCGCAAAAAATAAATGGACATGGGGAGCCGACCAAGACAAGGTATTTGAACAAATAAAAGAAAAATTTTTAGACACCATCATGCTACACCATCCGGATTCCAAAAGCCATTTTTCATGAATTGTGATGCGAGCGACGTGAGTGTCGGTGCTGTCTTATATCAAGAAGATGATAAGGGGCAACATATGGTCATAAGCTTTGCAAGTAGAACCTTAAATGCATGTGAAAGGAACTACCACGTCACGGAAAAGGAATTACTTAGTGTTGTATTCGCCTGCGAAAAATTCAGGACATACATTTTAGGGTACAACGTAACCGTGAGAAGTGACCATCGATCCATATCTTTCCTTAAACAATGCAAGCTTAGTCATGGAAGACTAACCCGATGGATATTACTACTGCAGGAATACCATATTAACTGGGAATACATACCAGGAAAGAAAAATACTGCTGCTGACATATTATCACGTATCAACATCCAGCAACAAACATTTGAGGGAGAGAAAGAACTGCTAGTCAAAGTATATAACATCATTAAGGATAGAACCGATCTGGAAAAGATAAGCTGGAAATAAGCAAACAGCAAAATGTGGACCCAAAGATAGTGAATATCAGAGAAAGAATAATGAAAGAAGAAGAACCCATTGTACAGTATTATAAGGTACACGACAACTTATTATTCATCAAAAATAACCCTAACGTTGGAGAATGGAAACTAGTAATCCCATCTATAATAGAAGGACAAATAATCATGGACTACCACATCCGGTACGGCCATATGGGTGCCATGAAAGTAGTAAAGGCACTAGAGGAGCAAGTGTATATCAAGAGTATCTATCGAAAGGTAAGCAAAACCATACAAAAATTTCACATCTGTCAAATGGTAAAATGCAACAATGCTAAAAAGGAGGGTATGATGATACCCATAATATCAAGCCAAAAATTAGAAAGAGTATTTCTTGATATTTGTGGTCCATTCCCTCGCAGTGGAGGAAGACACCAATTTAAATTCATAATCATCATATTCGATCACTTCACCAAATATACCAAATTTTATTCCATTAACCGTGCTACTACCAAGAAAATTATTGAAATTATATTGAACAACTTTATACCAGAAGTGGGAAAACCTATGGCCATAATAACCGATCATGGGACCCAGTTTAAAGGAAATCTGTGGAAAAATAAACTCTGGGAGCATGGTATTAAAACATACAAAACATCCGTTATCATCCCAGCAGTAAACCAGCTGAGAGAGTACTTAGAGAAGTGGGTCGAATTCTGAGGACCTACTGCCATAATAAACAAAAGGAGTGGCACAATTACCTAAAGTCCACTGAAGAATTTATAAATCTGGCTTACCACAACTTCACTGAAACCACACCATACTCAATGATGTTTGAACGACCACCACCTAGAGAGATAAACGATCTAATTAAATTTCCCACCAATACCGAATACCAATTTGAAAAAAGAAAATTTATAACAAAATTGCAGAGAAGGTAGAGCAGCAGAAAAATAAGTACTCTAAGAACCATCCACATACGATCAAGTACCAGATAGGAGAGAGTGTATTAATAAAGAACAGGGAATTACCCAGCTCGATAGAAGGCATTACAAAAAAGTTACTATTGCTATACGTAGGGCCATACACTATCACACAAGACAAGGGCAATAACACATATGAGATCACCAACCCCACCACTCAGAAAATAAACGGGGTATATAATCAAGCATCGATTAAAAAATACTATGACAGTCAAACTTAACTGAAAGGAATTCAAATTGAAAAAGCCAACCAAGTTAGTTGGAATAAAAGAAAATAATAATACAAACAAATAAGTTTGCTGATAAATAATAAAGAAAAAATATATATAAAAAATTAATTTCAAAATTCAAAAAAGTTATGTAAGGACAGCTTACACAAATATTTCGAGAATATTTTAGACCAATCATAAAATGGAGAAATAAAATTACCAAGAATCCACATAAAGTAAGAAACACAAACTTACTATAATCTTTGAATAAAAATTAATAATATGGGAGTGAAGTTACAAAACATTCCTAAACAGAATACGATTAAGTTACAATAATCTTTGGCCAAAAAATGAGGCACAAAAAAGCAAAACATACTATAAAGGAATAAGCTACAAAAATTCCTAACTAGTAAGAAAAACTAACTTACTATGATATTTAAAAAGTTATGAAAAAAAAAGTATCAATCAAAATGATCAACTTCCACTACTATTTAGAAAGAAATGGGAAGTAAGATTAAGAAAAACAATGATCAAAAAACGAAATAAATAAAATAAACATTCTAAGAGTTGTAATATGAAATGAGATGAAACAAAGAGTAATTAAAAATGAATAAAAATGTGAATTGTATCAATAAAAAACAATGCTCCAAGGATTAACAAGCAGTATCTATGAAGAAAGATGAAAAAATATATGACTCGAACTGAGCGATAATGAAATACAAAGGTAAAAGATTCCCAACGAATGTTATGATTATTATTATTATGTTGAGTCAGGAGATGACTGTATTTAAGATTCATTAATTGAGATTGACTGTTGAATAAGTCCAGCAATCATTTCACTGAGCAGGGATGATGTTCCCCTGATCTCAGAATAAGAGTAGTTTTGAACGACGGAGTTAGGTAAGCCAATAGAGCCCATCCGAATCGATTGCAACTACAAAGTAAAGATAGTTAGGGAAAATAAGATTTATAGGGAATAATTTATAATAAAAAATCAATAAGCCAGTTCGTAATAAGAAAAAATGAAGAAGAAAAGAATCGGAAGAAAGGAAATAAAAGATACAGAATTAAGCATAAAAAATCGAGTGAGAAGCAGGAGAGTTTAAGAAGAAAATGATACAATACAATTGATAATTTCATCAAACTTAGAATCACGTTTTATAAAATGATCAATTTTGGTGGAAGGGCATTATATAACATCGCCAAATTCAGATCAATTTTGATAACAATAAGTATGTATAAAAAATGCTAAATAATACTATATTTGAATAAATAAATAATGTGGAGAGTAAAATATATATAAAAGGTAATTAACATGGAAGGAGAAGGAGCGATAAACCAAAAGTGATTAATAAAGAAACTCAAATAATAGACTGACAGACAAACGACATTGACCCAACCTCAGAGATTGGCCAGTTAAGAAACCAAAATAAAGAAAACAAGACGAGTGAAGGAGAAGAATGAAAACCAAGAGAGAACAAACCCACGAGGAAGAAAACAAAATGAAACACGTCAAGAAAACCAAACAAGGAATAAAAAATAGAGAAGGGAGAAATAATGTAATCCAAAATGATAAAGAAAATGAAACCGGTTGAGAACCAAAACTATTAATGAATGTTAATATTGATTGAATGACAATTATAAATAGTCAGTAATATGAAACAATAGATAAAAGTACACTAACCAAAGAGTTAGGGATGTATGTAATTTGTTAACAAAGAAAGACATAATATTAATAATTTTATATAGATAGTGCGTAGAGAAAGAGAATAAAATGATGAGAAATAAATGGAAGTTGAACTAGTGAAAGTGATTTATCCTAGAGTGATATAATACAAAAGAAACACTAAGTAAATTATAATGAACACTAAATAATTTAAGAAAGTGCAAGTGAGAAATAAATACAAATATTGTCTATAATAAAAATAGTAAGAGGAGAGTAGGCTAAGATAAAGACTTAGTAAAATAACCGATGTTTAAGTTTTAAGAGAGAACAATAACATTTAACAAAGTTACAATGAATAATATTTAGAATAGAACATTGATTCAGTAAATAATGAACACTAAGTAGTGATATTCACTGTGATGACTAGGAAATAGTATTGTTATAACTTAAGAATGTATTCTAAAGGTTTAAAGGTGTGATTCACAAGGAAAGGTAATAAGATGATGTTAACATGGAAGGGAGAGCAAAGAGCATTAGAAAATAAGTCTGTATTAACATTAAGTAAATACCCATGTTATACGGGAAGTTTAATGAAAAAAAGTTCAATAGAGGTGAGATTGTTTAGCACCAGAACAACAAATAAGAAATAAGGAATTATATAAACAGAGAAATGTAATTAGTAAGTAGGAAATTAATTGTAAACTTAGAAAACTTGAAAAACCCCAATATTGTGGGATACCAAAATAATCTTTGTGAGAAAATATAAATGACAGTGCAAATAGATAATAACTAAGAAGGAAGATAAGAGGAGGAAGGAAGTCAGAAGATATAGGAAGATTTGAAAGGAATTCAAATATTGATAACAATGTATTCATGTCGAGCTCGCCCAATGAAATTAATGATGTAACCATGGAAATGGCGGTTTGACGAGGTAGTTACCATTGAATACAATGACTTAAAAAAGTGACGCTCACGCAAACCAGAAGCGAAAATTCTGTACAACACATTTTCATATTTAAAACATCTTAAAAGTAAAATAATGTATAGAAATTGATCGTAAAGAAGTCTGATGAATACTGAACACCATTACCAGATGGAGAAGACGTTTAATTGAGACGAAATATCTAAATAAATCCAAACAACTTTGAAAAAGATGCCGAAGCTTGAATAAAGAACAAATGAATTATATTGATGCCACAATCCTTCCTTCCCGACATACAGAGTAATTCCATACTACAACGCTGTTAAGTATCAATTAAATTATTTCAACTTCCAAAAATAAACGCACTTTGAATATTTCTCAATATATGTTGAATACCACTGAATCACTTTTATTCTCTTGCAAGGATTAAATCATAATATTAAGACACTGAAATTTTGTTAAACTATAGAACTAACCTCATATTTATGTACAACTTTTAAACCACTTGTATGACACTCAAACAAACCAATTACCATTACACATTACCATACTTAAGAAAAAACATTTTAAGGTTGTGTATTTTTAATATTGTAATTGCATCTGAACCTTTTAACGTGGCCAAAAGATCTCACAACCATCGAATGAAATATTTGTTGATTGGCGTCAGAGTAAGCCATGCTGTGTTTATTTGTATTCAAAATCGATTGGTTAACCCTTGAGTAGAGTCTTATAAAGAATTATCCGGTGCAGAATTGTATATACAAAATTAATTACAACTTGTGTCTATAAAATATTAACTTCAAATTAATAATAAATCTATACTGTGTGTGTTAAATTGTGTTTTATTTTTATTAGAAAGGTGTATGTTTAAAACTATAATATATAGCGAATGTTTCTGATGCGACGCCTAGCGCGCAAGTAGTGAATACTGCAACTGCTAACTCGATTAACAAAAATTGAGAAAAGGCGGGACGGATTGAATTCGTCGCCTCGTTCGAATAAAACATTGGTAAGGAGACAATTTTAATTGTTTTAAAAAAACAATTTGGCGCCACCTGGGGATTATCCACTACGTTTGAACCTCAGATTGGGAACAACGATACCTGGTCACCAGTACATTCGCTACGGACCCAAACATCGTGAGTTACATCGCCGTGCGAGGATGAAGTGGTAAGAAACACAGACACAATTTACATTCAGACACTCTGTTACATTTTACAGAGTTATATTATCAATTGACGCATCCAACGTGTGGCAGAATAACACGGGAGCTATACACAGAACGTCCGGTACGTAATAATATAGATAAAAAGAAAAGCGCTATACAAATCTTATTAGAGAATTCATTAATTACTTATACTGCAGTATACGTGAGTCAAATCACTAGTAAATAAAGGCACGTTGAACTAGATTCACGGCTGGTTTATTTCAGAATATTTACAAGCATTTTAGAGTAATTAAAATCATTTTAAAAAGCATTGCAAATTAAATTAAATTATTTAAAACTAACTTCTTTGAAATCAAGAAAAATACAATTAATATAATTTGAAAATAACAAGCTCATTTTCTGAATAATAGTAACCATTCAGAAAACATCATACCAGTTTCTATTTACTGTTTTAGTTCGTAAGAATTGTTGTAACTATAAGTTTTTTCATTCTTATGTGTGATTAGAATATTAAACCCCGATTTTATTACCCAACACTGTATTTTTATTGCTGTACTACGGAGCCTACCAACCTTACAAAACTCTTCACAATAATTATAACAAGATTAGCGTTTTGTTTTTGTACACTTGAGTTAACATACTTGCGAATTCAAATCACAAATCCACACACCCATAGTCAGAAGAAGCCGCAAGAACAGACAGCAGGTAGGTGCTCATTACACACGTTGCAAAAACACAACAACACAGAAAACCATTTCAAACAACACGTTTTTATTTTGTTCTATATGGCGCTCCAAGATCGTGGGGCTCCACAAACTTAAATCATACGTTTTATTTTGTTATAATATATATGTTATATGAGTAGGCCTATGTGTGAAAATTGAGACACTGGTATCCCAACGAGTCAGTTTAGTCGTTCCATTGCAAAAAATAGGGGAGCCTCCCACCGACAAAGGGGCAACCCTTCAAAGAAGGAGTCTACCAGCGGCAGTCTTAGACCGTCTTCCGGACCTGTACACCCAGGGGCCTTGGTGGAGCCCACATCGTCTGCGCAAATTGCACCCCACACATCTCTCAGTGGTGTGCTCGTATATTACTGCTAGAAGTGGGAAAAGTTGTACACAATCTTGGAGTACCTATTAAATTCATCATAAGACTATAATCATCAAAACTATTTGACATCTGTAAATTACCACTGCTGCCAGATTATTCTATAGTTATCTAGAGTATTTTTGTTAACAGTACACAAATATCCTTGGTGGGTATAAATACCCATGATAGGCGATTGTTTCTGATGATTTGTAATTAGGAGAAAGGTATATTAGTGAAAGATCAGACTTTAACTGTTTGTTTGTATCACAGACTATTGTACTCTACTTAACTTGGTGATTTATAATTTTGGTTGTGTAAAAAAATTGGGAGAACTTTTGTAAAATGGATGTCTTTGTTTCATAGATGTGCTGACAATTAGTCCACTGCTTTAAGATAATTATTCATGCAGCCCTTGTAAAAACTATTTAATGTCATATAAAGAATTTTGCGTAACGAATGAATAATTCATTCGAAAACCTTGAACCAACTATTTACTTGCTTAACAATTTACACCAATTACTTACCAGAAGTGAGGATGTTACAATTGGTTGCTTAATATTTGTATGAATAACTTTGAGCATGTTGTCAGGCTGCCCAACTGTAGCAATGAGAAATTCCCTATGATGAGAGTACCTGAGGAATCTACCACCATCAGTATGAAGAGGTCTGAATTCAATTGGTCGACTGTAATAATAAAATAGTTAAAATTTTAACGATACATATATGTACATATATAGGTATTTCGTAAGAATTCTCGTGTATTTTCCTATTTAGTTAGCATGTAAAAATACTCTGTCCAAGTTACCTTGCTCTTGTTATATCCCATATAACAAGGTTTCCTCCGGCTATCGCTGCTACTCTTGAGCAATTCACAGGCGACCAGTCAGCCACCATAAGGGGAACACAATTGGAATCAAACGACAATATCGCCTGCTGCCGTTCCACACTGTAGACGCGAATAGTGCCGTTCTTTTCAGCAACCAGCAGCTTTCCTGAATCGTCATTATGCCAGCATACACTCATTCCTGTACTCATCGATAAAAATAAAAATTAACAGATTATTTTCATACAACCTTCCACTTACCATTACTGTTAATTTTTGTAAATACTTCCCCAGATGAAATGTACGAATCTTTACAACATGAGCCTCAGCTTTTGAATCTTTACATTTCTGATAAAAAAAATATATCAGAATGAGTTCACACTTAGTGTTGTTTTGGTACTTGCCTTCTAAGTCAACCTACTAAAAAATTTCAGATATCTACTAACATTTCATGCAACAATAATGCCAAAGGTAACCTATAACATTTATAACAGATATACTTTATATAATAAGTGCACGAGAATAAAATGAAATTAAGAACAAAAACACAATATGCTTTTAACTAAACAAAAAGTATGGATTTGTGTTGTAACTGCAACTGTTATATAGTAGCTAGTATATATTATAACTATGAATACAACCTACAGAAAAGTTATACGATTTTTTACCATTTACATTACTATACTACTTGTTTAATTATTCCTCAGGCTTTCACGGCTGGTGTCAGATGTATGATTCATGTTATCCAGGCTGTTTGGCCGTGGTCCATGGCTTATTACAAAACCAAACGTTTCTGCAGCTCCAATGGCTGCCATCATCAGTGGAATAAAAATCCTGAACGTCGGGTGTTTACGTACAGGCCCACAGTACTGTGGTGTAGGTTGAAGTTGTCCTGCCATGCTACCTGTACTTATAAATTCAGCAAAGTCCCACGTACAGGTAAAAATGACACCATCAGCCAATCACAATAAAGATGGTGTATGATTGGCTCGCACCACGCTATGCTATTAGGTACTCAGTTGTTTTCCGCGAAGTACTGTGGGGAAGGCTAGTGATTTCCCGCAATGCCACCTGTGCTAATTGTTTTGCTAATTTCAACCCCCGCACAGGTAAGAACTGCATCAACGGCCAATCAGAAACAAGAAGGTGTGTGAGAGGCTCGCATCGTGCCATGCCATAACGTACTTAATGTGACGCTTTCGCCCCGCCGATTCATAGCGATCGCAGTATGCTTATGAATCAAGACGGACTCCATATGGAGATGGAGACAAGGGAAGTAATCACTCACCGCCGACAAGAGTTTCATCTCATCGAAGCGGATCCGATGGTCGGCATTGGCGAGCGCGTGCTCAGCTATTGCAGACTTCTCCGGCTGTCCCAATCTACAGTAACGACTATGTTCACCCAAGCGAGTGCGGACACTGCGCTTCGTGGTACCAATATATACCTGGTCGCATGAGCAGGGAACTCCGTACACACCGCACGATGACAGCGGGTCTCGGACGTCCTTCGTCGGCCTCAAGAACTGGTGGATCTTCCTTGTCGGCTTGAATATTGGCCTCACACCGTGCCGACTGAGCAGCCTACCAATGCGGTCCATCACTCCATGGATGTAGGGGAACGCCGCGAAACCAACGGTCTCCCGTGACTCCACTTCCGGCTTGGCTGTTCTTCTCGGCCGGACCGCTCGTCTCACCTCCCCGACGGAATATCCATTGGCCTGCAGCGCTAGTTCGAGGTGGCGTAGCTCCTCATCAAGGTACCAGGGCTCGCATATCCTCCTAGCCCGGTCCACCAAGGTCTTCAACACCGCCCTCTTCTGGCTGGGATGGTGGTTTGACTGTTTATGGAGATAGGGGCCAGTGTGCGTCGGTTTTCTATAAACTTTATGTCCGAGGCTGCCATCGGTCCTTCTAAGGACCAACACGTCCAGAAAAGCCAGCTGATTGTCGGTCTCCTTCTCAACGGTAAACTGTATCCATAGGTGAACCTGATTGAGGTGTGCCAGAAACCTGCCGAGTTCTTCCTCTCCATGGCTCCAGATAACAAAAGTGTGTCATCAACATACCGGAACCAGCACCTCGGCTTCAATGGAAAAGATGAAATTGCCCGCTGCTCGAACCTTTCCATATAAAAGTTCGCCACCACAGGACTGAGTGGACTCTCCATGGCCACACCATCAATTATTTCAAAGAATTCGCCGCTGTACTGAAAATAGGTAGTTTTTAGAACATGCCGGAAAAGCGCTGTAATGTCTACCGGAAAAAGGTTAGCTAAGTGGCCAAGGACATCATCCATGGGCACCATGGTGAACAACGAAACCACGTCAAAGCTGACCATTATGTCTCCAGGCCGCAACGATAATCCACCGAGCTTTCCAAGAAAGTGGGTCGAATCCCTCACATATGACTTCGTACCACCTATATGTGGCCGGAGAAGCTCAGTCAAGTGTTTAGCCAGATGGTATGTTGGAGACCCAATGGCGCTGACGATCGGTCTGAGCGGGACGTCCGGCTTGTGGATATTGGGGAGCCCATAAAGCCTAGATGGAAGGGCTTCTGAACACCGGACAGCTGCCTTCACATCAGGCTCCAAGGAAGACCGCTTAACCAGAAAATCGGTCCTTTTAAGAACCACTGCAGTCGGATCTCTTCGCAGTTTCTTGTAGGTTTCTGGGTCTAGCAGTTCTCCGATCTTCCTTTGGTAGTCATCGGTGTTCATTACAACCGTAGCGCTCCCCTTATCTGCCAGTAATATGATGATAGGTTCATCTCACTGATGTCCCTGGTTGTTCTCCTGGGGGGTATCTTTCCAGTACCGTACTTATTCTCATGGCACGATCGAACACTCTTGCGAACGGCCTCGGAAGCGCTGGAACTTAGGCTATCCACCAGATCCCAGTGGCCAGGTGACAACACAGTGCTTAATTCCAGGTGTAGGCGGAACAACTTCATATTGTTGTCGGCAAGATCTTTCCTGGTCTGGTGGATACGTTCACGTAACTTTGCCTGCTCTGCACGTCGATAAATGCGACTGACTTGCAGTGTAAAGATGTAATTTTTCAATTTCAGAAACCGGGGAATAACACCAGTATCCCGGCATCTTGACAGAAAAGCCAGTGAACAGAGCAGGTGTACCTTCTTTTTTCTCAGCCCCTCGAAACGTCTGCTATTCTTTAAAACTTCCTCCCCACAGAGGCGTCGTAAATTATTCCTCAGGCTTTCACAGCTGGTGTCAGATGTATGATTCATGTTATCCGGGCTATTTGGCCATGGTCCATAGCTTATTACAAAACCAAACGTTTCAGCAGCTCCAATGGCTGCCATCATCAGTGGTATAAAAATCCTGAATGTCGGGTGTTTACGTACAGGCCCACAGTACTGTGGTATAGGTTGAAGTTGTCCTGCCATGCTACCTGTACTTATAAATCCAGCAAAGTCCCACGTACAGGTAAAAATGACACCATCAGCCAATCACAATAAAGATGGTGTATGATTGGCTTGCACCACGCTATACCATTAGGTACTCAGTTGTTTTCCGCGAAGTACTGTGGGGAAGGCTAGTGACTTCCCGCGATGCCACTTATTAGCACAGGTGCCGGGATACTGGTGTTATTCCCCGGTTTCTGAAATTGAAAAATTATATCTTTACACTGCAAGCCAGTCGCATTTATCGACGTGCAGAGCAGGCAATGTTACGCGAACGTATCCACCAGACCAGGAAAGATCTTGCCAACAACAATATGAAGTTGTTCCGCCTACACCTGGAATTAAGCACTGTGTTGTCACCTGGCCACTGGGATCTGGTGGATAGCCTAAGTTCCAGCGCTTCCGAGGCCGTTCGCGAGAGTGTTCAATCGCGCCATGTGAATAAGTACTGGAGAGATAGCCCCGAGGAGAACAACCAGGGACATCAGCGAAGCAGTTTAGAGACGGACCGGATAGTAGTGAACTTGTCGGACCGCCAGCTTACCACCACCGAAACTGCTGTCCTGGCGAGGGGGGAGAAGTTTGCAGTGGCCCCTAAGAAGATTCCAGTGGAGGACATCATTGCCAACATTGAAGCTGGAGTGCGGCGGCTGCCGCGTGAACAGGCAGATGAAGTTAGGATTGAAGCTTCAAGGATCCTAGCTAGAGCTTAACCGCCGCGATGCAACATACCAGTGGGTGAGCTGCGGGCACTAAGAACATTAAGGTGAGATGAACCTATCATCATATTACTGGCAGATAAGGGGAGCGCTACGGTTGTAATGAACACCGATGACTACCAAAGGAAGATCGGAGAACTGCTAGACCCAGAAACCTACAAGAAACTGCGAAGAGATCCGACTGCAGTGGTTCTTAAAAGGACCGATTTTCTGGTTAAGCGGTCTTCCTTGGAGCCTGATGTGAAGGCAGCTGTCCGGTGTTCGGAAGCCCTTCCATCTAGGCTTTATGGGCTCCCCAATATCCACAAGCCGGACGTCCCGCTCAGACCGATCGTCAGCGCCATACGGTCTCCAACATACCATCTGGCTAAACACTTGACTGAGCTTCTCCGGCCACATATAGGTGGTACGGAGTCATATGTGAGGGATTCAACCCACTTTCTTGGAAAGCTCGGTGGATTATCGTTGCGGCCTGGAGACATAATGGTCAGCTTTGACGTGGTTTCGTTGTTCACCATGGTGCCCGTGGATGATGTCCTTTGCCACATAGCTAAACTTTTTCTGGCAGACATTACAGCGCTTTTCCAGCATGTTCTAAAAACTACCTATTTTCAGTACGGCGGCGAATTCTTTGAAATGATTGATGGTGTGGCCATGGGGAGTCCACTCAGTCCTGTGGTGGCGAACTTTTATATGGAAAGGTTCGAGCAGCGGGCAATTTCTCTTTTCCGTTGAAGCCGAGGTGCTGGTTCCGGTATGTTGATGACACCTTTGTTATCTGGAGCCATGGAGAGGAAGAACTCGGCAGGTTCCTGGCACACCTCAATCAGGTTCACCCACGGATACAGTTGTTTGTCGGAGACCGACAATCAGCTGGCTTTTCTGGACGTGTTGGTCCTTAGAAGGACTGATGGCAGCCTTGGACATAAAGTTTATAGAAAACCGACGCACACTGGCCCCTATCTCCATAAACACTCAAACCACCATCCCAGCCAGAAGAGGGCGGTGTTGAAGACCTTGGTGGACCGAGCTAGGAGGAGCCCCGGTACCTTGATGAGGAGCTGCGCCACCTCGAACTAGCGCTGCAGGCCAATGGATATTCCGTCGGGGAGGTGAGATGAGCGGTCCGGCCGAGAAGAACAGCCAGGCCGGAAGTGGAGTCATGGGAGACCGTTGGTTTCGCGGCGTTCCCCTACATCCATGGGGTGACGGACCGCATTTGTAGGCTGCTCAGTTGGCACACTGTGAGGCCAATATTCAAGCCGACAAGGGAGATCCACCAGTTCTTGAGGCCGACAAAGGACGTCCGAGACCCGCTGTCATCGTGCGGTGTGTACGGAGTTCCTTGCTCATGCGGCCAGGTATATATTGGTACCATGAAGCGCAGCGTCCACACTCGCGTGGGTGAACATAGCCGTTACTGTAGATTGGGACAGCCGGAGAAGTCTGCCGTAGCTGAGCACGCGCTCGCCAATGCCGACCATCAGATCCGCTTCGATGAGACGAAACTCTTGTCGGCGGTGAGTGATTACTTCCCTCGTCTCCATATGGAGTCCGTCTTGATTCATAAGCATGCTGTGATCGCTATGAATCAGCGGGGCGAAAGCGTCGCATTAAGTACGTTATGGCATGGCACAATGCGAGCCTCTCACACACCTTCTTGTTTCTGATTGGCCGTTGATGCAGTTCTTACCTGTGAGAGGGTTGAAATTAGCAAAACAATTAGCACAGGTGGCATCGCGGGACATCACTAGCCTTCCCCACAGTACTTCGCGGAAAACAACTAAGTACCTAATGGCATAGCGTGGTGCGAGCCAATCATACACCATCTTTATTGTTATTGGCTGATGGTGTCATTTTTACCTGTATGTGGGACTTTGCTGAATTTATAAGTACAGGTAGCATGGCAGGACAACTTCAATCTATACCACAGTACTGTGGGCCTGTACGTAAACACCCGACGTGCAGGATTTTTATACCAATGATGATGGCAGCCATTGGAGCTGCCGAAACATTTGGTTTTGTAATAAGCCATGGTCCACGGCCAAACAGCCCGGATAACATGAATCATACATACTACTTGTTTGTTTTTACAATACGATGTCCTAGAAAACATACTTCTTTTATAGAAAAAGACGTCTACAAAAACAATACCTAGATTTGACAATGTGATAAAAGTGTTCAATAGAGAAGAGAGATAATAATGCCACAACTTCACAAGTCTTAAACAATCACTGAAGATACCTTCAAATAATTATACACGTACCTGGTGACAACAATGAAAATACTGCAAAACAATCAAAGTTCTCTTTCACTGACCACAGTCGACATGTAACATCATCGCTGACGGATGCTAGCGTGTCACCAGTAGGTTCATAAGCAACAGCGTTTATGTAACTTCGATGTCCACGCAGCACCTGAAATTATATTAGTCTTTTCATATTCATATTCACCTGCGACCACACACACACACACACACACGCCCAATTTCCACAGCTTATAATGTATAGCAAAATTGAAAGCTAAAGGCACATGTGCAGAAACCAGTTTCTTCATGGATGAGTCCACTTGTGAATGGCAGGAGGGTAATGGAGAATCAGCTGCTGTGCAAGCGAAAGTGTTGCCAATATGCGTGTCACATACTTGTTATGTTGTTAATTACTGTTACATACTACCTCAATCTATATATTATTACCTCAGTTTATTATTAATTATGTCGCTCTTTTACAGTTCATTTTAATCGTTTAAACGGAACTATTCATGCTAGCTTTAGCACATATTTGAGCAAGCCCGAATGTTTTTTAACATCTTGCTTATCTTTACAATATAAATAAAAAAGTATAAAATAAACAGTACAGAAACAATAGTAGAATATTAGTTGTGTGTGTGTGTGTGTGTGTGTGTGTGTGTGTGTGTGTGTGTGTGTGTGTGAGCGCAAGTGTTTTTTTTTAGTAATAATAAAAGGAAGTAGAATATTAGAGAGAGAGAGAGAGAGAGAGAGAGAGAGAGAGAGAGAGAGAGAGAGAGAGAGAGAGAGAGAGAGAGAGAGAGAGAGAGAGAGAGGGGGGGGGTCCGTGGTAAGCGAAACACAGATAACAAACCTTGCACGCAAGTTTTGGTTACTATTTGAAATAATATTCATATGTTGGCTTCACTGACGCTCATGACTACAGTTCTCTTCTTGTATCTCAAAGCGACTCCCACCACATCATTCTCCTCTGACCATAAGCGTTTCACGTATTACCATGCCCTTAACTTTCAATTTTGTTATACTTCCAGCACAACAATGTAGTGCTTACCTGTTTGTCTTCTGAACCAGATAGGTTTGTACTATGCAAATGTATGTTGAAGTCGGCAGCACCATAACAAAATGAAACACATTTGGGTAAAACATGAAGCGCTGTTTCCGGGCTGATCGCCAAAGCGTGGACACGTTTTGTAACATCAAACATGCACAGTACTTCAAATTGGTAACCATCTTCCATAGTGTCATCTTCTTCCTATGTGCAAAAAAAATATTTTTGAAGTAACGTTAAAACACAAATCAATTGTTTTGCTTTGTCAATTATGAGCATAAGAAAACTATAAGTTGATAAAATGCTATGAGAAGAATTTGTCAAAAGATCAGCAAAAAGACCAGCAAGATAATGACAAATAGTACAAAGCACCAGCAAGACTAGACAAATGGACACCGGAATAGCTGAAGTTATAGACATAAGGTTCAAGAAGTAACATTAATTTGCTACACGGGCAGTAAAGTAACACATGATGAGTGAGGAGACAGAAATGGTGAGTATTTCCAGGAGACAGAAATGTTAATGTCAGTACAGACTATGAGTTAGTTAAGAAAGAAATTTTTTAGATTATACTATGTTACTTTATGGAAGTAACACTTGGACAGTAGGAGCACAAGAAAGGAGACAGCATGCATTTGACTTACATATTACACAAAACTGTTTTAGTCTATTCATAATAGAAAAGGATAAATTACAGTACACAAGGTTAATGTTTCATTCAGCAGTAGGCCTAAATGAATTGAAGAACTTCAAGGCTATAGAACTTAAGAAGTACGACAACAGAGGAAGTACTAACTGATGAACATTTAAGGAAATACATACTATGCACTGAAGAAGAAATTTTTATACCGAAAAGGTACAATCACTAGAGCAAAGATCTCAGTTTGCAAATCAATGTTCCTTCCTGCACTACTACCTATTAAGAATTGGATCTTAATCAGAAGAGAGTCTCCAAACAGCTGGAAAATTAAAGTGGTAAAATTACCAGACAAAATAAAAATATGACAAAAAGAAAAGAGTTTCAACCAGCCAGGAAAGTGTTAATTGATTTAAAATGTGGTCTGTGGATCCTGGTGTATTGGAGATGACAGCAAATAAAGAACATGAAGACCAAGGGGAACACAGAAAAGTATGGACAAACCACTCCGGAAGAAGGCAGGAACAGAAGATTAGCAAAGGATCACATGAAGTGGCAGGCGTCTTCATTCTTCAGGCGTGAAGGAAGTCTGAAACGTTTATGCACAGATTATCAAGTAGGTACACACCATCTACCTAGTGCAGTAGACATATCCTTTCTAGGAGCCATGGTTATATCACAATTAGTGAGAAAGAATAAGCTATACAGTAGAGCCCATAAATAGAATCAATGTGTCAACAAGCTTCAGAGCTAAGATTCACCCCCACTGAATCTATATCTAATTTAATATGACCATACTCTTTACAATTAGCAGGTTGAAAAACCCAATTGTTAATTATCACTTTTCAACAACAGTTAAGTTAAACCAATAATATATATATATTCACTCCACAAAAATGCCAATTTACGGGTTATTGGTAACTTCAAAATCAGCAGGATGAGTACACACAGCCATACACATGGTCGAGTTATTACAGCCGAACATTTCAATGTTGCAATACAGCAACTAGTTTACTGAACCCAATTATCATAAACCAATGTGCAACACATTTTCTCTGTTAAATAGCATACAAGACAAAGAAAAATTAACAAAATACATAAATAATCTCATCATAATATGATTCTATTGAGACAACATCTGCCTGCAGTGTGGAAGTTTTATGACACTTAGTAAGCATGTTTATGAACTTTAATAAGAAGTATGTTTTTGTGCAAAAAAGACTCTTCAAATCGACATATAATTTAAGGCAGTATAACCACTCAGTAGTTAAATCCTATCACTTTCAATTATATTAATCAAGTCCAATTCAATAAGGCAATGTGACACACTATTAGCCTATACTTTTAAAGAACACATAATAGTAATGTTTTACGAAGGCTTACATGGCCGGTGTCATTTTGATTAAAATTAACTCCCGGGCTGTTTGGCCGTGGTCCAAAGTTTGTGACAAAACCAGACGTTTCGGCAGTGGCACTGATTGCCATCTTCAGTGGAAACAAGCCAAACGCTAACGTGGGATGATATACGTTAGGACCACGGCCAAACTGCCTAGTTAATTTTAATCAAAACACATAATAGAGTATTTTGGTGTTTTCTTGTTACGGTATTTATCTAAATACAACTATTTCATTAACGACTCGGAACACAAAGTTTTTTATGAGTAAAAACAAAGTTTTACCTTACAACCTGAACCGGTTTTACTTTTAAAAAGCTTCTTCAGAGGTTTCCTCTTACCTCTGAAGAAGCTTTTTAAAAGTGAAAACCGGTTCAGGTTGTAAGGTAAAACTTTATAAATATCACTATAATACTGACGACTCGGAACACTAATTAGTGTTCCGAGTCGTCAATATTATAGTGATATTTAGTTAAGTAATGGACACGTCATGGACAACGAAATCCAAGAATGTAAAACGTTATGTTTTTACTCATAAAAAACTTTGTGTTCCGAGTCGTTAATGAAATAGTTGTATTTAGTTGAGTAACGGACACGTCATGGACAAACGAAATCCAGGTATTTATCTGGTCACTTCAAAATTATATGCCAAATTACTCTAACTTAAGATGGCTGAAGTGAAGACAGAGCAGGTTGTAAGGTAACTGAGGTGGAGAAAAATCTGTAATTCAAAATTCTAAATTTCAACACAAATTTTTATTAGTTAAGCTTTAAACTGAAAATACTATTTATACCGTGCTGACTCATTAACATTAAAGATATAATTAATTTACATATATTCTGATTTATTATGTAGGTTATATGTAAGTTTTCAGTTATACCATTCAAAATTCTAAAATTGTTTACATGTAGTTAAGGTTAACTTAAGCTAGATCTTTTCTGGCCTATTTACTATTACGCTCTTTACAACACGGGATATATACTACTTCCCTACCTGAAATTTAATAGTAGCAATTGCAACTTCATCTTCATAAGCAAAACACATTATATTATGAGACCACTCATAAGGTGACATCTCCACTTTCATAACTTGTTTTGGAAGTTCTATCACATGAGTTGGGTTATCTATCTTAACAGTACTATGAATTTTATCTATAATTATTGATGACATATCTTTTACTATCGACATACTGAACACTACCACAACTTTGATACTTTATAAAATCCCACATTTAAAATACAAACCACCATGTTAAAATGCGGGAAGCGCCGGCAAAACATCGATATGGTGGGTAACATAAGGATCGAATATCAATTACAACTATGTCGATTTTTGCAAATAATTTTCAAAATATGATTATATTTTACGTGTAGAAGTCCACACGTAAATAGAACTCCACAGCGTTTTACTTTTATTGAATGAATAAAAATTATTATATCATTCTAATACACGAACTAAAAATAGTGATACCGTCGAGTTGTTAAGTAATAAACTTTAAAACAATACAATCTTTTGTACAATACAATACAATTTTAGAATAACATCATTCATATATAGGATAATTAGGTGTGGGTTGTTGTTATTATTACAACTTATTACAAAACAATAATTTTTGTATCAGCAAAGCAACTACTTTTTAGTAGGTAAAAGCGATTGGATTATTGGATTTTATACTTTATTCTATTGGCCGTGGAAGGACGTATAACAAAAACCTCTTCCGGTCATTGAGTCGTTGTTTACAGACGAAAATGGTGAGTGTATGTGAATTATCTGTAAAATATGAATGCATCTCTATGTGTTTTGAATTATGTATATATTAAATTTGTTAATCCTTTTTGCAGTCCGCTCACAAGACCTTCAAAATTAAGCAGAAGCTTGCGAAAAAGCTAAAACAGAATAGGCCTATTCCACAATGGGTTAGAATGAGGACAGGGAATACCATTAGGTATGTATTTAGTTTAATATTTACTCATTGCAAAGTTAAAGTTAAATTTTAACTTAGCGTTGTAGTAAGGAGGCTGATTTCTGTAGAGTAGGAAAATTTATGTTTGAAAGTTGAAAACAATTTTGTGTGGACGTGTAGTGTCGTGGGGTTGCGTTTGTAGTATATAACAAACAGATTTTCAGTATATGATAATGAATGTACATTAGCACATACAAGATACATGTTATGGATGTGAATGAGTATTAGTAGTTTTATAAAGGTAACTAGCCGATCTACTCAGCGTTGCACGAGTTCATAATTTATTCATAGGCACCTATTCTTGTTCTAACGTTATATTACTTCTATATTGTATAATCTTCCTTATATTGTTACGTCCGCATTCTCACTGGAGGAATACTCTGTAGCGCACGTGTTTAAGAACATGTCATAAACTTTATTCTTATATCTGGTGAAGAATTCTGTTGCCCATGATGCTCCTGCTCAATTTCTAACTCTGGGAGAGGGCGAACAGCTAAATTAGTTTTCAATAAAATGTCTACAGTACTTGCACGCACTGCGTATTTAACTGTCGTTTTATAATTCATTGTGTTAATGTTGAAATAAGGTATTTGTTAAATTAGTGTCTCCTAAACTTATTCTAACAATACAATACCTCTATAGATTTCAGCTTATCAATTTTTAAATTAAAACTGAAGCAAGCGCATTTATATTGTCTGAACACTACGATCTGAATACATTCGCTATCAAAACGTTTTTTATACTCGCCTATAACTTACTTCTATGTTAACTTATCCACTTTTAAATTCAAACTGAAACAACTCTGAATTCACGCACTATTAAGAAGTTTCTTAAGATGCATACACCACCTTCGATATCATAACCTATATCTTTATTTATAAGAACCGTGGACTCTGGCCCGGCCGTCTTTCGCGAGATCCTACCTAAGACTCACCGGATTCCGTGGACGGACTCCGGGGAAGATCCGTCGGACGACTCCCGCGCTATTCCCAACGCGGGAGGCTTCTAACTATGCCGGGACACCGCCTGCTTTTTCCGGCATCCAGGCCGGTCGAACTCCCGCGCTAGGACTTGGACAGAGACCTCCCCGGGGTAAGGAAGGTTCTCCGAAGCCCGGGAAAGCCGTCGACATGCCGGGCAAGGCGCTGGGACTCTGGCCCGGCCGTTTTTCGCGAGATCCGACCTAAGACCCCCCGGTTTCCGGGGAAGCCCCGTCGGACGACTCCCGCGCTATTCCCTACACGGGAGGCCTCCACCAACGCTATGGCAACCAGAATGTATTCTATTGGGTTGCCATGGTAACCAGATCTAATAGTTTTTTTTAAGACCCCAAAGAACGCCCCAAAAGATCGTATCGAAAAAACACCTGTCCTATGTTGGTTCTCCCGTTGCGTAAAATATTTGTGCCAAGTTTGGTTGAAATCGGTCCAGTGGTTTAGGAGGAGATGTGGAAGACCCCAAAGGATCTTATCGAAAAAAAAACACCTTTTGTCCTATGTTGGTTCTCCCGTTGCGTAAAATATTTGTGCCAAGTTTGGTTGAAATCGGTCCAGCGGTTTAGGAGGAGATGTGGAACATACATACATAGATACAATGACTTTATTTATATTAAGATTAGTAATTGACAGGTTTAATTCATGTCCAGCTACACATTGTTGCAATATAGTTTCTTGCATGTAGAATTAAAGTATTTTTTCCAGTTCAGTTAAAAACCGACTAGTTAAAAACTACCGGACATTGTTCTTTAGACCCCATCCAGTTTTCATGTTAGAGTTGTGTGCAAATTACAACACAGTAGTATTATTGTGTTTGTAACTGTTAACCACCCTAACCTAAACTAAATTGATTTCTCACCTTGTGTGTTGTAGGTGTAATAAGATGTAAAGGGCTTGATTATGTTAACCACAAAACTGCTTAATAGAATACTTCTTTTGTAAAAAATTAATGGCAAATATATTGTTCAGTTTTCTGTCAAAACAAAAATATTCCATCATTCTATATCTTATTTTGTTAGCAATTGTATATTCCACAGACTCATAAAATTTAATTTTTGTATTGTTTCTCTCACAAAACACCATGCTGTACTTAATGTCTGACACTTTATTTTTTTAAAATGTCAGTCAACTTGAACTCTAGTAAAAATGGGAAATTATTTCCCTGCTTATGCCATGTCAGGCCTTATTGTTGTCACATGACAAGAAGTAGTCCCATATTCGGTTATATAGATTCTTCTGTTGAATACTGGAACAGTAAAACTCTTGTGCAAATTTTTTCCTAAGGAGCAAAAGTAACAACAATACAAATTTGAAGTTATTACAGCATCAAAACAAATGACAATAATATAATAGACCCTTTGAAGGAAATACTGTATTGTATAAAATTTCTTGCAGAAAGGATCTTTTATAATATCCGCACTATAAACATCATACATACGTCCCTACTAGGGAACTTATTTTTTACTGAAGCTGTGTTCCCAGCAGTAGTGACAATATGCAGTAAACTGTGCATATCATAATTGTAATGTAAGCCCTAAAATAAAAAAAAGCATGATACCTAGTTTGTGGCCTGGCATCTGCAGGATAATTACACTTCTGTTTTTGGATGTTTTTAATACTTTCTTGTAATTTTTCTATACATTATATCTTTAATTCTCCAGCTTTTAAGATATTAAATGTAGAAAGTAAAGAACAAGAAAAGTGTTGCGAACTCATTATAACTGACATGTTAGTTTCAAATTAACCTGTTACATAAGTGCAGAGATGAATAGTCCATCTATAGGCAGGTCCATTTCATTGGTCCAGAAAATATCAGGTGCTTACCTATAAGAAGGTGTAGTTACAGCATTTTTTGGCTAGATTAAAATAAATGTTATTTTATTTTTACTTTTTCCCATTTACAAATGGTGAGAACTTATGGTGCACAAGTTTTTTGTGTTTACAGACATTTGCATCAGAAACGCAGAGTTTCAGGATTGTTCTCTTTCAACATTATTTAGGAAAATAGTGATGTACTTTTTACGTTTAAGTCTATAATTTTGTTTTACTTTGTAACAGGGTCAGTCCATTCCAGTGGTGCAGAAAAATCAATTGGTTACATGACCATATCAGACAAAATCCTTTTTTTTTTTTTTTTTGTATTCATTCCCTTAATTTTTGGTAATACAAAACATTTTCTTTCATTTTTAATGTATCTGGTTTACAAACACTGACCACTTTTGTTCTGTGGCTTACACTGTTTTTCCATTTGCGGACGTTTATGTTATTCTAAATTTCCCAAGACTGGGTTGCCCTAAGCCTTTCAAATAAACTTAATTGTTTTCATTACATTCTAACCTACAATTTGGAGCCCTGTTTACATACCTAGCATGTTTCTGTATAGGTGATCTCTATACCCGAATTTGTCAAACAAAAATTAATAAAATTCAATTTTTAAACTATAATTTTTTGAGGAAGGGGAAGAAAAATAGTATGTGCCTATTGAGAACAAAGAACTTAATATATAATACCGTATTGTCAAGAAATGTACTTATCGTTTAACAAGACTATATGTGAATTACTGCTTATTACCATTGATTCCCTATACAGAAAACAACCATTTTCACTCTGTTTCTCTGAATGAAAATTGTTTGCTCCATTACAAAATGGTTTGCTCTGAGTTGAGTCACAAAGGGGAAATTTATACTGAAGTAACCTACCATAGAGACCTTTTATGTTTTCAGTTTACAGATTTTTTTCTGGTCCACCAACAGATATATCATTTCAAAATTTTAAAAAATAAATTTAAATTTTTAAGAGGCTGTAATTTTTAAACAATACATTATCATTGATACTTTCTATAAATTAACTATACTCATATATAAATAAGCATGTAAAAAATTAAGTCTGAACTACTTTTCTTTCCTTGAGAAATCACAAAAAAAATGAATTTGATTTATTCTTGTTCGACAACTTTGGGTACAAAGATCACCTGTAAGAAAGACGTACTAGGTAGGTCACTTGTAAATCGTTAATTATTGAAGTATATATAAACACTTTTGTTTTCTGTCTTAAATGTTAGATAGTCATTGTAATTTGATTTTTTACTTTATCTTGTTAATATTTTGACTAGTACACATTTCTTTATTTCAAGCAGAATGATCACTGTTGCACACCACTATATAAAAAATTATATAGTATATAAAAATTATAATTAAAATAGTATATAAAAAATTATATAACACATTTAACATTTATACATAAATTTACCTCAAGATGTTATTTTTCTATTTGGAACATGTTTCGGGTACTATCTTGTACCCATCCTCAGCCTTCCGGTTTTTTTGTCTGGTGAAGTACATATCCGGAAGGCTGAGGATGGGTACAAGATAGTACCCGAAACATGTTCCAAATAGAAAAATAACATCTTGAGGTAAATTTATGTATAAATATTAAATGTATTATATACATCAAGAAACAGACTGTAGCAGAAAGTGATTGAAAAAATTATATATAAATTTTTTATATAGTGGTGTGCAACAGTGATCATTCTGCTTGTGATTTCAACCACTAACACAACTTTCTTCATTAAATTTCTTTATTTGTTGTATGATACTATGTAGTATAGATTGTACAGGTATCATATATCTATATGATTTAGGTTGTTTTATATCTATCAGATATATTATTTAAAGTTTATTGTCACAAATATTAATCCCCCGATCACTTTTGTGATGGCCAAATAAAGAATAAACAATAGTGTTACAGTTTTGCCTTAATTGTTCAGTTATTAATTAATTATATATGGATATTAGGCATTTTGTACAAAAATTCTAAATGCTTTTATAATAAAGCTACAACATTTATTATACAATCTTAGGTTTTAATGACAGGTGTTATATTTCTAAAATTTTCTGTACGGCACTGGATAAGGATTAAGTCTGTGACCAGTACTCCAGTTGGTGATATTTGATAGTTCCCTCCACTGGTTGGATTGTTTGAACACACAGACCTTATCCCCAGTACACCATGTAGATGGCAATGGATGTAGCCAAACAAAATGTATGGAGAGAAAATTGTCAACAATTGGACTATGGGCTTAAAGCCCAGAAAATTTTAGAACTAAATCTAGAATAATATTGATAATTCAATTTGTATACAAAGTTAAATTTGAAATTTCTTCTGACAATCTAAATATCTTGGGCCATGGTGACTTGTGCCAATCAGGGTATTCATTTTGTATGCATAAGATAAAAAGAAACGTATATAGCTATGTTAAAATAAAATCTGAGTCTTTATATGTCAGCATTTCTACAAATTCCTGCAGACTGAAAAGAAATTATGTTGTTTTATACCATTACTTGTACAGATATAAGATGACAAATGTGTATTTAGAGAAATTCTGTTCTGTTATGGAATGTTTCAATATACTATGGACCTGATCATTTGCCATGTTTTTGTGTTATAGGTACAATGCAAAGAGGCGTCACTGGAGGCGTACCAAGCTGAAGTTGTAAATCTAAAAATTCCATTATTGTGATGCTAATGGTACTTGTAATAAGTTTATTCTAAAAATAAATTCTTTTTACTCAAATGTTTGAATTTCTTTAATCCTGTACTACATTTTTTGCAGATAAATTTAATTAATTGTCAGGGTTTTTGAACACTGAAGTATATCTAAACTTTGTAAATGTTTGAGGACGACAGAATATATGTGAAGAGCATACTGAGATGACAGGGATTAAAATATCACATGTTCATTAACTACTGTACTGAATCCATGGGAAGGTTATTTTAGAATACCAAATTACTCTATCCTTATATCAACATGTACATATGTGTTATTCGTATTGGTACCATGAATTTTCTGATATTATATTCATGTACTTGCAAATGTAAATAATAGCACGATTATCTATTATCAATATACCTACTGTCTGTATAGCAGGATCATAAAAATGACCACATTTTGTAAGTAGGTGGCTATTTTGTACAAACCACAGAACGGCTTTTATTTTATCACTTCAAAAATTGTAACTTAAGGTGATTTTGCTAATAATATAAAGCACAACAAAGGAGAATGAATGTACAAACTGTTAGTTTATGAACAACACTCTAGTTTTAATTATTATCTATTATGTGCCAGATTCTTTACACTTTTCCAAAATATAACAAAAATTTGAACTAAACCCTTACTGAACTTTGTTTTTTCTTAACTGAAAAATAAAAATACATTTTTGTATGAAAATTGTAGGTGTTATAAAATGTGGTATATAGAAAGAAATGTAGACTGTTTAATGTAATGTTTGAATTTAATGCCCAAAAAATATATGGTAATTATTGTTGATCTGGACTATGCTCAAATTGCGGTGAAATATTTCTTTTCCTATTCTTCTATACTATATAAGCACGAAAAAAATTATTTTAAACGGTGGTCGAACCTATTTACGGAGAAAAAAAATTAAATAATTACTCGCATAAGAACGCATGCAATAGCCGGTGAACGCCATTTTCAGACTGTGAATATGTACACCGGTACAGGACGACGCGTGACGTCACCGCTTGTACATCAGCTGTCGCTGCAAATTGGCCTTTGGGATGAATATAATTCTTGCAAAAATGAAGGCGAACCATTTTCCAAACATTTACAAGCGAGTTGAGCCGATGCCTGCCGGGCCGCGGGATATAGTTCATTGTTCCAGATAATTCTTGCAAAAATTAAGGCGAACCATTTTCCAAACATTTACAAGCGAGTTGAGCCGATGCCTGCCGATTAGGTTCGGATAGGCGGCCCAAAGGGCCGCGGGATATAGTTCATTGTTCCAGATAATTCTTGCAAATATTAAGGCGAACCATTTTCCAAACATTTACAAGCGAGTTGAGCCGATGCCTGCCGGTTAGGTTCGGATAGGCGGCCTGAAGGGCCGCGGGATATAGTTCATTGTTCCAGATAATTCTTGCAAACATTAAGGCGAACCGCAAAAATTGGACTTGGATTCCCAAATGCCAAACGCCGACGTAATGCTGACTTGATTGGCTGAGTTCAAAATTTTGTAATCTCTGATTTGTAATTGGTTAAGAGGAAAAGAGTGGTTTGGCCGTTTAGATTTTAGAGAAAAAGCTGCCGTGAAGTCGTGTGTGTGGGAATGTATTTTGTGATTTTCAGTGCTTCAGTTTGTGTTTGTGTAATTGTGCGGTGTTATTAATTATGGTTTAATTATTTCTGTTGTTTAGGGTTATTTACTATTAATAACGTTTGTAATATTGAGCCGATTACTTTAGAAATTTATGAAGTACAGCGCTGGGTACTCCGCGTGGTTAATATTTACCTGTGCTCCACCATACAATCTTGAAGTGAATTACGAAGCTATTTACGAAGAAAAAAAATGTACATGATTCTTACATGTTCAAAATTGCGTTGAGCCCAAACGGCGGTTTAAAGCTTTGCGTTGAGCCCACCGCGAGTTTATTATTAGTAACCTCGGAGGCGCCGTAGACTAAAGCATGTGCGGTGAGCCGGCTACCCAAAATCACTCTCAGCGGTGGATACTGTAGGAAACTGATGAGTCGGCCACCCACGAGTCTGAAATGTAATGCTTTGCGTTGTAGGCAATTGAATTGCGTTAAGGCAAAATGTAGTGGTGATCCCACTAACTACTCACTTAATATGGCGTATGGTGTAGCACAGGTAAATATTTACCCTCCGCGTAATGTGATTTTCAGTCCTTTAGTTTGTGTAATTGTGTCACATTTTAATACACAATGGCCTGCTACATTAAGGTAAGATTTTCATCTTTTCATAATTGGATGGATTACATTGTGTGTGTGTGTGTGTGTGAAATATTCAAATTGCCGTGAAATATTTCTTTTTCTATTCTTCTATACTATATAAACACGAGAAAAATAATTTTAAACGGTGGTCGAACCTATTTACGAAGAAAAAAAATTAAATAATTTCTCCCATAAGGCGCCAAAAAACGCTACGTTATTTGCCGCGTAAACTTAGGAAGTACAGCGCTGAGTACTCTCCGCAATGACGTCATAACTCATTCGCTGTGTAACTGTGCGCCGTTTCTTAGATAACATGGCGGTCATTCACTTTACATGCACGCTTATGGGAGTAATTATTTAATTTTTTTTCTCCGTAAATAGGTTCGACCACCGTTTAAAATAATTTTTTTCGTGCTTATATAGTATAGAAGAATAGGAAAAGAAATATTTCACCGCAATTTGAGCATAGTCCGGATCTCGAATAATTACCAAATATATATATGGAATGGTAAACTTATGACAAAGTATTGTTAATCTGTATAATGGAAAAATTGTTAGGCAGCATTCACTGTCATCATCAACCTGACTTATGTAAATGTTAACACAACACTTGACTAAAAACAGTCGGTCTGTGAAAGCTGATGTATGCCACCTAAGCAACTGATCCATCATGAAAATAAAATAGCAGTGCGACAATAACTTGGTTTCATAGCTATGATGGCACAGAGCTAGTGCTACTATGCTCATTACTTTGCTGTATGAGCTCATTCTTTGTAGGCTTAGATTCAACGATTTCGAGTCCAAGTTGTTTATTATTAGTTAGCCACTCCTGGAAGTGCTTCCAGCATCATTGGATAGAGTTGAAATTCGTGATGTGATTAATTTTTTTGTTATGCTTAACTACAACCGATATAAAAAAGGGCTGGATTCAACGCTTGGGGGGGGGGGGAGCTCTTCTACATTAAACACAATGGATAAGCGCTGGGTCGCTGAATTAAAATGGTTCAGACAAGCACAACTGATGACTCACAAGTTGGACATCCCACTGAAGTGACTATAGATAGCTAATGGAATATCTATACATTCACTTGATGTAGTGGTACATCAGTGGAATGTATTGAAGTATCTTGCACGAACATCCGTGTATGACAACCTGGACTCTAGATGGGTGCCACATTTGCTGACTCGACCAAAAACAGTGTCGAAAGGATGTTTCAACCGATTGTTTGGCACTCTGTACGCTCAATTCAACCAGATTTTTGCGTAAATTCATAACCACGGATGAGACTATGGTCCACCACAACACTCCTGACACCATACAACAGTCAAAACAATAACCAACTCTGAAGAAGAAAAACAATTCCTTCTGCCAGTAAGGTTATGGGGACTGTTTTCTGGGACGACCATGGAGTAATCTTCATTGACTACATTAAAAAGGGGAAAACAATTTGTGGCGAGTACTATGCAAACCTACTGCACCTTGTAAACTATGAAATCAAGAAAAACTGGCCACATTTGGAACAAAGAAAGTGTTGATTCACCAAGACAGTGGACCATCTCACACACTTAATTGTTTCGATGGCTAAAATCAAAGAACTGAATTTCGAATTGTTTTCTCACCCACCATACTTGTCCTATTTAGCCCCGAGTGACTTCTGCCTCTTTCCTAACACCAAAAAATGTCTTGATGGAAAAAGATTTACCGACAACAATTAAGTCAGAAATGCTGTAAATGACTACTTTGAGTAGCTTGACAGATTGGCTTATCAGTCTGGTATAACAGCTTTAGAACATTGCTGGGAAAAGTGTATAGAGCTAGATATGTTGAAAAATTAATCCAAAACAGTGTTGTTTTCTTATTGAGATCCAGAACGTTTCACCCTACCCTCGTGTCTACATCGCAGTAGACTTCATAAAAAATATTTTCACGCTATTATTACCAATGGATGTATATATCAAAAAATAAGATCACAGATTCTTGTATTTTACAAGTATCTTTTTATTTACTTTTTAAGCAAAACAATGTTTATATTTTTTAATGTCACACTAATTAACTTCTTTTTCAACACTATGCTTATTTTGAAAGCTAGAAGAAGATAATAAGCTCACAGAACTGCTTCTTGACTACAAAAACTCTTGTGATTAAGGCTATGATAATGTTTCAAAGTTGAAAGGCAAAAACTGAGATGGAAGAACAGGGTGAGTCAGGACATGAGTATTCTTGGCATTCGAAACTGGAAGAATATGGCTATGAATAGAGAAGAATGGCAAAGTCTTCTGAAGAAGGCCAGGGCCCACAAAGGGCTGTCAAGCCAATGATATATCACATTACATTAGTGTTCACTTCATGTCTGCCTGCCACCAGAGACCAGCACCAAACAGGATTTGGTGATTACACAATCAGCTTAAAACAATCTTTGTTTTGTTTTGTAAAAATTTGAATTATATTGCACATATCACATTCTACTTTTCAACTAAATATTGTGTAAATCATATTGTTACATTGAAAGGAAATTTGTTAAATATTGTTTGTATACAACGTGTGATATGATTCTCGTATTTATGTTCATTGTAAATATAGATTTCCTACAATAAAATACATATAAACACTCATATGCTCTCATCTCACTTAATTATAGGTTCTTAATTGAATCTTGATTCTGTAGACCAAAATCTCTGACTCCAAATACAATGACCAACCTTTTACACACTGAATCAGTTCTCACTTCTGACGAATGTCCCATGACAAACCCATTTTTTTTTCATTGTGCTGTCAGAATATTTACTAACACTAGCGAATGAGTGATTTGTTGTCACTCAGTTGTAGCCTTTTTGGAACTGAATTCAATTTATCAATATAAAGTTGTCTAGAAGATTGTTTATTGAGTATTAATTGTGTTTTGTCTTGTTTTAACTGCAACTTTAACTGTGGATTTTGCTTTTTTGCTAAAATGGTTCAGTATAAATTTATACAAATAACTTTTGTTATATATATGGGGAGTTATGCGTCTATAAAATATCAAAGAAACATTGCAGATTTTATTAAAGAAGTGAACCATACCTACTTTGTGGCAAAGCTGGAAGCTCAAGATAGACCTTGGGCCAATAGTGAAAGTTGCTTTCTATTAGCCCAGTCGTGGAGGGATTTTAATCTGGCACTAAATTAAAAGTGGCTGATTTGAACGGATTCTGGTAGATATTTGTTAGGAAAATGAAATAAGAAATTGTTGCCATTGTGTTATATTACGTTTATTACTGACAATAAAATATACGATATAACGTCTTTACTTAGGCAATAATTTCAAAGGTCGGGCGCCATCTTGATTAGCAAGAAAATAAATATAGACGTAAATAACTTTGTTTTTTACTTACCTTTACAAGTTACTATAGGGCAGGAATTCGTTTAAGCAAACTTTTGAGTAGTGGAAATTGTTATTTGAAATAATAATACCTGTTTAAAATTGTTACCAATGAGATTACCCAATTTATTTATATACGTATAAGTACATCTTACGCCATGGGGCGTTTATCAAACATCAAAATTTTAACCCTCCAAAATAAACATGAAACATTGATATATGATTATTAAACATTGAAATCGTATAAATATCTAGCACAACCCAGCACTTAGAAAATTTAAGGCACTCTCTCTTTCTCACTCTTTCTCTCTCACGCTCTGGTACAATTTATTTATTTATTGAGCTCATTTAAAATGTTTTAAATAAAATTTTTATTGGTCATTATTACATTGAGTGAATTTTGAATTGATCATTTTAATATTGAATGATGTTATGTTGCTTGAAATAAAAAATATGTTGGAACGTTCTCACCAAATTTTGGACAGGTCTCACCGCACTGCTAGGGTCGTCCGATCGTGCACAATCTGTTCCTATTTTACATCGCTGTTAAGGCCCACACCGTCGTGTCTGCCCACGAAAACACTTTGGGCAGATCCTATACGCACGCCGTTCCTTAACGGCCCATCGGCCGATGACACCTGTTCAAGTTCTTTATCGCCCCAACATTTCCGAGATTTTATATAGTTAATTAACCACTTTTGTTGGTGTAAAAGTTAAAATTTACACCCGGTGAACCCCCTTGCCGGCCGGCTACGTTCACGCTCTAGAAGAAAATGACCAAGACTCTTTGTTTCACATTGCGTAGGTGGGGTAAAAACTACGTCATTAGGCTATTGTTCATCTCGCCAAGCCTTGATTTGTTTACGGAAATACATTCCTCACCGCTGACGTCATCAGGGCACGTCACTTTATCTCGGTATGCGACATACGTTTTTTGCTGTGTTTTGTCGTTCCGCAATGAAAAACGGTCAGAATCCTGTCAATTCACATTTGCGTGTTATAAAATATTTATATAGTCCACTCACCACAGCTTTACAGGGATTATGGAATATTTAAATAATTATTACCAAATTGTTAAAAATAAATGAATACAATAATTGTGGTCTTTTGTACCATGTTTTTATAATTTTAATATTGCACCAGAATTGTACCATCACAAAACCCCCTCAGTGAAAGGTTTTGTGCCGAAGCATAAAAACTTTCATTGACCCATTCATACTTCCTAAAGGGATCAGCCAGGATAGGTCGCCACAACCCCCTTACAATTTATACAAAAGAAAATCAATAACTCACCCGTGGTCTGATGACGATGACAGTACCTGCATGACCTTACTGGACTTCTCCTTCGAGATCCCAACACCATAAGGCCAATTAGGCGCGTAACGCCCCTGCTCTGACGCGCTGGCCAGCTCAGGACCGCCGTCTAACATCACCAAACACTGAAACAATAAAATTAAATATCAAAATAGTGGCTTGGTATATCACTCTATCCTTAACTGATCTGGTTCCCCTTAGCTATGTGCTGGTTTGTGTTAACACTGGGTTTGCTTGAGCTACTAAAAATACAATATAAAAATGTAACATACAAGAATTACATAGAATTGCCATGAACTTTATGGACTACCCTGAATTATAAAAATCGTTTCGATTCCCATCGATAATAATTAACTCTTTCTGTTTCATAATTAATGTAATTATAAAAGAAACAAATATTGATATAAAAAAGAATTTAAGTTAATTAATAAAAAGAAACATGGAAATCCCCAATATTACTCAAACATGGAGAAAAACAAATTATAGAAAAAACAAAAATAATTAAGAAAATCTTATGGAAATTAAAATTATTATTATTATTATTAACAGGTAATAATTGGCGCTGTTAACAATATTTACCCCTCTTTCTCCTCCACACACACTATTTCCCCCCCTGAACTATTGCGTTCAGTTACCTCCACAAGGACTGAGGCAGAAGGAGTGAGCACTTTTTTCTTTTCTCTCTCTCCCATCCTTGCTTCAGCTTTATAAAACCTTCAGGGTATGTACCCCTACTTTTACTCTTATAATATGCCCCTAAGGTCTACCACCCCAACCGAGGTGAAGTAGCCTATGCAAACAAAGAATCTTAGATTCCCCTGAACCTCCCAATAAATTTCAAAATTTTAACCAATTTTATAGGCAACCAACCATGGTCAGGGTTACAATTGCTGGCCACAGCTGGTTGTCATCCAGATCCACGATTAGTGTTGGTAAGACAGTAATCGCCCGAAATATGGGGAATCGCAATTATATGACACATTGTGTCTTATGTAGTCCCAATTGGGACTACCCTACAACTAACAGGTTATACACATAAATCCATTATAAGACTACCATATATTACAAACATAATGATAATATTATCACTGTTCATAAAGCAGTCTCAATATATCACCATAGTAGCACTATGTCCTTTTAACCCCGTAACGTTGTTACTTCAATATAAAATTTAAACATGAAAAATCAAAATTTGAATATCATCTAAAAAATGTTAATTCTTTCTTTAGTTACATAATTAATTTTGTAGACACTTTCCAAGTCCCATCTTTCACTTTTCAAAAACTAAAACCTTCTCACTATAGGATAACAATGGATCATCTTATATACCTAGGTTATACATAAAAAAAATATAACTCCTTAATGAGTTAAAATATTAAGTCACAAAAATTCCAAGTTCTATTCTATAATTTCTAGAATAAAATCAATATTCGTGGGAAAAATGCCAAACTGTTTTTTTTTTTTAATCCCACGAATTAGGGGTCCCCCTCCCTGTTCAACAATAAGATTAAATTTCTACTTGCAACCAATTTTGTGTGGAGTAAGACCATCGTTGCTTTCACTTCCATATGTCAGTTCCGCCAACCATGGTCCGCCTCCAGAATTCCAAAATCCACGATCAGAGGTGGTGAGTCTGTGATCGCCCGAAAATGGGGGAGAGTCCCTTCTGAAAAAACAATAAGATACCAAATTAATACTCATACACTCACTAAATAAAACAATAATATACCTAAGATGACCAGTACAATTGTAAATTTGTAGCATTGTGTGTTCCTACTATCTCTCCAGTTACGTTGTTCTGCAACACATAAGAATTTTGCATTTTAATCTCTACTACCTCATACGGTCCTTCATATAAGAGAAAGAACTTAATTTCTTTGTCTTGCGCACTCGATAAGTCATGCCTTTTTACTAATACCATTTGTCCTATATTATACTTAACCCACTTACCTCTTGCGTCGTGTCTACGTTTTCTCTGCTCACCCTTGCTGATCAAGTTTTCATTAGCCAACCGTATTTTAATGTTTATATCAGTTGTCCTGCTCTCAGGTGGATAGTCGAACAGTTGTTCCAAAATTCTTGGGGGGTGTGTTCCTCTTACCAACTCATGGGGTTTATAGCCGGTGGACTCGTGGGTGGTACTGTTTAGCCAAGTTTCTACCTTTCTTACATACAATGGCCATTCGCTGTGTTTAGCGTGACAATAGGCTCTGAAGATCCTGCCTATTTCTCTCATTACACGCTCAGCCTGGTTGGACTGGGGATGATACACAGCCGTATGCTTCGTGAGGATGCCTTCCCATCCTAAGGTCTGGCGCCATCTTCCACTGATGAACTGCGGCCCATGGTCTGATAAAATTACCTTTGGCTTACCCACGTTAATCATATAATCTTTCGTCACCTTTTCACTCAATACCTTACTGGTAGCTCTTTTCACGCTATACAATTTTACATATTTTGAGAAAGTGTCAAGCAATACAAATATATAAACTACTCCGCCTCTACCCTTTGGTAATGGTCCAAACAAATCCACAGCAACTAAATCAAAAGGTCTTTCTACCTTAATATAATTTAACTCACCTTCTACTCTGTAGTTTACCACCTTCGACTTTTGACACAAGTCACAACTCCTAAGCAGCTGTCTCACTCGCCTCTCCATATTCCTGAAAATACATGATTCTTTTAAAACATTCACACACTTTTTAGCCCCAAAATGACCATATCTTATATGACAATCCCAAATAATCTTCTCTTCCAACACTGCTGGCACCACTAATCTCCAGTCACGCTCACCCCCTACTACCTTCTTAAACAACAATCCTTTGTAGATTTGAAAATATTGATTGTACTCCGAGTCATCCAACTCCGTCTCTAAACTGTGTATTATTTTCCCAGACTTACCATCTGCTCTCTGCATGGTTTTGATATCCTTCAACTCTTCTCCAAAGATTCTGTCTTCTCTGCTAATCTGAAAAATTTCAATTTCTTTTAAATCCCTACCTGTTTTATTATTTTCGCAATCTACTCTGGAAAGAGTGTCGGGTACCTTATTCTCGGTTCCTTTAATATACTCCCACTCGAAGTTGTACTCCTGCAAAACAAGTACCCACCTGGTTAATCAACTGTGAGCAAGTTTACAAGTGTTGAGGAATGACAAAGCTTTATGATCGGTTCGGATAATCGTTTTGTTGCCTAAAATGTAAGTCCTAAATTTGCTGACTGCAAATACAATACTGAGAAATTCTTTCTCCGTTGTGGTGTAATTCTTTTCTGCAGGCAACAATGATCGGCTGGCGAACGCAATGGTCTTATGTTCCCTCTCCTCATCCTCCTGATACAGCTCTACGCCTACAGCTACATTGCTGGCGTCCGTCTGTAAATAAAACATTTTATCAAAATCCGGATGGTTCATCATAATCATATTACTAAATTTTCGTTTTATTTCTTCAAAGGCTCCACGCTCCACGTCTCCCCACTTCCATTGCCTGCTCTTCTGCAATACCGCACTTAACCTTGCGGTGATGTGTGCGTAGTTCCTTTGAAATTTCCTATAAAAGTTGCACAGCCCAAGAAAACTCTAAAGTTGTTTGATGTTTCGTGGTTCAGGGAAGCGCATAATAGATTCGACCTTGTCCGGGTTGGCGGAAATTCCTTCCGATGTAATAATGAATCCTAGAAAATTAATCTTTGTTTGTAAAAATTTGGACTTGTCCCAATTTACGGTTAAGCCTCCCGCTTCTAATTTTTCTAACACATACTTTAAATGTTCTAAATGGTCTTCAAATGTCCGTGACGCTATTAAAATGTCGTCCACATATACTGTGAGAAAATCTAAATCTTTTGGTCTCAAAATTCTATCCAAACATTTAATGAAACTAGCTACGCTGGTATTTAGCCCAAGTGGTAGTCGCTTGAACTGATAATTTTTTCCATTAAATAAAAATGCTGTGTATGGCCTACTTACCTCTGCTAATGGCACTTGCCAATATCCGGCCGTCAGATCCAATGATGTCATGAACCTCACTCCGCTAAACTTTTGAAAGATTTCATTAATTGATTCCGATGATTCTCGGTCTGGTATGATGATCTGATTTATCTTCCTTGCGTCTAAACACAATCTTACTCCTCCGTCCTTTTTAATTACCACCACTAATGGATTTGAGTAGTGAGATACTGACCTCTCGATGATTCCACCTTCTATCATCTTATCCAACTCCTCTTGCACCGCTCGTCTTTTAGAGTAAGGCACTGGATAGCTCCACTGCATGAATGGTGTGTGTTCCTTAATCTGTAACATACATTCATAATTTTTTGCCCTTCCTGGAATATCGGCAAACACTCTCTTAAACTGCTCTATTACCTGCCATAACGCTATACGTTGGCCACTCCTTATCACCTCACCCCCACTACAGAATTCATCCGCCCTTATCTCCCATACTGCCTTATTAATATTGCTCATTTCATTATCAACATCTTCGAAATACTCACTCTCTCTACAAAAATTTATTTTAGTATCTAAGTTATTCTCAACTACTCGTTTCTGTAACAATTTCATACCAGTTGTTCTAACTTTATTTATCACATTTTCAAAATTAATTTTAACAGACCGATCACTTCCATCTAACTCTAACACCTTCTCTTTAAAATTTATTACAGCTTTATTTCTTTGTAAAAAATCATTTCCCAAAATGATGTCTAAACTTAACCCCTTGACTACCAAAAATGTATTATCAAAATTCATATCTCCAATTGAGAAACTTAAATGTATCTGTTTTGTCACCCTTTTACTACGTACCCCCGTGACTCCTATTACTGTAACCCCTGCGACGGGTAAAACTGCAATATTCTTTTTAAATTCTTTTAACTCACTTAAAATGTTCTCGGCTATTACTGAAATTTCACTTCCTGTATCAACAAGTGTTTTAAATTTCCTATTTTCTATTGTTACCTGGATTTCCGTGAGTCCAGCGCTCACCTCCAATGTTATGTTGCTCTCCTCCTCCAATAAGTCAGCAACGATATCAGTTGTTATTACGTTCGATTGTACGTCCTCTATTGGTCGGACCTCATGTGCTTCCCTGAACACTTTAGTTTTCCGGCTGTGGCCTGTTATTACTGGTGGTGGGTACCTGGTGTCCCCTTGTTGGTCCCTGATTGTGATGTTGTGTTCCTCGGGTACTCGGTGCTCCTCTGTTCGTAGGTATGAACTGCTTTGGGTTGTTACTCCTTGGTTCATTTCTGGGCGTTTTGCATTGGTAACAGTGTTGCAGGTTGGCACGATTTCCCTTCCTGCAACTAGAACAACTCCAATCGCCTGGTTGCTGTAAATCATTACGAAAATTAAATTTATTACCATTATTATTATAATAAGGCCTTGGCCGATTAAACTCGATGTTATGATTAGGCATATTTTGTTGAATGGGTCTTCTACACATTTCGCGGTCATTGATGCTTTGTAGTATATCTAATACTTTTTCAAGTTCATCTAGATTTTCTATTTCTTTGGTCATTAGAGTAACCTGTACCTCTCTTGGTAAGTGCTTACTCATATATCTAACGAATGACTTAAATGGTATGGGCGGCTCTAAATATTTTGCCTCATTGTAAAGTTTGGTTACGTATATTGTAATGTTGTTGTTATTAGGGTTACGTCCCATAAAATTACCCGCTCCCATGATACGGCTTCTTAAAGTCTCCTGCTCTTCTTCAGTCCAATATTTACCCTTGAATGCTTTCTCAAAAGTGTCATAGCAATCCCATTCTAACCTATGAGCCTCAGCCCATATAACTGAATTGCCCTTGAAACATTTGACTATTTTATTTAATTTCACTTCCCAACTACTACTGCTAAAATAATTGTAATCCCGTGTCTGATTTAAAAAATGCATGGGATGTATCACCCTGTTTTCATGGCTAAAATTCTCTAGTTCTATTTCATTATAGAAATCCCTAGTTACTATTACTCTATCATTAATACTTGAAATATTTTTATTAATTTCCCCCCGTAACTCATTTTTTACACTGGTTAAACTATTAGCAATTACATCATATTTATCATGCACATCCATATTATTTTGTATAGCTAAATCATCAATTTCTTTAATCTTACTTTGCAACAGTAACTTTAATCTACTCTTGGTATTTCTTTCATGTTCTGATATGGTATTATCTATAGTTTCGATATTCTTTATAATATCTACTACATTTGATTCAATTTTCTCTAAATGATTCTGCAAAACATTTGTTTTCAGTTCTACTTGGTTACTCACTTCAACATTGGTTTTAATCTCTATTTGACTTTCTACGAAAGTTAAACACTTCTGTTCTATTTCTGTATTTTGTGACTCTAACTGGCTTTTAACTGTGTCATTTACTGTCTCATAAATTAGATCAATTTTAGTATCTAACTTACTTATTTTATTATTGAATTTCACATTAACAATTTCTAATGTAGTTTCTGGATATTATCACAACGTGTTTCTATAGTGTTAATTCTCTCATCAAAGTGATAATTTTGGCTTTTAATTTCTCTCTTTATTTCGTCAAACTTCTCATTGAACTCACTTTTAATTTGAATATTTTGTGTTTTAATTTCATTGAATTTAACATCAGAATCATTCTTTTGTTCATCTAACTTCTTATTTTGAATCTCGAATTTAAAATTCATATCATTAAAATTGCTACACATCATGTTATATAACCGTGTTAACATCTCGTCTGTTTTGTTTTCATGAAGTGAGATGGAGGTTACTGTTTCTGTCCCTACATTTTCAGTCATACTCGCCTCGCCAACCTGACTAATTGGGGTTAATTGAACGTCCATCTCACTCGTAACTGTTTTGTCAGCTATGTTGACTTTTGCATTATTATCTTCATCAATATTCATTTTGCTTATTTATAATATACGCATGCATACAATCTTATAACATAACCTCGTAAAAGTTGGGTTATGTTTACGTATTAAAATTATGTTTATTACCTCAGATAAACTTTTCCGCTCTCTTTGTAGGCTTATATTATATACAATTTATATAATTGTCCCTGTTCGGGCGCCATTTGTTATATTACGTTTATTACTGATAATAAAATATACGATATAACGTCTTTACTTAGGCAATAATTTCAAAGGTCGGGCGCCATCTTGATTAGCAAGAAAATAAATATAGACGTAAATAACTTTGTTTCTTACTTACCTTTACAAGTTACTATAGGGCAGGAATTCGTTTAAGCAAACTTTTGAGTAGCGGAAATTGTTATTTGAAATAATAATACCTGTTTAAAATTGTTACCAATGAGATTACCCAATTTATTTATATACGTATAAGTACATCTTACGCCATGGGGCGTTTATCAAACATCAAAATTTTAACCCTCCAAAATAAACATGAAACATTGATATATGATTATTAAACATTGAAATCATATAAATATCTAGCACAACCCAGCACTTAGAAAATTTAAGGCACTCTCTTTCTCACTCTCTCTCTCTCACGCTCTGGTACAATTTATTTATTTATTGAGCTCATTTAAAATGTTTTAAATAAAATTTTTATTGGTCATTATTACATTGAGTGAATTTTGAATTGATCATTTTAATATTGAATGATGTTATGTTGCTTGAAATAAAAAATATGTTGGAACGTTCTCACCAAATTTTGGACAGGTCTCACCGCACTGCTAGGGTCGTCCGATCGTGCACAATCTGTTCCTATTTTACATCGCTGTTAAGGCCCACACCGTCGTGTCTGCCCACGAAAACACTTTGGGCAGATCCTATACGCACGCCGTTCCTTAACGACCCATCGGCCGATGACACCTGTTCAAGTTCTTTATCGCCCCAACATTTCCGAGATTTTATATAGTTAATTAACCACTTTTGTTGGTGTAAAAGTTAAAATTTACACCCGGTGAACCCCCTTGCCGGCCGGCTACGTTCACGCTCTAGAAGAAAATGACCAAGACTCTTTGTTTCACATTGCGTATGTGAGGTAAAAACTACGTCATTAGGCTATTGTTCATCTCGCCAAGCCTTGATTTGTTTAAGGAAATACATTCCTCACCGCTGACGTCATCAGGGCTCGTCGCTTTATTTCGGTATGCGACATACGTTTTTTGCTGTGTTTTGTCGTTCCGCAATGAAAAACGGTCAGAATCCTGTCAATTCACATTTGCGTGTTATAAAATATTTATATAGTCCACTCACCACAGCTTTACAGGGATTATGGAATATTTAAATAATTATTACCAAATTGTTAAAAATGAATGAATACAATAATTATGGTCTTTTGTACCATGTTTTTATAAATTTAATATTGCACCAGAATTGTACCATCACAATTGCCAGCCCGTAATCTTCATTAAAAAAAATGGGGATGGCAACAATTTCATATTTAATTTTCCTAACAAATACCTACCAGAATCCGTTTAAATCAGCCACTTTTGAATTTAGCATCAGGTTAGGATCTTAAATTGTCTCTGGCGTCTGGGCTACATGGAGCATCTGAGGAAGTGATCAATAGTTATTAATGTAAAGAATATGAAAGCTATTTCATACTTTCCATCTTCACTTCAACGTATTCTTAATGTTACACAAATTCCACTCGGTATTCCTCTAGGAACTTCAAAAAATTGATCAGATGATTCTAGTTTGATTACCAAAGAAAGAATAAAGGTCAGGCATTTCAGTGTGATGAGGATAAACACCCAGGTTGTTCACACAATTTGAATTTGACGATCTAGTGAGAGATTCAGCATTGCCAAGAACTCTCGTGAACTTCTTGACTCCAGACTGAAAGAAAATTGATTGGCAGCCTAAACATTTGAGAAAATGAGCTGTTTTTCAGAAGAAGATTACCGTTAAAATGGAGATGTTTCACATACGATGAAATACAACGAACTCAGCTTTACAAGGAGAGGAAAAACAATCAAAGGCAATGATTTTTAAATGGTACTGTCTTTTTTTTTAAGAAATTTATATGTAACGAAAATGTTAATATCTAAATGTTCGTTTTATTTAACATGTTTCATTATTAATTACACTGTGCTAAATGGTAACGCGGATTGTATAAAAACATGCAATAGAGAAAACCTGAGATAATATTTGATATAAGTATAATACTACTGACTCAGAACAGTAAGTTTTTTATCGGTAAAAATGTAAAATTTTTACCTTATAACCTGAACCAGTTTTTGCTTATTGTAAGCTTCATTAGAGGCTCTAAATATGTTTGTTTTATTTAACACGTTTCCTTATTAATTGCAGGCTCTGACAAAGTTTATAATAAGCGACAACTGGTTCAGGCTATAAAGTCAAAATTTTACATTTTTACCAATAAAAAAACTTAGTGTTCCAAGTCACTAGTATTATACTTATAATTAGTTAATTAATAGACACGTCATGGACAACAAAATCCAAGGATAATATCTGAATTCAGTAATACAAGAATATATAAATTCAAAGTAAATTTTAAAACAGTTTTTATGAACCTAGATTTTGCAGACTTATGTTACTTGATATGACAACAACTAGCGTCTTTTATCTCCTAAATTGTTTGATAGTTTGGATTTGTTGAGAGGAATAAACATCAACAGGCTAAGGGACTGCTGTTGCATTGAAAGGATTATATTACTAATGCATTCTTCAAGAAAAAAAACAAATGGACATGGGAAGATAAAACAGAACTGTAAAATAATTAGATTCTGTTATACAAAGCAAAAGAGAATCAGGTCAACAACAGTAACACAGGCAGAGCGATAATAGTTATGTAAGAGTAATATCAAAGAGGAGTGATAATAATTTGATGTGTGATATATGATGGAACACAGTCTTAATCAATACAGATACAGTAAAGTCAGGAAAAGTGAATTATAAACAAAAAAATAAATTATCAAGTACAGTGAACAGTAACTACAAGACAGTAGATATCAGTTGCAATGCATAATTTTTTTGATAATTATGTAAACTAATCTTATTACCCTGCTAACAAAGTACTGCAGTTTTTAAAATTACTTTTCTAAGCTTATTAGGAGAGAGTGGAACGCAGGGTTATTGTCAGGAATGTAAGTCGACAACCTTAATTTTTTATTATCTGAGACTATTTAGGTTTCAAGAGAATTCTAAGTTATTCATAAATAATACTATACATTATTGTTTCTAAAAAAAATTACTGACTATTAATCTATTATCAAAGGAAACTGTCAGAGAATAAGCATTACAGTGTAATCATTACTTAAAGTTTGATACTCTGAACTTTGATATTATACTGACTACTCTTATATTAGTATTTCTTTATCTACCCTTGCTTGTGTGTTTTTCCATACCCTATAAAATCTAATTTCTTCTGGTTGTATTTATTTTCTTTTCAACTAAAGTCCATGCCTCATTTCCATACCATAGTCATGCTATGGCTATGGTTTTATAGAATTTCAGTTTTGTATTTGTGTACGTTAGTTTTCAATGTCCCATGTAGTGCTCTATTAATAAAGTTGAATTTTCCTATTTTATTATCCCCATCAACAATTATTCGTACAACAATTACGTGTGGACCTCCTCTAGAAAACTGAAAATATTTACTCTTCAAATTTGTTTGTTATTAATTACTATTTTATCCCTGATGGGGTCTAAGCCCATAAATGATGTGGCTTTAGTTTTTTGTATGCAATTGTATTCTTTAGCAATTAAATGCACATAGCTTATCAGCAACTCTCTGTTCACTGTCACCTGCTAACACATGATCATTGACAAATAAATAGTCTTTTGCTGTTTAAACAGTGACCATACTGTTTATATCTGAACATAACAGTTGGAATGAAAATTTATTTTCATCACAATAACAAAACAATTGTGATGAAAATTAAAAAATATTCTTGTAAAAATAAAAATGTTATTTATACTATTTCTGTTCTTAGTTAAATCCTGATGTAAACAAACCCACTTTGCAAATATGAAACGCAATTGGTCGGGGGCGTTGACACTGTTCACACAATAATGTATTACGCGCATATGCAGAATGTCTGTATAGTCATGTGAGTGTTATCTTACCACTTAAATTGGGGCATGTCGTTTTAAGACTTCCTCCTTATCACTGTGTTCTAAATCCTATTGAATTAATATGGAGCCAGTTGAAAGTATATTTTGCCCGCCACAACATATATAAGGTGGCTGATATAAAACACAATTGTTAGAGAAGGGAGTAAATGAATAATGGTGGACAAGTAGCGTCATTCTATCGAAGATATAATCAAGGAAGAAGATAAGCTCTGGGAACTGGCCAACATTACTGATGTCGTGAACAGGTCTTATCAATAATAATGCTGACTCAAGTGATGTTAGAAGTTCGGACACAGATATGGAAGGGATTGAATTACTCTCTTACTGCAGCTGATAATATACTGTACACTGGTGACAGCTTCTATTTTCGTTTTAGATAAACTTTACTTCTTTGTTTTGTTGAGATTGTTAACGGTGAATAAAAAAGCCATTAACTGATGTTATAAAATATGCCACTGTCTGTCTGACACAGTCACACAAATTTTACTTTGTTTGGGGCAAATTATTACAATTTATGTGTGTTTGTACAGTACCATTATTATAATATAACATAACATAATATAATATAACATAAATTTTATGTCTGTACTGCTTCTGTTAGAGTGACATGTATCTAATTCAAGCAGCAAATAGCGTGTCAGATGTGCCATGCCTGGTTGTTTATATCAAGTTAAACTAAGAACGGAAATAGTAGTGTTACACCATTGCAGAACGTTCTACATGTTTCTCAGCTATCCCAGCAGAACCAGCTGTGATGTTGTGTGCGTACGTGACTCTTAACCTGCATTAACAAGGCTGTTCCAGATTTCACCAGTCTGTGCACACTGTGTTCAAGGCCACAAGCAATTACGCTTTAGTGTTTTCTAGTAGTGTTAATGCGTATTATGGATTATTCTGGAATCTCAGCAGGGTTAAATATAAGCATTCAGCGACGCTTAGTTCAATTTAAGGGCAATTTATTCAAATGAGGTTTGAGTTATTGACAGGCGATTTACACAGTGCGTTTCAAGTGGTGTATTAGTAAAAAGCGATTATAGTGTGGAATTATTTATAGTTGTCAATATTATTTGTGTGGACAGATTGACTTGAATTGTTGTACAAAATAATCTTGTTGAATAACTTGTTGATTATAAACTGTAATTGTGATAATTAAAGCTAGTTTTTAGTGGCTTTATTGGTGTCTTGTATTTTGTTTTCCACTGTACCATACGACGATCAGTAGACTGTCGTAACAATATATTATAACAACACATTGTTTAATATAAATTGATTTGGGTAGCCCCACGATTTTGGAGCGCCAAAACAAAATTTGTATAACAACAAAATTTATATAACATTACTGGTAAAGTGTACCAATTAATGGAGTTTGGGTGTAATGGTAATAAGAGTAGTCATTGATTTAATTGTAACGAGTTTTCATAATTTTATTTATAAAACACAAGCGTGTTTAAAAATCTCAACTACTTCGCCATAAATATTCATTATTGTTCGCTTGAAACATTCAAATGTTGCAGTACATTTAACATTAAATAAATCTTATATTCTACAGTAACAAAGTTATATTCTAAATACTTATTTGTCAATATTAAAACTCGACTGCTTAGTCTGACAGTGTGCTTTACTGCAGTTTCATTTTTTTTATTTTTTTTTTTTATAACTTTCAACTACGTTAATTATGTATTGCATACTTGGTAATCATTGTTTGCTTTACAAGCTTTAAAATAACATTGAAATTGAATAAATTAATCGTTAAACATAATAAATAAAATTTTTAGTAAATTTTATTCATGTTTAAATTTCAAAATGTCTTTTAAATTTCTTTGGTCTCTCATTTAAAATTTATAAATGGATTATCTGTCACCTCGATTTTGTAGCTTATACTCATCTCCTCCATTGATCCGTATGTCCTCTTCTGATCGGAGTTCCCTGCACGTCTCGAGGTTCCACTCGTCGTCCTCCAGTTACTCGTCTATCCTGGACCCATCTGGTTGATGTAGGATAGTGTGAGAGGTTGCTCTGCACCAGCTGCTGTCGTTCTAGCAGACGCTTCTACTGTTCAGCATAGCGTTCCTCTGCATGATGTAAGATAGTAACTTGTCTTGACTGACGGACCTAACGTACATTCGTATTCGGTAACAGATTAAGAGTTACTATTTTGCACTTATGACAAACATAGCGCCCATCCGTGTCTACTGTTCGATTAACAAAAATTAGAAACTTGTGTCGCCAACGGACAGAACATCCCGCCGCGACTGAAGACGATTGAGAAGAAGGGCTGGCTTCTCTCGTGCCCTATTTATAATCGAGCATCGTACAGCACCTGTTGAGACAGAATTCTGCCGGTTTGAAATTGCTCGGTGGCGTCAGTTCTCCCACTCTCGTCCAATTTCATATTTTCGCACATTTCTGCCAATGGCAAAGTCTGATGTGAACTACAGGGTGCTCTAACGATGTATGATTTAATTACACATGTCCAACGTAATTTCCATCGTAATAAATAATCCGTGTAATTACTACACACTTAAAATTTCACTGAATTCACACTGCACATCTTTTTCACGCCATTTTCTCACTACATGTGTGTATTAATTTTATACACAATTTGGAGTCTTTGAATTTTTCCTACCATCTATGGCGTTCTTATAATTAAATAAAAACTGTAATTTGACAATTATTCAGGGTGAGATTGCAAACTTTCATGCTCGAGCTGGCCTCACTCACACACATCATTTACTACTGTACACACTCCCAGCGACAGTTGTATGAGTGTTCAGGTCAGCGTCTGCCTGTCTACATTCCATATTTTTAACATAAACCAACCTTTCAATCTCATACCTGCTTATTTATTAAATATTCATAAATTTAATTTAAATATTTATTTTATCTATTAAGTGCACAGTACAGCATATGATTGTACTGTCGCAATATGTTCATTAATAAACAAGAATATATAGATATGAAACAGCAAGCATGTAGCAGTGGCCCTGTATGATTTTGAAGAGTGTATTAAATTTCAAGAGTTTATTCATATCCAATAAAATATATTCAGTTATCACTTTATAAATTGGATATCTACCTCCTAACCCTTTTCTTTATTTTTGCTTCTCCTTAATCATTGCCCTTGTGTATCCATAATCTCCTTGGATTCATATCCTTCTACCTATTATAATTTGTAGGTAATAAATTTTAAAAATTAAACCTGATCTGCATACAAAAGAATATAAATTTCATGATTTGTGGAAAATTCAGTGTTCTAATTACTCACAATTGTATTTATATCACAGAAAAGAGTGGTGTAAAGGACAAAAATGTGTACAGGTACATGAAAATTAAATTTTTGGCTGCATATTCAAATCAATTTTGATGGAATATGTACATTGGGAGTTGTAGTCGCTAACTGTTTCCTCCTAACAAGGTTCTACACCTCTGTATGTTTCATTATATCGGTCTCCACTTCCATCTTTTGTATAACTATTCCGTTTTTTTTTTACTCTTGGTTTTTCTAGCTAATTCATTGTATTTTCTCCAACATTCCATCTCCAGAATAGATTTAGTTTATTTTATAAATTTGGATTTGCTTCTAAGCTTTTTACCTTAACTTGTTCAATTTTGTGCTACGGATTCTTTAAAATTTGTCAATTTTTATCTTTATAAGGTTAGATTGTAAACTAGATAAAATGTAATGTCTGTTCAACCAACGCTTTTCCTAACTCTTCATTGTCAATACCGCTCATAGATCATACCTTACATGTAACTTAAAAATTTTCTTGTGTAATATTCCATTGTAATTTCCAGTGAAGTTATAGTTTATGGCAGTTTTTATTTCCGTGCATTCATTTCATGTTATATATTCATTTCAGATGAGTAATAATAATTCAGCAACGATCGTATTGTCAAATGGTAACATAATACCGCAGAAAGCTGTACAGTATATACACTTTGATGCTGCAGAGTATACAGTGTTTGTAGCGATCTTGTGCTTGTCAGCTTTGATAGGAGTTTATTATGGATGTTATAGAGGCAACCAGAATACAGTAAAAGAATACATGTTGGGTGGAAAAGATTTGTCTGTCTTTCCTGTTGCAATGTCTCTAATTGTCAGGTAAGTATAATGTCTATATAAATTTCTTAAAACTTATTACAAGATAACCCCATTGTTACAATTATTTTTCAGTCAGTTAGAAGACTGACCATCTGATTATTTTAAAGTGAATATTATCTATTTATAACCGCATTGTATAAATATTTTTAGAACATACTACATAGTGTGTATTAACAAAAATTCAGTTTTAGTTCTTTCTTTACTTTTTCAATTGTGTTATTTGCTTATTTATAATAGTGTGCAGGTTCTGACAAGTAGGAAACAGTTTCTAACATGTCAAACCTTTTCTGTCTAACATGTGGAGTAAAATAGGTTTTACATTAGTGTTCTCTGGAAGCTTATATGATGAAAGGTTGATTATATTTGTGTTGATAAAAGCTCAGTGACCACTTAGATGGCCATAATGGGATTGTCAATAAAGAGCAAAAATAACAAAATTACAGTCTTCTGTGGTGGTTCACAGTGATTTGTTAGATGCTATGTGTGGTCTGTTCTCCCATATGAAACATGAACACTAAAACAAAACACTCAACATTTCTCATATCAGCATTTCTCAACTTATGGGGCGTGACCCACTGCTATGTCTGAGGGTGCGTTGGGTGGGCCACAAAGTCAGGCTTGAAAATTTATTTACTGTGTCTTAAAAATCTATTACATATTTACTTTTATGATCTGTTATATACATAACTCAGTTTCTTGTAGCAATTAAATAATATTATGATATTATTCAATGTAGTTTTTTTTAGATGATCTATATTCAATATAGATCATCTATTTAAAATTATACACTTTTTAAAATAAATAAAATATAAACATTAAATATTTCCATAATAACCAACAAAACAGCTGTTTAAGTAAATAAATGTTAAAACAATAATTAATTAATTGAATTAAATTGATTATTCATTAATTTATTAATTAACATAGAATTATTTCGATGTTAGCCTCTGATGTGCTGATGTGTTTCACTGAAATGTGCGTCAGGTATTGAAACAACAAAAACATAATACACTATTTGCAGAATAAACTATATTGAATAATATCGTAATATTATATTTATTTTTCTAGAATGACGTATGTATAATTTGTTTACGCATAAAAAATGCTCAAAGTATGTGATGATAGGAAAAAATATGATTACAAACTTGGTGCACACCCCTACAAGTAATGCAGGGGGTATTCAATGTAGTCTCATGAAGTGTAATATCCTTCAAGGTGGTTCCCAAACTTAAAAAGGTTGAGATCCACTGCTATTGATCATATCAATGCTTTTGAAATGTGTTTCTATAGATGCATACTGAGAATTTCTTAGACACGCCACACTGGAAATTACATCATACTTAATGGGACATGAGCCCCAATTAGTTGTGACTTCAAGAGAAGAAAACTTGGATACTTGGGACCAGGGGCGGATTAACCATTAGGCTGACTAGGGTGCAGCACTTTTGGGGGCGCAAAATTTTACCTAAAAAATAATAAAATTTTACAGCTAAATGTAAAACTGGTAATAAATTACAAGGATAAAAACTTGAGTTCATTTTGAACACAGGCGCCTGTTTGCGAGAAATTATGGTAAAACTGTACATTAATAATAGAAGTGGTTTCCAAACTGTTTTCTCCGGTTATGAGTCATCGTTGTAGCCCTCTTGTTCATTGAAAGTGACTTTCTGCAAGGACTTGATTTCAGTGAGGTGATTAAAACGTTTGCTCAATCTAAAGCGAGAAAAAAAGAATCTAGCTTGAACTTTACATGAGTCTTAACAAAGCCACAAGATATTTAACTGATTGTCTTCTTTGTGTAAATGATGTTAAATGTACTCTTAATAAAACTGTTGTAATTCTGTAACTACTTAGTTAATTTTTTCCTTATAAAAGCCATGCAAACTACAAATGATTATTTTGCCAAACATTATGCCACTGACTTGTTATAATATTATTATATAGTCAAGTACTAAATTCATGTACCGTATATATTTTTAAGTTATTCATGTATAATTATTAATACCATAATTATGCTTTGCAATGCATCCTTACACTATAACATTACTTAATGTGCTTAAAACAGACCCATTGTTCTGGTAGCAGGTAGTGTACATTTATTTTTATCTAAAGGAGTGAGTTTTCCTTATTTGCCATTTGTATAACAAACATGCTACACTGCTGTCATGGGCATATAAACATATGCAATATAATGCATATAATATAAACTTTTGTATAAACATTGTCTATTATTAAAACTATTCCCTTCTGCGCTGTTTGGCCGTGGTCCAATGCTGTTCATTTCAGCAAATGTTTCAACCAGGCCTTCACCAGCCATAGTGCTACACAGTATTAAGTGTTAATGACCAAAGTGCCTGACCTTTACCACAGTAGTGTGGACACTAACCTGACACCTGTGTTAATGTATTTTAGCTCATTTGTAGCACTGAAGATGGCCGGCGAAGGCCCGGTTGAAACATTTTCTGAAATGAACAGCATTGGACCATGGCCAAACAGCCCAGAAGGAAATAGTTTTAGTAACATTGACTTCGGTCATGTAAGCCTCCAACAATTGTATAAATTAACTCGAAACACAGAATAAGTATTACTTAAAGTCTGTATATATAAAGTGATAAGTCATTTATATATACATGAATAAATAAATATACATGGTAGATAAGATATATCGGTATTTATCATTAAAATACCAATCCCAATCATTAAATTTTGCATCCCAATCCCAGACACACACATGTGTACGAGTTTAATGGTTTTAAGACAGTATTCACTAATACATAGGAATTAATTTTTAAATGTGTTTCCAGCCATGTTTCCGGTATCACATTGCTTGGAGTGCCAGTGGAAATTTACAATTATGGTTCACAATTGGTAGTGGCGTTTGTGACCCATTTTCTTGTAATCATTATAATCGTTAAAGTGTACCTGCCTGTCTTTTACAATACGCAAGTCATGTCTGCAAACGAGGTATGTTGGATTTTCAGCATATGCTTATATGGAGTGTTTTACAAAATAACTGAAACACAGAACACATTCCACGAATATAAGTAAAGAAAACAATTCATTTGAATGTAGGAGTGGAAATGCTTTCTTTAGAAGTTACTGCTCAAAAGATTTAATCGAAATTTTAATGTAAAATAATAACATAGGTTTTAGATTTTTGAACAAGAACACTCCAACATGATTTTATAGGGAAGATTCTTGACAGATTAAAAATAATAATAAATGATTAAACAATTGATAAAGAATCTCATGTACAATGTGTGGGATATATAGCATTATCTACGGTAACAATAGAACACTAAAAAACTATCAAATTTAACTCAACCTGTGGTGCCAAACAACAGAGTTCAGATTGAAAGGAGAGGCAGATGAAGTTTTATATATTCATGGCAGTCCCTAGTATGTTCTGAGAATTGGATAACAATGCAAAAGAGATGTAAGCGGTATCTAAACCTCCAAAATGAAGTTTCTTTGGTATATGAAGACATGTACACAAGAGAGAAACAAAAGCTTCCCTAAGTTACAGGATTTATGAATACTGGAACAGGCAATTTGATCATGTAGAAAGGATGAAGCTGACAAGCTGCCTGGGCAAACCAATTTTTATAAGCCAAAAGAAAAGTATCTTCTGGAACCATCTCCTAGCAACCACTCAGCCCATGAAGGCAGAAAAAGAAACACGTATGTACTAATTTTGTGAAAAATGTGTGATTTTAGATTTTGAAAGAGCAAGAAAAAACAAACAATAGTGCTCGAAGTTGTTACACTATAGTAACGATAAGTTGTTAATGTAGTTGTCAGTTGTTACTGTAGTTGTTGGCTGATAATTGTCAGGGTATGAAAAACCCATCAGCATATATGTGGGACCATCAGGCAGCAAGTAGAGAAACACGCCTAAAATTCTACAAGGTGATGGCCCTTCCTACACTTCTTTATGGGTCTGAGAATTGGACTTGGATGAAAGGCCAGACCAGTCGTATCCAAGCGGCTGAATGAGATTTCTCAGGCATGTGGCAGGGTATACTCTCCATGATCATAGAAGAAACACATATGTACGGCAAGAACTGAATATTATGAGTATACTCGACAGGATTGCCCAGTATCAGCTGAATTGGTGGGAACATCTTTGCTGAATGGATGACTGCCGCATCTCCAAATAACTATGGAACTAAGCCGAAGGGACGGAGAGGTGTGGGACGTCTGAGGAAGTGTTGGAGTGACCAGCTCTAATCTTTGGCTATTTGAGACTGGAACCATCCTTGGTTTACTCCTTGAAGATGATGATAATGATGATGAAAAACGGAAATAATTTAATTTTTAATTTCAGATATGAAATTATTTCTTAATTATTGTATTATTTTTTATATAAGGAAATTTTAAAAATCTTATTAAATTTTACTTATAGTTAATTTTTTGCTTTTCATTTACGTTGACTGGTTAATTTTCTTTCTAAATTTATTTTCTGATATTGTGCGGAAAAAGTATTGTGTACGTCATATTTAAGTTTTTTATGAGTTTGTTTGAAAGATAAAAAGTTAATTTTTTTCAGGTACCACATGTGTTTATTTAGTTCAATTTCTGGATATAAAGTAAATGGAAAATTGACTTTTTTATTAGTTATTTGGGAAAGGATACTACATTTTGTGAGAATTTGTACAATTGCTCAGCATTAAACATTTAAATGGGGTTTTGTAAAAACCTTGCTTTAAAAAAAGTGATTTTCCTTCAAGTGATTTTTGCTATCAAATTGAAGGTTTCTCACTATCATATCTAAATTTCCTGCTTTTTTTTTTATCTAAAATTATCAGTAATTTGAATTTTTCTAAAACTCAAATTACACTAAAATTCAATGTAGAACAAATTTAGCTTATACTTTTAAAATTTAGTTTAAATCTTTTGAATCATAACTTGAAAACAAAGGTTTCCAGACAAACCTTTGTTTCCAGATTGCATGAACAATTTTTGCTATTTACACATGTCCTGAAAGAATATGGTTATACATCTGGTGATATATTATTATTCTTTTTTTAATAATGTTATTGTGTATCCATTTATCATTATTTAGTAATAACTCATGAAATATTATTTTACAAAGCTTAGTTTCCTTCTACAGTATATACAGTTTTGTCTTGAATTGCTTCTAGTGTTCCATTCTGTGAGTAATTAATATTATAGTTGTTTAAGAATAGTATAATTATTTAAAGAACTATAATTTTAAAACAACGTGTAATCTGCTATACAACAGTGTTAATTTTATTTTTATAATACTATAACAAATAGTTCACAAAAACTTTTGTTACCTATGTAAAGTTGTTAAAGTTGCTTCTACGTCTGTTTATGGTTAGTACTTGGAACTGAGATTTGATGCAAGAGTCCGCAAACTGGCATCATTTTTGTTTGGTTTGAGCCTGGTAAGTACTACTTAATGTTTTTAAAATATTTGAAAATAAATTGTATATTTCTTAGTACAAGCATTTCTTTTCAGATTTTATTTTAACTGTTTAAATATAAATTAGTTTGTTTTTCTTCCTTCCTGCATGTTAGTTGTCAGGATTTCAGAAAATAATGCCAACCTCTATTGTAAGTCTTCCATGTTCTTTCCTCTTCCTTCCACGTTTCAGTATTGTTTCAAACCAAGTTTGAAACATGGAACTTGATTCATTTCCCAGCTGGTTTTGCTTTCAGAACTCTTCAAGATCACTTTCTTCATTCTTTTACTAATATAATAATGTTTACTCAAGTCTTTATTGACTGCATCTATATAATGTATAGATATAATGTATAAAATATATAATGTAAAAATATGATAATATAAATTTCTGTTTAACGATAATCTATCCCTGTGTTTATGATGATTTTGATTATTTTCAAATATTTTTAAAAGACTCAAGGGGTTCTATATAATTATTTTCCATTATCAGAAAATACATGTTTATTAACATGTATGGTATTTATGTTCTACTGTTTTTTGTGATCTCACAATTAAGGCATTATTACCAAACAGTTTATCTCTTCCTTTACCTGTATTACTGCTAAAGATGTGATAAGCATGTTTATTGTCTTATTATATTTTGTATGATTATGGTAAATATATTTGTCTTATCTTTGTTGTCTCAGGTCATCTCATAGTTTGTTAATGTTCAGAAAATTGTAATCTTCAAAGCTGTATATTTGTTTGATTTATGTTGTTTCTGAAAACAATGGATTAAATCATTTAAATGATTCAAATTTTAGTTCAAAACTAACAAATGTGTCATTTACTAAAGCAAAAAATAAAGTTTATTATAATGGAGTGTTATGTAATATGCATAACACAATAAAATAATAAAAAAAAATATGCCTGGAGACAGAAAAATAGAATTTATTAGGATGATAAAAAAATTCTAGGAAGACACAAACATAAACTGTTTCAATAACTGAACAAGAAGACAAAGATGAAGAAGGACAAATATTTCACCTAAATTCTTTAATGCCACTGACTTCAGTAATATTTTACTAAAATATAAGTCATGGCATTGAATATTAGGCTCAAATGGAAGTTGCATTAAACAAAAAAGTTTATTTTTTTTTACTTTAGGACTTGGCCATTAAAGGACTTGAAGTTTATTAAATTGTACTGGCTTATATGCTCAAAACTTTGAAAACTAAAGGGAGGAAAGAGCTAGTATACCTTTGCAATGAAATTTATGAGAAAGGTGAATGGCCAAATGACTTTTTGGCAACAGTAATGATACCAATAGAGAAAAAAAAGAATGCAAATATATGCGAAGATGACTTGATTAGGAAGTGCTTTGACAAAACAAGAAGTGTGAATGTCGAGGGAAGAAGAATTGAATCTATAAGGTTTGCTGATGACATGGCTTTTTAGCAGAAAAGGAAGAGACATTGAATGAAGTGATAAGAGATTTGAATTTAGTATGCGAGGAACATAATTCAAATTATGTACAAACATAAAGATAGGGCAAGACAAAATACAATGGGTAGAGTTGTTTAAATATCTTGGAAGCTTGATAAGTGAAGATATGTCCTGCACTCGTGAAATTAGAGCAAGAATTGCTATAGTGAAAGAGGCATTTTATGGGAATAAAAGACTGCTGTGTGGCAAAATTAATAAGAATTTAAGAAAAAGGTTGGCCAAGTGTCATGTGTGGAGTGTTGCTTTATATGGCGCAGAGACATGGACACTGAGGAAGGTGGATGAGAGAAGATTAGAAGCATTTGAGAAGTGGGTTTGGTGAGCAATGGAAAAAGTGAGGTGGGTTGATAAAGTAAGGAATGATGAAGTTTTAAGAAGAATAGGGGAAGAGAGAATAAACCTGAAGGTAATAGGAAATAGGGAAAGGAATTGGTTAGGTCATTGTTTAAGAAGAGACTGCTTGCTTACAACTGCCATGGAGGGTGTCATAGAAGGAGAAAAAATAAGAGGGTGTAGAAGAATGAAGTTGATAGATAGCATTAAAATCAGAGGGTGTTACAAAGAAACAAAAAGACTAGAATGTGATAGGACAGCTTGGAGAGCTTTTACCATTTGAAGACCTGCCTTAGTTCAGAACACCAAATAATGTGCCAAATGTTATAAGGCTGTTGATATATAAACAGGCTAACAGGACAGTCAATTTCTGAAGGTTGGGGCACTGAAGTGTGAGATTGTGCCAAACAAACCAACACCAAAATAAATCAAAAATTTTTAAAGTGACTGCTGTGAAACATCAGTTAACTATTGAAATTTGGTGTTATATAACTGTAGACATGCAGACAGTTCAGAGTTTCATTAAGGAAATGGGTTATTGTGAGCAATAACTCGCCTGGGTGTCCAAGTGGTGATCGGTTTCTTGAAAACATTGCTATTATGAGAGAAAATGTTGATGAAGTCTGGGAAAACCAGTTCGCCAGTGTGTTGACCATCCTGAGATGCTTTATACAGAGATTGTTTAAAAAAATCAGTATCGATTACCTACAAGATTCAGCTATATAAAATCTCAAGCCAACAAACTACACTATTTGAAGCACCAAAAATTTTCAGTCAGATGTTGCAAAACTGAGAAACGGATGTCAATTTTTCTAAGAAAATCAATACTAGTGTTGAGGCGAACTTTCAGATATACAAGAATGTTAGGACAAAAAGTTGTTACACTTGGGGCACAGGAAATCTCGGGTGATTTGTGAAGAATTATTGCAGTCACAACGCTATTATAGGGCTATACATCTTTAGGGGTAGCAGTGTGTTTGTACTGTACTTTTTGAAAACAATAGCTTAAATGTTGTAACATTGAATAGTGAATGTTACAGCAATATGATAAAATTTATTTGTATCCTGACAGTTTGGATTTGGAAGGCATCGTGGTTTCAGCAGGATGGAGTAACCTGTCACGTTGCTTGCAAAAAAAGTACTGATTTGTAGTGAGGAAACTTTCCTGCCTGTCTGTTCTCACACAACAGTACTAGAACTAGCGGAGGTGGAGATTTCATGTGTTACTGGCAAAAGGCACATTAAGCAGAAAAGTAATTGAACATTTTGTGTTACTGGCAAAAGGCACATTAAGCAGAAAAGTAATTGAACATTTTGTCAAAAGAGGAAGAGTGTGCAGCAACGTTGCTGGGAACATTTATCTGATATCATGTTTCAGTGTTAACCATAGTAAATGCAGCTTGAAATAAACTGAAATAACTTTAATTTTTTAATAATTTTTGTATTAAAATAATATGTTTGGTTATAGATAAATTTTACCCAAGTCCACTCATGTGAACTTGCGGAAAACTGAAATTAAAGATTTTATAGTGCAATGTTAAATCATAAAACTGATTTTTAAGGTTAATTTTTATTATTAATAGAGTTTTTTTTATTGATTACCTAGCTGTTAAAAAATAAAAAGAGAAATGCATAAAAAATGTTGTTTTTGAAACATCATTAAAACTTGGACTTGGGTAGGTTTATCACTAACCCCTTGATTAAATCTTGCGTTGTTTATGAGATACCCATATTGTAGTATAAGTCTGTATGATGATAAATATTTTCCTACTTCTCTGAAGAAAATATTTGGGTAATGCAAGAAAACATTTCTTAACTTCTTTATCAAATGCTTCAGTTCAGGTTTCCTTGGGTGTGGCTTTTGAAAAAACACCTTTGTTTTCTCACAAGTGATTTGGCAAAAGACTTTTTTTCATCCCATGACTTTGCATATATTCATCCCTTTTTGCATATCACCTCCATTGCTTCGTAACACCAACCTTCCTCCCTAATCCTTCCTCAAGGAATACTGTCTTATTTATATTTAAAATACTTCAGGCACAATCAGATTTAACTTCCTTCTGAAATTTTGAAACCATTTGAATTATATTTCAATTTTCAAGAAAAAATATGAATTACTGTATTTTTGTTACAGACACTTGTAATGCCAGTACTTATCTATATTCCTTCGTTGGCCTTCAACCAAGGTAATAAACAATTGTGAAAGTATGAAATTGTGTCATGACATGTGGTAACTGATATAGTCATGCTTTTTATGTTTCATATTACAGTAGTTAAAAGTGTGGCAGTTTATTGCGAGAAAATCTAGAAAATAGAGACATAAGCATTATCCTGTTTACATATATTTCTATCCTATTGCACATACTAGAAAATATCAATATTGAATCATAAATAAAACTTTTTATAAGGAAGAATATATTTTTATTTAAACTGTATAATGTAATACTGTATTTCAACTGTTTTAGAAATACAGTAGACTCTTAACTATCCAACCTAATGTGGCGGTCAGCTGGGTCGGATAGCAAAAAAGTCGGATACACCGGAGCCGTAGGCATACCAGCCTCTGTAAGGTCAATTACCGCCACCCTATTGCATTGAATGTACTGTACTTGTTGCTATTTGGATGCATACGTCATATCAGTTTGTCCTTATAAATGACGTACAGTAATAAATGAATTACAAAGAAATGAAATAAGAATTCGCAACTACAGTATCTTTCACAAAATCTTTATTTGAAGGACAACACAAAATGTGTAGTTAACATTAAGTTTCAAATGAGTTTTACTATGAGTTTTAATTTACACGAAAGCTTTCAACCAAATTAGTTGTTAATATAAATCAAATTATAATAACCTAAAACTACGTACCGTATAATGAAAGAACAAGTGAAACTTACATTGTCTAAGGTTTGAAAAAGTCTGTAATTGAGACCTGCTTCTTTCCTCGCATTAATTTCCTCGCTGCTATATCCTTCCACTTACGTAAACATATGATGTCTGCTGGTGTTGTTTCTTCTTGCTGGCCAATGTATTCCACTGCCGTCTCGATCGCCTTCGGAGTGGGTTATACGATCGGAGGGTTCATCACCTTGTTCCTCTTCAATCGGCTGTTCATTTAATACCATCGCTACAATATCTTTGTCTGCAATTTCTTCGATTTCGTCCTTTGCCAACCATTCTGTGATGTCTTCCAATGAAGCTTCCTCACATCCGGGAACTTTTTCTAACAGCGATACAAGCGCAGTGTTATCAGTTGCATTTTCCACATCACATTGCTGTTCTACCTCTTCCCACTTATCACTGGCTCTGTGATCCAGCAAAATTTTCCACGATCGCACAAGTGTTAAAGATGGAATTTCATCCCATGCCTCGGACACCCATCTGATGACGTCAAGCATGTCTACTGACTGTAGTGCCGTCGCAACTTCTGTATTATCAATTGTCACAATGATATAGCTTAGTTGCCTACATCGATATTTCTTTTTCAAAGCTTGGAGCACTCCCTGATCCATTGGCTGACATATAGATGTAACATTTGCAGGCAAGAACAAAGCTTTTATGTCTCTATCTTTTAATTGGTCATTTGCTGGATGTGAAGGAGCGTTATCCAAAACTAGGATTGCTTTCCTTGTTAAATTGTTTTCAGCTAAATGTTTTTCAACTTGTGGCACAAATTCCTGTTCAAACCAATTTTTGAAAATGTCTCCATTCATCCACGCCTTTTTTTGATGGGTATAATGCAGGGACAAAGAACTTAAATCTTTAAGATTTTTAAAAGCCCTAGGCTTGTGAGATTTTCCAATCAAGGTCAGTCTCAACTTGTGGTTTCTGGTTGCGTTACTACAAGCTAAAACTGTAACGCGGTCCTTGCTCTTCTTGAACCCTGGTGTTGCCTTTTCCTGTTTAGACGCTAGTGTTTTAGACGGCAACATACGGTAATTCAAACCCGTCTCATCACAGTTGTACACTTGTTCTCCGGAAATACCTTCCTTATCAAGCAGGTCAAAAAAGTGTTTTTTAAAGTCAGGGACAGCGTCCTTATTAGCAGACAATGCTTCACCACTAATCGTCATCTGACGAACACCAAAACGTTTCTTCCAGCGATCAAGCCACCCGTCACTGGCAGTAAACTCACCATCGTCTCCTTCGATCTGTTTTTTAAACTGAATCGCTTTTTCTTGGAGCAAGGGGCCTGAAACCGTCAATCCTTTCCCCCTCACATTTTCATACCACATATATAAAGCCTCTTCAACTTCCACATGTTTTCCTTTTTGCATAGTTTTTCTAACTTTCACGCCACTGCCACTTGCTTGCTTAGAACACCATTTTTCAATCTCTGCGCGATTTCTTCGCCAATCACCCACAGTAGTTTTTCCAACTCCTAACTCCAGTGCAATTTTGTTTACCGACTCACCAGAATCCATTCTTTTTATTGCTTGCAGTTTTTCTTCCAAAGTTACTACCACTTTCTTTCGTTTGTCACCCATATTTCACTTAAAAATAAAAGCCACCAACAATACTGTATACACACTTTATAACAAATTAACAATCCACGAACGACTGAACTGCACGGACTAACTTCTGAATACAGACTGACTGATGCACCTGTTACACACTCAAGTAGGAACACGAAACTTTCCTGTCACAACATGAATCAATTGGTGTACCGTTAACTTTGAGTCGGATACTTTTTTGATGTAAAACAAAAAAAATTTAATCTGTACACGAATGACTTCACCACCACTGATAAGGCAGCAGTCGTTAGCAGACTGTTATCTTTTCAGATCTTGCTGACTCATTTGTATTGAAAGAAACATTCATTCCTTTTCCTGTCTTTTATTTATTGCAATATCAGACTCGCCGGGGTCATGCGAACGGCCAGTTATTTGAATCAACACCGGACGTGACTAACTGCACAACCGATAATGCACAAGGTTCACGGTTCACATAAAAACTGGTGATTCACGCGTAAGCGCCTTCACCTGCGTGGCGGGATTGCTCACATGACGTTTGAAGGCGCGGATAGGCCGGAGGTCGAATAGTCGGGAGTCGGATAGCCAAGAGTCTACTGTACTGTTATCATCGAGTATAGAAAGAAAATTATTTCTATATCCGATGATGCCAGTATTCCTAAAACTGTCAAAATACGTAGTATAAATTGAAGTTTAAATAAAAAATATATTCTTGTTTATAAAAATGAAGACCACACAAGAATATAGTGATTAATTTGTGAATATTATTTATCAGGGTATAAAGTCTATATAAGCACAATTTGTTTTCATCTAGTTAATAAAATTCATTATACGGTGAAATTAAATCCAGTTATAGAAAAGTAATCATCATTAAACTACAAAAGAAGAAGAGCAAAGAACAATAAATACCAAAGTAATAAACATTAATAATGGTTTGGGCCAAAGGGTTTAACAGTTCTGCAAGTTTTAACAGTAATGACACTGGCCATGAAAGCTTACATTCTTTTAGTGATAATAAAACTTCAAAATTATTTGCCAAGTGTTTATAAATAATGAACAATATTGTTATTTTCGTTCTGAAATTAAAAAGTAATTGGAAGAATATTAAATTCACACATGTTTATTAATTTTATTAAAATCACTCCATTCTGTTGCTAATAATACATAATTTCCAATGTTTCAGTTACCGGAATAGATATCCATCTGATAACACTTATCGAGTGCATTGTAGTTATCTTCTACACAACAGTGGTAAGTAAAATTTGTCCACTGTTTGTTTGTGAATAATCTAAAATATTACTATGCTTCCTCCACTCAGGATTATACTTTTGTAATAATGACAAAATGGATTACCAAACTCTTTCTTCTGCCTTGAAGACATTAGATTATTACTCGATTCAATTAAGCCAGAAAAATTGCCAGACCTCGGGATTATTTGCAATAGAACAAATTAACATGAAACATTTTGTAATGTCTTCTAAATCGTATCTAAATAAAAAACATCCAGAAAAAATATTGGGTGTTCTTACCCCTAAAGTGTGAAAACAACCCTTAAATGAAAAAAAATTAATTTTTAATAAGCTGTTCAGAATAGATTTATGAAACAATGCACAATTTTTGAGTTCACTGATTAAGACTTTAAGGAAAAATTTATTGTGTAGCATGTAGGATAGTAAAAAAAGACAATTTGAAGGGGTAAAATGTATACAATAGAGGTATTTTTTCAATTTTACCTTATGACATTGTTGAAATGACAACATAGGCAAGACATATAACAGGGTTGATATTGCCCCTGAACACTGAAAATTTTTAGATTTCATTGTCCATGACGTGTCTGTTGATTAACTAAATATAATTATGTCACTACTGACTCGGAACACAAAGTTTTTATTGGTAAAATCTATTATTAAAATAGAACATATCATACCCCACACACACAACATTGATCCTTCAAAAGCGACACCTTCACCAAGAACAAGATGGACAGTGCTCCCAGTGGCAGCCTATGACAAAGCTTATAATAAGCAAAAACTGGTTCATGCTATAAGGTAAAACTTTTATGTTTTTATCAATAAAAAATTTTGTGTTCCGAGTCAGTAGTGACAATTATATTTACTGAAAATTTCTTTCATAGTAAACTATTTGGAATATACAGTTGAAAATATACACTATATACATAGTACACTATGTATATAGTGTATGGTACACACCATATACACTATATACACTAATATGTATATATAGTTGTACAAATACACTATCGAGGTTGCTGATTAAGAATGTAAGGTTGAAAATATTTAAAATCAAAATGATTACTTTAATAGGGTTGGGGTGAAATGTACAGAGTATTCATATTTTTTGAATTAATTTTTCTTATGATAGTAAAATACAAAAAGCAAGATAAAATAAAAAGAAAAAATTAGGCGCATTTCAGCAAATAGTTAAATGTCATTATTATAAATATTAATAGTAAATACATAAAATTGTATTATTTCATAAGCGGCCCAAGGTACAACACCTTCCCATACATCATTTAGTGTTCACCTGTGCAATTAGAAATTCGGTGAAGTTCACCACCATATTTAAACAATCATATTGTTACAGCATTACAGAACAGTATGTGTTTATCGAATGTTCCAGTGGAATCCGGCTGTAATGTGTGTGCGTACGTGATTCTCAACACGTTAGCTAGACTGTCATAAACCGCATGCACTGTGTCAAGGCCGTAATGAATTATGCTCTAATGTTTTCATTTATTGTTAGTGTGTAGTATGGAATATTCTGGTATTTTGGCGGGGTATAAATACACGTAATCAGGGACGTTCAGTTCAGTTTGAGTTGCGAGTTATTGTCGGACGATTACTCTGTGGGTTCAAGTGGTTATTAGCGAAAAGTAATTATTGTGGTGAAGTGTTATGTGTTTTATATTCATACGGGACAATTGTAATAAAAATGTGTTTTATATTAGTTGACATTTTATTGCGTGTGAACAATTTTTATTTGATTTGTTGTAAGAGACTATCTTGTTGATTACAAACTGTTTAATTGTGATAATTATAGCTGGTGATTAGTGACTTAATTGGTGTCTTGTATTTTGTTTTTCCACTGTACCGTACGACAATCACTAGATCATTGTAACAATATCTTGCAAAGTATTTGTTCTACAAAAACTGAAAAAAATTTAGTTGTTAATAAGCTTTATTTAGTACGTTTAGCTTTCTTTGCTAAATTGAGTATTTGTCCTGTTATTTAAAAAAAAAGAACATTTTTCAAAGATATAACTAAAGTAACCTGACATTCAAAGTTAAATATTTTTAAAAGTAATGATTCAACAAATTGAAACATGGTCAACATAATGTAGATCAATGATACATGTAGAGATTTGTCTTAATTTTTATTTATATCCCTTATTTTTATTATTAAGGACCTTATACATTCCATATTTCTTAATACTTCTGTATATTCTGATATATTAAATTCTAAATATCACTATTGTTTGACGACTCGGAACACTAAGTTTTTTATAAGTAAAATCGTAAAGATTTACCTTACAGCCTAAACCGGCTTTCACCTTTAGAAGGCTTCACCTTTTTTACTTATAAAAAACTTAGTGTTCCGAGTCGTCAAACAATAGTGATATTTAGTTAAGTAACGGACACATCATGGACAATGAAATCCAAGAATATTAAATTCATCATCGTCATCATCATCATCACCACCACCACCATCCACAGCTAAGTGAATGCTTACTCAGTCATTCTACAGTGATTTTTACTTCTGAACAGTGGCGTGGCATGGGTACATAACACCTGTTGCTGGTTTGAAAGGCCTAAAACTTAACCTAAAAATTAATTCGAATTTTTTTCTTGTACCAAGTGTTCTTTTTAGAGCATTTTCTATCATTCGCTGGGAGAAGAAGAAGGCCCCGGTTCAATGGGATCAGAGTCTCATTATACTTACACAGAATAAATCAGAACACAAATAATCAAATTATAAATAGTAAAGACAAACAGAGAAACACATGACTAAATGAACAAAACACAAATAGGTACGTAGTATCTGCTGCACGTCTTTTCCGAAAACGAACATAGCTGCTAACTGAGCGTTTTGCTGGTTTATACAGCGGTAACACATTGGGTTGACGAATTTACCCCCCCCCACAGTTTGTACAGTGACAACTACTACAAGGTCAATTACCGTATGCAGAAAAACATTGCCGATGTCTGAGCCGACAACACAAGACGGTGCAAGTGCCCAGTAGTTCAAAAGCAATGCTATGCTTTTTTTCAAGTTTCCCTACTAATATTGTTCGTGTTTCAAATTATTCAATAACTAAAGTATTTATTCTGTGTTACAATTAATATTATTTTCTCTTATTTCCAGTACTGTTGCCGCTGGCAACAGCGGTTACATGGACGCCAGGCTATTGCTTCTGAACAATTCTTGTCCATTTTACTGTACTAGAAACATAACCAGATCCTTGTTAAGACCTTTACAAAAATATTCTGTCTTATAAAGAGGCTAACTGTCATAGCCTCTTTGTCTGTTTGCCTCCAAACTTATAACCCATCTATTTTTCTCAATTTTTTGAATGATATCTACTCTTGACTGATTTCTGCATATTGCATTTCAATATGTGCATATTTCTTCCGTAAATCAGTTTTCTGCATATTGTTTTCTGTATTCTTTGCTTAATTATCCTAGCATAGTCTTTTCCATGCTCCAAGTTGTCCAAGTTTCTGACTGCTTATACAATACAGGCTGGCACTAATTTAAAGTTAAAGGAAGAAGACACCGATTAAGACTTTTCTTTATAAACACAACAGCACATATTAGTTTTCCCTATTACATTATATTAGATAGTTATATTTTACAATTTACTTTTCCATTTATAGGGAGGACTGAAAACAGTTGTGTGGACTGACACTCTACAGAGCATGTTTTTCCTGTCAGCTGTTGTTGCAGTTACTGTTATTGGTACTATCAGCGTAGGTGGTTTCTCTGAAGTGTTTCGTGTGGCAAATGAAGGAGGAAGAATCGTGCTTTTCAAGTAAGGTCAAAAGTTGGAAATTCTGTTCTACATTAAGCTATACTAGTAGTATAAAGAGTAAATAAATAAAAGAAATTAAGATGTCATAATCAATTGAGAATTACACAATGAATTATAAACATATTGTGCATACCACGTGCACACACACACACACACACACACACACAGTAGAAGTATGGCTATAAGAACACTGTTTTTCAGTTTAAGACAACCATTTTTTTTCCTTTAAACCAAACATTTCACCCATACTATCATCAGTTTCTTCACCAAGTCTCTCTATAATTGTCTGAGGATGTCTCATCATGGTATGGACAAAATGTTTGTTTTGAAGGAAAGTAAAAAAAAAAATGTGCTAAACTGAAAAATAGTGGAACAACAAAAACCACCAAAGCTGGTTTAGATTGTATCAGTTACATTGCCTAACATAAAATGTGGAAGATCTGACACTACTCTCCCTGTAAAGTAGTGTTAAATACTGGTGCCATAGTGATGCACACAACTCTTAAGGCCAGTTCGTACTAAAAGCTAAGGTATAGTATGACTTGCTAACATTTTAGAAAAATAGCAGGCTTTGTATTTGAACGAGTTGGTGCACACAGAAGCCTAATACTCTGTCTCACAACCGACAGAGTCAAAACATACTAAAGCATTTACATAAAAAAAAAAAAAATAAATAAATAAAACTTATCAACTATAGAATCTATAACACACACACACACACACACACACACACACACACACACACACACACACACACACACACACACACACACACACACACACACACACACACACACACACACACACACACACACACACACACACACACACACACACACACACACACACACACACACACACACACACACACACACACACACACACACACACACACACACACACACACACACACACACATGCTTGAGTTGACCTTGCAGGGCTTGGGCCACCTGGAACGTAGCTTCCAGTCTGCTTCTTCTTCTTGATGATACTCCATCACCTTCTTCACTCCATCTACCAACAAACATTTCAGTTGCTGACTTCCCTTGATTTGAAATTAGTTACAATTTCTGTAGTTCTAGAGACCTCCTTTTGTCCAGCATTTTTAAAAATATATACGTAGTTACAAATTCTTTGACTGTCATTTCGATTATAACCATACTGCCCTGTGATCTTATTATAATACTAATTTTAATTTTGTCTGAACTTGTAAGACCACAGCTTCTTCAGTAACTCACCTATAATTAATTTGTTAGTACTTAAATTCCAGGAGGGGGGGCAAGAAAAGGCTGTGTTTCTGTAAGTTTTGTAGCACTCACAAAATGAGACTGAAAACACTTATCAAACAACTATGCAAAACACACACACACACACACACATACACACACACACACACACACACACACACACACATACACACACCATATGTGCAATATTTTATTAGTAAAATATCTGTCTGTTGTGTTTCAGCATGAATCCAAGTCCGTTCGAAAGACTAACGTTTTGGTCTGCAATATTTGGAGACATTTTCGTGGCCACAGCACATCTTGGCACACATGCAGGATCTGTGCAGAAGTTTCTGTCATTGCCCAGCCTTGCCAAAGCAAAATGGTTCATAAAATAAAAAAAAAATATTTTTTAAGCACATTAAGTTTTAAGCATGTAAAAATTACAGCTTCGGGATAGAACAGTTGTTGAAATTTTTGGGCTATTCAACCATAGACAGTTCTCATAAATAAATCAGAAATTTCAGCCGTGGGAGCCGGTGTGTCCTGAGGAAGGGGAGGCTACGAGACATTCGTCTGAGCCGCGCTCAGTCATAGTCATCCCCACCCCGACAATCTGCTTTTTACAGAGTTTGTAAGCTGTGATGAATTTACTTGAATGCCTCCAGCAGACCATATAGTCTGTGTATAACTAACACAAACCACATTAAACCATGCCAAGAGGCTAACTCACTTGTTGCTTCCCAGGCACGGTTACGATGAACTAGCATTCCCCCACCACCTGCCGTGCACGTAGCTGTACGATTACTACGGCGACTACTTGAGCCCTGCCTCTGTCTGCTGCTATTCTGCACTATTATTAATAATGTGCGGTTAAAACTTTTTTTTAAGTATCAGATAATTTAAAGCCAAATTGTGGTTACAGATTGATTACAGGTTCAGTTGTCAGCCTATTACTAGTCGTTTATAATGTTTTTCTAAATTTCATTGGGGAGGCTTAGCCTCCCTTGCCTCCCCTGGTGAGCCACCGCTGCATTTCAGCTTCACTTGTGGAAGTACTCTTCAGTAGCATGTTCTTCATAATTACTAGTTGACCTTCCTTTACCAGATACTGAAGATAGAGTTGAACACCAATAGCAAAATTACACACTAAAGATAACTTCTGCAGGTTAATTGTTCATGGTTTCAGACCACTATTGTTCAGACCACACCTCAATAGTCTGGCAAATTTAGAAAAATTCCTTGTCTTCAAAATACTTAGTTATTGAAGGATTTAAAATATTTTGGTCAAAAGCAGCATTGTGATATAAAAATCTATAACAAGTTATCTCAATTTTGTTCCATGATATGCGACTACTACTAAGTGTCATATGATACTGAATCATTGGTAAATATAATACTGTTCTCAATTTCAGCTTCTACCAATTTATAATAATAATAATTGCAGAAAAGGTCTTCTTTACTGCAAAACAAGAAGTATATTAGCAAACTCCTCAAAAGTAACTCAGGTTTTTTAATTTAGCCTTTCGTGTAACTGTTTAAGTTGTAATCTACAAATATTTGATGGCCACTTAAATCATCGGATCAGCAGAATATGAAAAGCTATATGCCTGATTTAAGGCTTTTGCAAGCAGCCACTGTTATAAAATGTAACAGCCTTATAAGGTCTCTAAGTAGTGTGTAGGATTTCATCTCTTAAAAGGACTTCAAAACATCTGAATGTAAATCGCCAATTATTGATACACCCATTCTCAATTTCAGCAGCACAGATTATTAAATCTGTTCACAATTATACATTTTTTGTTTTATATAAACAGTAAGGAAACCTTTATTAAATATTATCTTCTAAGGTTGGAATATTCTTGGATTTTGTTGTCCATGACATGTCCATTGATTAACTAATTATAAGTGTACTATTACTGACTTGGAACACAAAGTTTTATGTGTAAAAATATAAAATTTTTACCTTGTAGCCTGAACCAGTTTTCGCTTATACTGTAGTTGGAAATATCTTATGACAGTAGAGTATTACTTTGTGAATTATTGTCCTTTGTTTCATCAACCAAGGTTCTACTTCATCTTCAGTTTTTCTACAAACTACTTCAAAAAATAATATTTCAAGCTCAAGCTCCTCTACAGCACTCAAATCATAAAACTTTATTTGAAATAATTATTAAGTGCTGTGAAAAAAGTAGTGATGAACATTCAAAATAACATAAAACTTTCTTCCTCTGTTTTCTGTTTCTTAAACAGTTTTATCAGAATGTGGACTGAAATAGTCCTCTATACTGTTACATTATGGAATTTCAATAAACGTTTTATATAACATATTCATACACAGACTTGCACAGTAAACAGTATAATTTTATGTAGCATCTTTAAATGCAGGAGGCTAGGTAATGAGTTATTATTGGCACTATTACTGGTATTTTCTTGTTACACGAATTGCACAAGCAACAAGAATTTTCATATTTATAATTTGTCTACCAGGGTGACAATTCATATAGTTTAAGGTTTTCAGACTTATGCAAGACATAAAGACAAAAATGAATATGATGAGTGCTTCTTTTTACTAAGATGGTTCATCATAAGTTATCTATTAACAAGATTTTCTGCCTAGTTTCTTCAGTTTTTTTCCACTATGCATCAGTCGACAATTTTCTAATTAGTGACTTTCGTCACCTATGATTTTATTTCTGTTTCAAGGACATGAAAGATCTGATTGTATGTATACTATGTAACATTTACTATTGTACAAAATGGAGTTTTATAGTAGTTGCTGGAAGGTTTGCAGAAATTTTTTTTTTGGTGATTCAGTGCAGGCTTGTGAATTGACCCCATATTCTTCAGTATCAGAGAAGTATCATCTGATTCTATCAAATGTAAATATACTGGTAATGTGTTAACCCAACTAAAATCTAAACTCACCTTTAAAGGATGTTTCACACTATCGCTCTAGGTATGGTCTCGCTCTCGGCGCGGTCGAGGTAGAGGCACAGTCTAAAGTATTCACACCGTAACGCTCTCTCCATGTACTCATTGCGGTTCAACCGCGAACTCACTGCAGTCCAACCATGGACTCACCGCGGTCCAATCGCGGTCCTTAAAAGTATTGCGGCATCGCTCGAAGCAGTCAGTAGTTAGCTTGTTCATGGCCAAAAGGATGGATTTCACTGACCAAGAACTGCTTATGATAGCGGTGCTTCTGGATGAAGATGAGTAATGGTCCACTACCAAAAAAAGGAGAATATTGGTGCATCCTACTATTCAAAGAAGATTGACAGAAGGAGAATTTCACACGTTGTTTCCTCAGCTGCTTGAAGATGACACCAGATTCCACCAGTATTTCAGGATGTCAAAGGAACAGTTCCAGATATTGTTGTGTAAAATTTATAGTGACTTGGTAAAACAAGACACTTCATTTCAAGCGGCCATCTCACCAAGGGTAAGATTAGCTGTCTGTTTAAGGTAAGCTAAAAAAAATCCTTTAGCATAACTAGTTTACAAAAAAGAATGTATGAAAATTTCTTTGGCACTCGATAACTTGATTAGGATTGATCGGTTAGAGATGGTATTTCTACTGAATTTGGCCTTGAGTGTGTGGTGACCAAGCTTGATATAAAAGCTGTAAAGTTTACAAGATGACATATATTTTAATTGGTTCCGAGCGCGATAACAAGTCTATTGGGATGAAATTATAACTGAAGTTAGGCCTTAGTATGTTGGGTAATAGTTGAAATTTTAGTGTCAAGGAACCATTAACAAGACACTGAGCTTTTTAAATTTAGACTAGGCATAGCGAAAAATGTCAAAGTTTTGTCCGTCAACTCAGAAAAAATTTTAAACTGGTTATGAATGCGGGCAGCAAGTGGAGTTATTACCTGAAATATTTGTTAAATGAAATGGAAATACTTGTTACTGAAATATTTGTTAAATGAGGTACTTTGAAATAATAAACCCTGTATTACTTTTTGATGTATTTATTGAAATTGTAAAAAATGAGAACACAATTTTGTGACAGTAAAAAATGATAAGAAATATTGTGATGAATGTCCTTGTATGCAGCACTTGTAGCTGAAAGTCACTTTGAAAGTCAAAAAGTTAATAAATTCAGGAATAAAAATGAAAAATAAACACAAAAGTCCTCACACACTCGTAGCACTATTTCATATGTAACTATGGTTTATGAAAACAGCAAAATAAGTATAGCAGAAGTAATTAATAAAAAATATCCAAAATGTATTATTTATTGCCTGTTTTATTTAAAGCTTGTCCAGTGTCTTCCCACACTTTCTTCTTCCTACATCACTGTAACACCGATCTGATAAATCATACAATTCAGGGTATTGGCGAACTAATTCTATTAATTTTTCATCCATCATTAAATAACAAACTGAAAATCACGTGAGGGTGTGAGACAAAGTGTCAAAGGGTCCGACTCTTTCCGAATACACTGCTCGAATGAAAGAACCAAGGGTTGACCGCGGTCGGAGTGCGGCGGCCTGTTCAAACTTGCACAACAAGCACGGGACAGCTCAAGACCGCGGTCCGACTACGGTAAAATATCCGTCAGCCAGAATCGTCATGAGAGCGCGACTGGAGCATGATTGAACCGAGGCTCATAGTGTGTACACTTCCATTGTAATACATTGGATTAAGTTCAACCGTACCTTGAGCGAACCGAGACTGGAGCGCGAACGTCCCTACAGTCTGAAACACCCTTAATGTTACATACTTGCCTATATTCTTTCTATTTTAGATTTTTTCTCCCTATTTTACATGTTTTTGATATTTCAGTACCATTTCTCAATGCTTATTACATTATTTTTTACTCTGTCCATTTATTGAATAGTTATTTTTGTATTATTACTGCTGGCAAGAATGTCATTAGATATTAACTGCGAATACTTTATAGTCTTATTGAATATAAAGGAATACTACATGAATACTAAACAATACTGTAAACAATTATATATTTTCTGAAATGTTGTTCAATAGCCTACTGTACAATGGTTGATTTTTGTCCATTTTTAGGTCAGCAATCTTCTTGGGATTGGGCGTCACCCTCATCAATTTGCTAAGTGCCTACATTGGACTGCTAATATTTGCAAAATACAATGGCTGTGATCCAATGCTCTCTAAAGTAAGCAAGAACTTTATTTACTGACACTCTTTTAAATCATAAATGTAATTATTTATATTATCATTGTAATTATTAATTTATTCAATGAGGTAAACTATTTTTAACATCTTAAAACCAAATGTTTTACAAGGATACAAAAAATAAGCTTTTGTATTTTTTACAAGAGTACAAACATTTTACAAGAATCAAAAAATAAGCTTTTGAAATTTCATTAAGGATTAAGAGTCTATCAAGGCTGTCTGCTTTCAACACAGATGACTAATAATCATATTGGATTCAAAACTTTATAAATAAATGTTTTTCAAAACGTTGATACATATTTCTAATTAAATAAAAAATACATATTACTAGTTTTCAGTAGTACACTATTGTTACCAACACACTATTAAACTACTTACTAAACTAAGTACTATCTCTGGTTAAAAAAGTATGTAAACATTTCTATAAAAAGTAAAATTGATTTAAAAACACTATCTAATAAACACTGTGAAAACGTATATGTAATGGTGTGCTATTTATAACAACTTAAACAAATTCATGATCTTATATATAATTAAACTATATAAATTTTATACATTTCAGGCAATTTCAAGAAATGATCAGTTGTTGGCACACTTTGTGATGGATGTTGCTGGATCTTTCAAGGGTCTGCCGGGTTTATTTATAGCAGGGATTGTATGTGCAGCTCTTGGGTATGTATACGATAAAAAATTCTCCAAGAAAAAAATATTTTGTTGTGTAGCTGACAAAACATATTTGTAAAGTCTGTGGAGTTTTACTGGATTAAGAACATAATTGATCTAACAAAGAGTAATACAAAATTAATAAAATTAATTACTGTATATTCAATATCCAAAATTTAATAATTAATACATGGCCGTAGATCAGTGATGGGCAAACTTTTGTAGGAGAGGGCCAGAGGAAAAAGATAACTATCTAGGCGGGCCAACAAAATTTATTAAAAAGAAATACATAGAAAAACTACTTTTTTATAAATTTCTTATTGAATCTTGACATATTGTTACAAAATTCAATTAATGATTGAAAGAGCATGAAGGAGTGTGCGATGAATTGAACTGTGACTGTGTTTCTAAAAGTGTCTCAAAATTTGGTTGTAACTGGGATGAGCTGACTCTCAGAAGTGAAGCTAAGTGGTCATCTGTCAATCTGTTTCTGACACTACTTTTTCGAAGCTTCATGGTAGAAAACACTTGTTCACAGACATAGGATGATGCAAACATAGCAGTTATCTTCTGGGCATGAGCTCTCAAATTTGGGAAACTTGATTTCGATAGCGACTTGTAAAACTACACTTTTGGGACGTTAAGCAACAACTGCTTCAACTCAGTGTTACACTGTAACTCAATTAGTTCAAGCTGAAATTCTGTTCTCACTGTTTCACAGTCCAAATTAAATGGCATACTGAAAATATTTAAGTCTTGTTCAATATTTTTAAAGTCTTGAAACCTGCGTTCGAATTCACCATGGAGTCTTCTCACGCTTTCCTCATAGCTTACAAGTTTGTCTTCCACCACTGGGACTATTGTTTTTAGCCTCAGGAAGTGGGACAGGTCTCTTTTAGCTAGCTGTTTTTCAAATAGAACTAGTTGCATTTTAAACCCTTTGAGATGACCCCAGAAATCGTAAATAAATTGATTTCTTCCTTGCAGCTTAACATTCAACTTGTTCATATGACACAGAAGATCTGTGAAAAAGCAAAGTCCGAAAGCCATTCAGTATTTTCCAAAATTTCACAGCCTTCAAACATCTGTTTTTCATGCATGAATGAAATAATTTCCTCTTTCAGCTCCCAAACTCGCTCGAAAACACGTCCTGCACTAAGCCACTTTACTTTGGTGTAGTAGAGTACACCATTGTATTCAGACTGCATTGAGTCAAGAAACTCTCGAAATTGTCTGTGAGTAAGCGCTCGAGATCAAATATTATTTACGACTTTAATAATGACATCAAGCACGTGTTTCATGTCTAGGGCAGATTTACACAGAGTGTCTTGATGTATGACACACTGTAGAAATACAACTTTGTTCTCAGGATATGTTTGGTTAAATATACCAACAAAACCAGACTTTTTCCCCGTCATATTTGGTGCCCCATCAGTCGTAATATTGCATATACTGGTTATGGGTACCTTTAAAGTCGACAGGCCTTCTTGAAATTCATGAAAAATGTCTGATCCTTTTGACGTCCCCTTTAATGTTCTTCAGTAATACAGAAGTTATCATCAACTCCTCTTACAAATATTAGTAACTGAGCAGTATCATTTATGTCAGTACTCTCATCCATAGTAACAGAACAGAATTTAAACTGAGTAATTCTTGATTCTAGCTGTGATAATAGGTGTTTATCTATTGTCTCGATTCTAGAAGTAACTGTTTTTCGAGACAAACTGACAGTCTCAAAATCCTTTGTTTTGTCAGGACATAAAATATCACAAACTTGGAGCATGCATTGTTTCACAAACTCCCCATCAGAAAGAGCTTTGTTACTTTTAGCAATATTGTATGATACAACATAACTAGCATGTGTAGCAGCTTTTTGAGAACAGTTTGGTTCTTTATGATCTGAGAGCTTCTTACATAAATCTTCTGTTTTTTGTTTCCTTTCATCTTCGGTCATGGCTTCATAATGAGCACTGTTATGCTTAGATGTAAAATGCCGGGAAATGTTAAATTCTTTGTAAACGGCCATGGTTTCGTTACAAATAAGGCACAACGGTTTATCCTTAAAAGCTGTGAAAAGTATTTCCAACTCCACTCATCTTTAAAAACAAGGCATTCTGAATCAACTGTATGTTTTTTAGTTGCCATTATGGCAAATCAGAAATGTCTCACAAATACTCGCTACAAAAAAGCAAACAACAACTTATAAGAATACGCGATATTGAATTGAGAAAGGCTGTGTAACAAGCCACTGACTCAGACTGACTGAGAGTATTACTCATCCACTGAGGCGTGATGTGCCGATAGGATGGGCGAGGGGTAGGCGGCAGCTGGAGTGGTGGGGATAACTACACTTGTGACGTGTCTGTCTTGCTCTCCTACTACTGTTGTGAATGCTCTGACGCCATTCCGTTACCATTTTTTGTGTTCATAATACAGACACAGAAAAAATACAATGTGATACGATAAAATGCATTTTTGTTTTTGGTTGACAAAGCTGAACACTGTTCTCTCCTGGGAACATGGTAAATAATGTGTGTAGGTAAGTTGTCATTCAGAACTCTGTCACGGGCTGGATTACACCAATCTGGGGGCCGGATCTAGCCCTTGGGCCGTACTTTGCCCATCACTGCCATAGATGATTAGGTTAATATGCTATTCTCTTATATAGATTGTGTGAAAAAATGAAACAATAAAAAAATTTATATTTTTATTTATTGGACTTACTGTTGATGAGACCTTGGCTGAGAAAGGATTCTGTAATTCTGGTAGACTCAAAATCAGCTATACAGGCCATTGAAAATAACGACTCATCCAAGAGCATCATAATACAGTCCATCAGAGATAAGTACAAGACAGTTAAAAATAATATTTGCAGAGTGGTAATACAGTGGGTGCCGTCACACAGAGGACTGAAGGGCAATGAAGCAGCGGACAAGTTGGCTAAAAAGAGCACCTCTATAAAACAGAAACCTTCAAGACTTAGTAAAATAGACAGAAGGATTAAACAACTTAAAAAGCATTGCCAGACTTCCTTCCATCACAGAACCAAAGAAGACTTGAAATGCAAACTATACGAAAATCTATCTAGTCTCTACACTGAGAACAAAGAACTTCCAAGAAGATCATCGGTTGCCAATTTCCGCATGGCTACAAGACACGACTGCTTAGCAGGGCACCTCAACAGGATCATGTGCACTCTTTGTGAATGCCCTGAAAACAAAATGGACAAGGACCACCTCCTGGTCTGCGAAAAACTGGATAAAGAAAGACAGAATAGAAAAGACCTACCTGGTCTTTATTGGGAAGTTAGATCAAGAATGGCATGAGCCAAATTGAGCTATTGGAAACAACAACAACATTTATTGGACCTTTTGTGGTAAACTTATAAATGTAATTTTATGAAGTTAAAAATAAGAATAAATCGAGACTTATAGACTCCAAATGGAATCTGACACAAAAAATCCAACACACCAGAAGATGGAATGAATATCTTAAAAATGCATCCCTCATCATTTCAGATTAACTGGAAGACATTTAATTACACCAGGCTTAATAACTGAAAAGAAAAACAAGCTATGTTGCAGCAGTACTGGATTGTGTGTTCATTTGTGCTTCAAAGAGTATGATACAACATACAATTTTTAAACAAGAAAAATTTTTATTTTTTACTGATTATTTGGTTCTTAGTTAAATTGGTATTAATTTCCTCTTATAGATAAAATTTAATAATAGTTGTTAAGTCAACATAATTATGCACCTGAGTTGAGGTTTATCCTAATAGACTTAAGCATTGCTGATCATAGTGTTAAAGTAAGAGAATAAGTTTATTTGATATGAAATTTAAAAGTAAGTATTGTTTTATATTACTATGAGATGTAGCAAACTACATAAACAACTAGAATATAAACTGAAACTGGCCAAAATGGATTTCCAACAGAGCAACAGGAGTATCAAGGCAAGGATTTGCACCATGTAAGGATATCATGGATGTGAAGACTACTATAAATAGAAGATATTCAACACAGATAATCAATTTGGTATGGGCATATACAGAGAATGTTTTAACTAGTTTTTGAGTGGATATCCAAACAGTACAATAGGGTATTTTGAAACCACCATGGTGTGAAGGAATTCAGAGGATCATATCGGAAGAAAGTTTGTGACCAAGAGACTGATATGATAAAAGATGTCTTGATTATTCATCTCTTCTTTCACAGCACTAACACTTAACTAAAAATGAACTTTTTCATGTGAAAACTTACTGATTTTATTGGACACGTTTCGGCTTAGTATCCGCCTTCTTCAGCTTTGGTAACAGAGTCTGTTACCAAAGCTGAAGAAGGCGGATACTAAGCCGAAACGCGTCCAATAAAATCAGTAAGTTTTTACATGAAAAAGTTCATTTTTAGTTAAGAGTTAGTTAAATGATAAAAGAGAATAGAGCTTGGAAACAGAAAGCCACAAGAATATATTATGTCATTCATCATTAAGCTAGTTTAATAGAGATTTTGTTTATATTTAGACCATTGCTTTACTCTCCAAAGTCCTTATGAATGTGTGCAAATACTTTTTAAATTTACAGATTTACTTGTGGTGTATAATGTTTTATGTCTTGAAGTTGTTTGAATCTACTTTTTATATATTTCAGATCGACATCAGCAGGACTGAATACATTGTCTGGAATGTTTTTAGGAGATTTTGTTCAGCCACTGTTCAGAAAACAGTTCTCTGAATCAACAGCTGCAAGGATAATGAAATGTATGGTGTTCGCGCTGGGTGCAATCTGCGTGATACTTGTGTTTGTTGTTGAGAAATTGTCCACAGTGTATCATGTAAGTATATGATATCTCAAAGAATTCTTATAATAGTAACTAAACAGTAAAATTCACATTGATTTTATGAAAACGATGTAAAAATTGTTTTAAATTTAAAATATAACTCAAGTTAACCTTGTCATCCAAAGGGCAGTCGAACGTGTAAGCCAATTTACATATCTTGGTACTACAGTATAGTCAATGAACAATGGGACCACTCACAAGAAGCCACAACTAAAAAATAGGAATCTTTCGAATTGTGGCTCTACCGTAGAATACTGAGCATTTCATGGACAGCGCATATAACTAATGTTGAAGTTCTTAGAAAGATAAGGAAGTTATTAACACAGTGTAGATGAGAAAGCTTCAATATCTGGGACATCTCATGAGAAATGAACAGAGATTTTACTTATTGTAGTCCATACTACAGGGGAAAGTACTTGGAAAGAGAGGAGTTGGGCGACCGAGAATATCATGGCTGAAAAATTTAAGGACCTGGTTTGGCATTAATACAACTGACTTATTATGTACAACAGTGCAGAAAGTTAAAATAGCCTGTATGATACCAACATCTGAAACGGATAGGAATTATCAGAAGAACCTTGTCATGTGTTCAGTAAAAACTCATTTATGTGTTTGTCCCTACAGTTAACTTTTTCCACAAATATAAACAATATACTGTAGTATATAGTTTATATTTATTTATATATTTATTTATTTTATATATTTATATTTATTTATGTTTAGAGTTTATGCAAACATAATTTAAGATAATAATGAATTAAGAACAAACGTCCAGTACTCAATCCTAAAACACTTGTTGAATCGGCAACCCAAAGGCTGAAGGAGATTAATCAGGTCAAGGAAAAGTGGAGAGATGGCATGAACTAGGCCATAAGGAAAAGTAAAGCCATAAACTTCTGCAACAAAAACTTTATTAATGTACTTACAACATTATGCATGCTTATCACCTTCAAAGTATTCCCCCTGCTGGCAATGCTCCACTCCCAATGTTTCTTCAATTTCTGGAATGATTCATGAAACGCGCTTTTTGGAATGACGCACAAGCCTCCTATGGTGCTACAGCCCAAGTCGGGCCCTGGCCTCCACCAATCTCTGCCTCCAATCCACTCTATCCACTGCAACCCTCCTCCAGTTTCTTATCCCCATGTCTCTCGCGTCCTCTGCAACGCTATCTTCCCACCTCTTCCTCGGTCTACCTCTAGGACTCGTTCCCTCCCATGTACCCAGCAAAGCCCTCTTGGGGTTCCTGCCATCCTCCATTCTCATAACATGTCTGGCCCAATGCAATCTTTGTATTCTTATACATTTTGAGACTGGTATCTCTTTATATATTTGATACAGTTCGTTGTTGTATCTCAGTCTCCATGAATGGCGCACAAGCATTCTTCCGTATTGTTATGACAGTCTACTGATCGTTCTATGGTACAGTGGAAAACAAAATACAAGACACCAGTTATGTCACTAATCACTAGTTTTAATTATCACAATTAAACACTTTGTAATCAACAAGATCATCTCTTACAACAAATCAAATAAAAATTGTTCACATGCAATAAAATGTCTACTAATATAAAACACAATTGTATTACAATTGTCCTCCATGATTATAAAACACATAACACTTTGCTACAATACTCGAACCGCGCTGAGATATATCGCAACTCAAACTGAACTGAACGTTGCTGAGTACTTGTATTTATACCCTGCCAAAAATCCAGAAACATCCATACACTACGCAACAGCTCTACACTAGGACACAATTGATTGCAGCCTTGACACAGTGCACGTGGTTGGCGACGTCTAGAAAATTCTCGGGAGCGCATGTTGAAATCACGTACGCACACAACATTACAGCCGGATTCCTCTGGAACATTCTATAAACACGTAGATTGTTCTGTAATGTCATAACAGTATTTTTCTTGATCTCCTAAATTTTTTCAAAACAACGTCCTTTCACAGTCGCCTTCAGTTTCGGGAACAAGAAACAGCCTGGTGGGGCTAAGTCTGGAGAGTAAGGTGGGTGGGACAGAACAGTTGTATTGTTTTTCACCACATAATCAACGACAAGGAATGACATATGAGCTGATGTGTTATCATGTTGTATCATCCTTATCTGTTTTTTCCACAGGTCTGGCCTCTTCTTGTGTACTGCTTCCCTCAAATGCCTTAAAACTTTCCAACAATACTCATTAATTACTGTCTGACGAACCAACCCTTTCCAGTCAAAAAACACCACCAACATCATCTTCATGTTTGACCGACTCGTCCTGGATTTTTTTGGTCGATGTGATGCTTTTCCCATCCACAGCAAAGACTGTGCCTTCATTTCGACATCATATTTGTACACCTACGTCTCGCCTCTGTTATAATGTTTTTGATGAAGTTTTTATCGGCATTGGCACGGTCAACCAGTTCCTGACTGATGTTAACACGATTCTCTTTCTGATCATCAGACAACACACGCAGCACAAATTTTGCTGAGATGCAATGCATGTTCAGTTTTCCTGTTAAAATTTGTGGCATGAACCCATACTGATACCAAATTCCTCGGCAATCTCACGTACAGTTAAACGACGATCTTCACGTATCATAGTGCGAACTTCATTGATTTTATCCGCACTTATTGACGTTAAAGGGCGACCAGGTCTTGGATTTTCATTGGTCGATGTTCTTCCCACTTTGAAACGATTAAACCAGTCGTAGCACTGCCTTCAGCTGATACAATCATCCTCATATGCTGGCTGAAGCGTTTCGAATGTTTCTGTAAAAGTTTTACCGATTTTGAAGCAAATTTTATGCAAACACGTTGCTCTTCAAGTTCTTTCATTTTCACTGTGGGAAAAATTCGCTGAGAGGTTATAACATGTATTAATTTCAGCTGCTGTAGTGAGAATCACAACAATGGAAGAAAGGAGCAGTATATTGGATGATGTTTCCGAAAGTTGCTGCAAGTCAGCACCACTTGTGGTAGCGTATACTGCCGTGGTATTGTGAAAGTTTGGTTTTATTTGAACACACCTTGTATACTCCATTCAAAATAGTGAGCGAGTAACAGTAAAGCATATGCTTTGAGGTGCATCATCAATTGTAAACAAGAAGTCACAAGGTGGATTGAAAAGGTTAATTAAGCTATTCATACAAGTGAATTGGATACCACTGAAAACATGAATGCTAAATTGCCTTTCATCACATAAATAAGTTTATTGCATTTCATAGACAAGAAAATAACAACACATAAAATAAAAATGTACATATTATCAAATACAGAAGGGGTAAGACAGGGAACAACCTAATATATTTCAAATATTACTGGAGGTTAACAGACATTAGAATAAGAAAGAATGGGCGTAGAATATCTAGAGTATAACTCTCAAATTGGAAACTCCAAAGATTTGGAGTTCAATCTTTGAATCTAACTTCAGTGGTATGTGAACATTATCAGCAGGGTTGGGTCAGACAAGTACCATTGTTAGAATTTACCACACGTAAGTCCTACATACATACCACTACTTACCCTGTAAGCCCACTGCACAGAACTGAGAAGCACCACCATTGACGCAAGGTTGTTCATTGTGTAAACTGTCATCAGTGTTGTGGTACTTCCCGGTTCTGTTCAGGAGACTTAGGTGGTAAGTAATGGTTCTTTTTATATAGCTTTCTGTAGTTGTATTTAACTTTGTAGAGGATGGTGTTTTTTTTCTTTTTTTGCGGTCCACGCTTGTTGGTGAACGAATCTAGAGTAGGCTTAAGTTTGTATTTAATGTACTAGTTTATCTTACACTTCAAGACGATTACAGATTGTTTAGAAATCAAAATGTTTTGTGATAAGTTCTAACTATAGTAGTTGTTTGATAAGATTTGAGTTGCTTAGTGAAAATTCAGTCGAGGTGGATAGCATATTTGATGAACTCATGCTGGAAGGCATATAGGTTTCTTCAGAATAAAAGTGGAAAAAGTTGTTAATACAGATCCACCAAGTGACAGTTGGTATAAGTATGTGAATGAAATTAAATGTTTTGTTAAAATAGTAACAGATATAATACGAAGCCTCACTATCTGCAGGAACTTTGAGATGATCCCTCTAATTGATATGATACAAAGCTCACAGTTGACAGTTTAGCCTTGTCTGTAGAATAGAAAATTGAAGATACTCTAGAAGAGTATGGGAAGCAAAATCAGAAGGTATAAAAGGTGAAGAGGTAGACCCAGGTTGATGTGGGAAGACCAAAAGTTGATGTATTAAAGTAAGTACAGAAAGGAGACTTCTATGCATTCATGTGCTTATAAAACTAAAAAAAAAATGTTGATGGCATCAACTGTGGAAAGGTAAAGTTGGGTGGGCACTCCATGCCATTCAAACTGATTCACCTCTCCAGTTGAGGGCGTAGTGGGAGGGGAAGGCCCAGGCCCAGGTAGGACTACAACACTGTTCAAGTAAGAAAAGGAAAAAGGCATGTGGTGATCAACCGGCTGTCTACATTAAGGAAGAAATTAATATAGAAAACTAACCTCTGAGTTGAAGAGAAGAAGAAGGAGAAAATTAAAAATATGTAATTTAACTTTTACGTAAAGTTAACTTTCAAGTGTTAAAGTTAATCCTTTAAATATAATTATACCACTACTAACTCAGAACACAAAGTTTTTATTGGTAAAAATGTAAAAGTTTTACCTAAGGTAAAAGTTTTCATGGACAAGAAAATCCAAGACGTTAATCCTTTTTACTACCTACATACCTACCTACAAAGTTACAACCTACATTGTACAACACAACCTTCTATGGTAGGAGCAACACCAAAACAGAAAATTAAATAAATATATTAACGAATTTTTTACAGATTTATTAAAGAATATGGAAAATATTAATTACAGAAATACATTAAATGAAGTAACAAGAAAACTCAAATTTGTAATTTCTGTTAATATATTTATTATAAGTCTAATATGGTGTACGTTTTCATCCACCAGATGTGAATATATTTATTTTGTCGAATCATAGTCCAGAAAATGTAACGTGTTTTGGTGTTTTGTATCTTGTCTCTACAATAAATTCAATATAGAATATTGAAACTTTCACTTGTGAAACTTACTTGTTTTTCTTCCCGTACGCGTTTCAGCGTAATGTGCGCCTTCATCAGCAGTTTGAGACAGACTGCCAGAAACTCGTAATGGTTTTTATTTGAAAGGTTTAGTGGGGGTGGTGTGTGGAGGAAGGGGATTGGCGCGGGGATCCAAATTATTGCTAGTTTTATGTATAATTGTGTCAAAACGTGTGTGTGATTTATAGTGTAATTGGTCGTTAAGTATGTTGTTTGGTTGTGTTGTGTAGTGTTTGTATATTTCATATTGTTCTGCTGTGTTAAGTTTTCGACTTTTGGGTAAGTAGTGTAATATCTCAAGATTAGTATCTATGTTGGTGTAGCTGTGGTTTTTTGTGTGTATGTGTGTGGCAAACGCGGAGTGTATATTGTTGTTGGATAAAGCTTTTAGGTGTTCAGAGTAACAAGATGAAAAAGATCTTCCCGTTTGGCCTATATAGAAACTATTGCAATCATTACAATTTAATTTGTAAACACCTGTTTTGTTGTATTTGTCTATGTCCGTGTTTGTATCATTGATGTGTTTTTTGATGGTATTGTTTGTTCTGTATGCTATTTTGTACTTTTGTTTCCTGAATGTGTTGGCAATTTTGTGTGTGTTGAAGTTATGGTATGTGAGTGTGATGTATTTAGTTTGTTGTGTGTTGTTGGGATTTAATTTTGTTGTTTTTGTTTATGATATGTTTGTGTAGTTTGTTTATTAAATTAGGGTTGTATCAATTTTTTATTGCTATATATTTGATTGTGTTGAGTTCATCGTTATAGTCCTGTTTACTTAATGGTATTTTAGTTAGTCTATGGAGCATATGGTTGAAGGCCACATGTTTATGTTGTGTTGGATGGTTTGATGTGTTGTGTATAACCATGTCAGTTGTGGTTGGTTTTCTGTATATTTTATACGTGTGTGTATTGTTAGTTTTGTTAATTGTTAGGTCCAGAAAATTTATACTATTGTTTTGTTCTATTTCCAGTGTAAATTTTAGTTTGTGATGTATTGTGTTTATGTATTTGTGGAAGTTTTTGACCTGCCTTGTATTGCCATTGAATAAAAGTAATATATCATCCACGTACCTGTGCCAATAAATGATTTTGTTGGTGTATTTGTTGTTTTTTATTATGTGGTTCTGTTCTATGTTGTGTATGAATATTTCAGCCAGTATTCCTGATATGGGGGATCCCATCGGGAGACCATCTGTTGTTTTGATTGTTCATCTTCTTTTTTCACAGTATAACTTAATATAGAATATTGAAACTTTCACTTGTGAAACTTACTTGTTTTTCTTCCCGTACGCGTTTCGGCGTGATGTGCGCTTTCGTCAGTAGTTTGAGACAGATTGCCAGAAACTCGTAACGGTTTTTATTTGGAAGGTTTAGTGGCGGTGGTGTGTGGAGGAAAGGGATTGGCGCGGGGATCCAAATTATTGTTAGTTTTATGTATAATTGTGTCAAAAAGTGTGTATGATTTATAGTGTAATTGGTCGTTAAGTATGTTGTTTGGTTGTGTTGTGTAGTGTTTGTATATTTTATATTGTTCTTCTGTGTTAAGTTCTACTTACCCAAAAGTCAAAAACTTAACACAGCAGAACAATATGAAATATACAAACACTACACAACCAAACAACATACTTAATGACCAATTACACTATAAATCACACACACTTTTTGACACAATTATACATAAAACTAACAATAATTTGGATCCCCAATCCCCTTCCTCCACACACCACCCCCACTAAACCTTCCAAATAAAAACCGTTACGAGTTTCTGGCAGTCTGTCTCAAACTGCTGACGAAGGTGCACATCACGCCGAAACGCGTATGGGAAGAAAAGCAAGTAAGTTTCACAAGTGAAAGTTTCATTATTCTATATTAAATTATACTGTGAAAAAAGAAGATGAACAATCAAAACAACAATAAATTCAACCCTGGCTGAATTTGCCCATTGAGAACATACTCCAGTTGCAAAATTTTGCTACTATGATTGTCACGATTAAAACAATGAAGCATGTGTGTGCACCATGAGCATGTTTAACTAGACACAGAAACTACGCTAGAAGTTTTTTAACACTACACTTCGAATGTGGCGACAATTTTAACTCACACACTTTTGAAGTTGAGTTTTTATGTTTTCCATTACACGGTGTAACATGTGAACAGAAATTACAAAAACTTCAAGTAATTTCCATGTTTCATGCGGATGGATCGTAGTACATCTTACTCTAGTAGAATAAATGCCACACCAGCAATCTCGCGGCCATGAATGTTGCTACTCCTGAAGGTAACTCATTAAATTGTATCCATTGATTGCCTAGCCCTATGGCTGGTTGCTCCCCATACTGTTTGGTGATTTTAAACTTTTCTGTGACTTGGGGAGACAAAAATTCGTTAATCGTTTGGACATATTGCTCTCATGTAACAGTAATGGAATTCCCATTCTCGTCCCCAAAGAAGTGAAGACTGATTATTCCATAGGGAGCTATTACACACCAAACAGTAAGCTTAGCAGTGTGCAATGGTTTTCGAAACATTTCTTGACAGTTATTTGGCTCTCAATACCGAAAGGTTTGTTTATTTACATATCCGCTCAGATGGAAATGCTTTCATTACTCATTAGTGTATTGTGAATAACGTCTACGTTGTTATTTACAACGTACGAGAATTGGCAGCAAAAAGTCACACGGTTTACATTATCACTGTCAATTAATATTTACTATATTTGAATTTTGTAAGGCTGCGTGTTTAAATCATTACGAAGAATTTTTCGAACACTGGTATTCGATGAGCCACATGAAACTGTATGGTGTCAGGCAGAATGTTTAGCATAGGATAGCAGCTCTTGTGTGTGCAATGTTTTCAGGCATACATACAGTTCTTTGTTACCTGGAGGTTCGTTTTTACTTCCATGTTCTGTAAGGAAATGGAAGAATGGTGGTCACAAAAAATTGTGTTTGAGATAACGGCTGATTCTGATTGTACTATCCTCAAAGCATGAAGAAAAATCATTTTCCAAAAAGTATCTATGTGTCTGTGTATAGAATTTTTTCTATGGTGAACAATAACTGCTGCAAATTCAAACAAAATCAAATAATTTTTTGCATATGTGCCTGAGTTGTAGAGGAATCAAGGCCTATTGATTTTGGTGAAGATCAGTTAAGGGAGAGAGGTTGTTTATCTGCAAAGTTTTACATTTTAACAAGAGTGAAGTATTTAATTTTGATAAATAAAGTATCCTGGAAAGAAGGTCATAATGACCCACTGTAGAAAGGTACATGAAATATCTATAAATAAAAAGGGTAGTTGAAGGGGGGGGATTTTTTTGAAAAATTCATTTTTTTATGCCAAATAAACTACTTCATTTTGAAGGATAAGATACCTTAGTAATTACATATAATGAAACTATTACTCAATAAAAGTGTAAATATCAAAAATAGGGTTGTTTGATTAAGGGGAAGGTGTAGTTTACCTTTATTGTTTTGTGTTTTAATACAAGTAGAGTACTTAATTTTGGTAAATAAGTGCCCCGAAAGTGAAGTCATATTAATCCACTGTAAAGTGGTAAATGATGTATCTATAAATGAAGAGGGTAGTTGAAGGGGGAGGGGGTGTTTTTTTAAATTTCTTAGCTGGTATCTAGTAAAGTACGAGTATTTAATTTTGAAGGATAAGGTACCTTAGCAGTTACATATGATAAAACTATTACTTATGTAAGTGTAAATATCATTAATGGTGCAGATTGGTTGAGGAGGAGGGATGATTGTCTGCAAAGTTCAGATTCTTTATGAGAATAAAGTACCTAATTTTTGTAGGTAAAGTGACTCGAAAATAACATTATATTAAATGAGTACCCGATAATTACTAAAATATCTATAAATAGTGAAAATAGTTTGAGGGTGGGTAATATTTTGTTAGAAATTATCGAACCGAATTCAAGTAATTAATTTTAAATATAAATTTTAGAACATAGAAGTAATGTATGGTTCTCCATACCAATATTTATATATGTGTAAATTATGATACATAAATATATAAATTTATGCTCTTTAGATTGTTCGTTCTGTTTGTAGCTTGCAGTCAGTGGTACTGGAATAATGAAGGGAGCTTTGCTGGGAATGTTTACTTTGGCCATGCTTTGTCCATGGGCTAACACTAAGGTAAGAGAGATTTGTGTGTGTACCGTAATAACTGATATTTAAGTTGTCTTGATTATTCATCTCTTCTTTCACAGCACTAACACTTAACTAAAAATGAACTTTTTTCATGTGAAAAACTTACTATTTTATCGGACGCGTTTCGGCTTAGTATCCGCCTTCTTCAGCTTTGGTAACAGACTGCCAGCATTTTCTAACGGTTGTGTGGAAGGTGAAGTGGGGGTGGTGTGTGGCGGAAGGGGATTGGCGCGGGGATTCAATTTACTGTTTGTTTTCTGTATAATTGTGTCAAAAAGTGTATGTGATTTATATTGTAATTGATCGTTGAGTATGTTGTTTGGTTGTGTTGTGTGGTGTTTATATATTTCGTATTGTTCAGTTGTGTTGAGTTTTTGACCTTTGGGTATGTAATCTTGAAATTCTACATTACATACCCAAAGGTCAAAAACTCAACACAACTGAACAATACGAAATATATAAACACCACACAACACAACCAAACAACATACTCAACGATCAATTACAATATAAATCACATACACTTTTTGACACAATTATACAGAAAACAAACAGTAAATTGAATCCCCGCGCCAATCCCCTTCCGCCACACACCACCCCCACTTCACCTTCCACACAACCGTTAGAAAATGCTGGCAGTCTGTTACCAAAGCTGAAGAAGGCGGATACTAAGCCGAAACGCGTCCGATAAAATAGTAAGCTTTTCACATGAAAAAAGTTCATTTTTAGTTAACTGATATTTAAGCACTCCTGACATGACTAAGTTCCAAGTTAAAAATACAAGTACACATAGAATGCATGATTGTGAAGTCTTGTTATTAATGGAATTTTAAAATTTGAGGGAACAGTGGGGTGGGGTGGAGTAGCAACAGCTTACTAATCAAGATGTCCCTAGTTTAATTCTGGTAGCACCATAAAATTGAAGTGCATTTTTTAGATCCTAAGATAAATCAACCTGTAGGACTAAATATCAAGGATAACAGTAAGTTGCTGAAGTGTAGTTCTGACCATGCTGACTTCCTTGTATGCTGTATGCCTCACATTTGGCAGCCTACTCTGCCTCTCCAAGCCTCAATGGTGATTGGGAAAGGAATCAATTATTACAGTAATATCTTGCTATCTCTGAGCACCTCTCCTTTTCCCCTTGAGAAAGCAGACCACTGTAGGACAACTCCTTATGTTGCTTAGTCGGCACAGTGAAGACCGATATTCAACCAACAAGAAAAATCCATCTCAGGCTGGTGAAGGACATCAGAGACCCACTGTCATCGTGTGGAGTCTACGGAGTTCTGTGCTCATGTGGCTAGCTTTACATTGAAACCATGAAGCATGCTGTCCACACTCGTGTGGATGAACACAGCCGCTACTGTTGATTGAGGCAGCCGGAGAAGTCTGTCGTGGTGGAGCACACGCTCGCCAATGCCAACCATCGGGTACTCTTCGATGAGATGAAGCTTTTGTCAGCAGTGAGTGCGTATTTCCCTCCCCTTCATATGGAGTCCATCCAGATCCAGAAACATGCTGCGATCACTATGAATCGGCACTGTGAAAGCCTGTCATTAAGTACTTTATGGCAAGGTGCGTTGTGAGCCTCTAATACACATTTTTCTTTCTGATTGGCTGGTGGTTGATTTATGCCTCTATCGTGGCACTTAGAGAATTTATAAGTACGAGTGGTGTTCACGGGACTTCATAGCCTTAACCACAGTACTGTGGTCACTAACGTCTACCACCTTACATTAGCATAACTCGATTTTATGCTGACGATGGCAGTTGATGGGACTGCTGAAACATCTGTTTTTGTAGAAAACAATGGACCACAGCCAAACAGCCAGGAATGAATTTTACCAACAACATAGACTTCAGACGTTTAAGCCTACAAAGTACAACTGCTTTAGTTCTTTGTAGGACATTTGAAATTGTTTGGGTCCTCCTGTGGGGGGGGGGGGTCTTCAAGGAAAATACACAAACCCTAGTTGACAATTTCTCCAGAATTAAAGCCCACAGATGTGATAAGGATGCAAAGCAGGGAAGAAGAGGTATCAGAAGTGGTGGAAATTAAAAAGTGTTGTAAAACCTTAAAATTGTAAAGATTTCTGATTTAGAAGTTAAAATGTATTTGGTACAGGTTTTGGGAGCTGTGCTTCTGCAGAGACTGGAGATTGGACAGCTGTATAGCTAGGAAAATCATTCCAATATGGACATGACTGTTTCATAAAAATGTTAATAAATATTGTATTAGCTTCTCTATCTTATTAATTATTCTACTGTTTAACTTCAGAATTCTTGCAATCTTCACAACAATATTGTAAACAGAACAGGTCATTCCAGAACTATGGAATAAACAAATGCAAACAGGCTTGGACAGGCTCATTCGTGTAGTTTTTACTTAGCCCATACAGTTATGGAACTTTCTGAATTGTGTCATTGTTTATCTTGTGATGGGTGTTTATAAAAATAAATTATGGAATCAATTGGTTGTGAATTATTTTCATGGGTTATTAAAGTGGCATTTTTAGGAAGAGCCTATTGTGTTAAGGTGTTATTACAAAGAGTATCAGTTTTTATAATTGTAGTTTAT